>OZ038510.1:26402768-27002768 GCA_964036315.1 Acanthosepion esculentum | reverse complement strand
ATTTGCTCAGATAGTAAAAAGTACAGCTTTCAGCATGTGCGCGGTATGTCGTCTGACAATTTACAGCGTCCGAATTCCAGTGTGCACAATAAGACTGCATTTGTAATTTTTCCTTTTTATCGAATCCACAATATATTGGTGTCCAATTGTCGGGAATTCCTTACCTTATCCATAATTACGAAAGTTTTTTCGACACCTTGAATATAGACGATTCGAAATACAACGGTATGGGGACTTGTGTTAGCTCATTTGTGGAAATTGTCATGCGGACCTAAACTGGGAAATCAGTCATATTTCACTTGTTTATAACTTTTTTCCAGTAAAAGAAATATGTTCAAAATGGGTATCAAATTGTGTGCAATTATTTGATATGTCTATGTTTACAGGGATTTTTCATTTGCTCAGATAGTAAAAAGTACAGCTTTCACCATGTGCGCGGCATGACGTCTGATAATTTACAGCGTCCGAATTCCAGTGTGCACAATAAGACTGCATTTCTACTTTTTCCTTTTTATAGAATCCACAAAATATTGGTGACAAATTGTCGAGAATTTCTTGCCTTATCCATAATTACAAACGTTTGTTCGACACCTTGAATAGAGTCGAGGCAAAATTCAAGGTATGGGGACTAGTGTTAGCTCATTTGCGGAAATTTTCATGCGGACCTAAACTGGGCAATCAGTCATAATTCACTTTTTTATAACTTTTTTCCAGTAAAAGAAATATTTTCAAAATGGGTATCAAATTGTGTGAAATTATTTGATTTGTCTATGTTTACAGGGATTTTTCATTTGCTCAGATAGTAAAAAGTACAGCTTTCACGATGTGCGCGGTATGTCGTCTAACAATTTACAGCGTCCGAATTCCAGTGTGCACAATAAGACTGCATTTGTAATTTTTCCTTTTTATTGAATCCACAATATATTGGTGTCCAATTGTCGGGAATTCCTTACCTTATCCATAATTACGAAAGTTTTTTCGACACCTTGAATAGAGTCGATTCGAAATACAACGGTATGGGGACTTGTGTTAGCTCATTTGTGGAAATTGTCATGCGGCCCTAAACTGGGAAATCAGTCATATTTCACTTGTTTATAAATTTTTTCCAGTAAAAGAAATATTTTCAAAATGGGTATCAAATTGTGTGCAATTATTTGATATGTCTATGTATACAGGGATTTTTCATTTGCTCAGATAGTGAAAAGTACAGCTTTCACCATGTGCGCGGCATGACGTCTGACAATTTACAGCGACCGAATTCCAGTGTGCACAATCAGACTGCATTTCTACTTTTTCCTTTTTATAGAATCCACAAAATATTGGTGTCAAATTGTCGGGAATTTCTTGCCTTATCCATAAATACAAAAGATTTTTCGACACATTGATTAGACTCGAGTCGAAATTCAACGGTATGGGGACTTGTGTTAGCTCATTTGCGGAAATTGTCATGCGGCCCTAAACTGGGAAATCAGTGATATTTCACTTGTTTATAACTTTTTTCCAGTAAAAGAAATATTTTCAAAATGGGTATCAAATTGTGTGAAATTATTTGATTTATCTATGTTTACAGGGATGTTTCATTTGGTCAGATAGTAAAAAGTACAGCTTTCACTATGTGCGCGGTATGTCGTCTGACAATTTACAGCGTCAGAATTCCAGTGTGCACAATAAGACTGCATTTGTAATTTTTACATTTTATAGAATCCACAAAATATTGGTGTCAAATTGTCGGGAATTTCTTGCCGTATCCATAATTACAAAAGTTTGTTCGACACCTTGAATAGAGTCGAGGCAAAATTCAACGGTATGGGGAATAGTGTTAGCTCATTTGCGGAAATTTTCATGCGGACCTAAACTGGGTAATCAGTCATAATTCACGTTTTTATAACTTTTTTCCAGTAAAAGAAATATTTTCAAAATGGGTATCAAATTGTTTGCAATTATTTGATTTGTCTATGTATACAGGGATTTTTCTTTTGCTCAGATAGTAAAAAGTACAGCTTTCACCATGTGCGCTGTATGTCGTCTGACAATTTACAGCGTCCGAATTCCAGTGTGCACAATAAGACTGCATTTGTAATTTTTCCTTTTTATCGAATCCACAATATATTGGTGTCCAATTGTCGGGAATACCTTACCTTATCCATAATTACGAAAGTTTTTTCGACACCTTGAATATAGACGATTCGAAATACAACGGTATGGGGACTTGTGTTAGCTCATTTGTGGAAATTGTCATGCGGCCCTAAACTGGGAAATCAGTCATATTTCACTTGTTTATAACTTTTTTCCAGTAAAAGAAATATGTTCAAAATGGGTATCAAATTGTGTGCAATTATTTGATATGTCTATGTTTACAGGGATTTTTCATTTGCTCAGATAGTAAAAAGTACAGCTTTCACCATGTGCGCGTCATGACGTCTGACAATTTACAGCGACCGAATTCCAGTGTGCACAATAAGATTGCATTTCTACTTCTTTCCTTTTTATAGAATCCACAAAATATTGGTGTCAAATTATCGTGAATCTCTTGCCTTATCCATAATTACAAAAATTTGTACGACACCTTGAATAGAGTCGAGGGAAAATTCAACGGTATGGGGACTAGTGTTAGCTCATTTGCGGAAATTTTCATGCGGACCTAAACTGGGTAATCTGTCATAATTCACTTTTTTATAACTTTTTTCCAGTAAAAGAAATATTTTCAAAATGGGTATCAAATTGTGTGCAATTATTTGATTTGTATATGTTTATAGGGATTTTTCATTTGCTCAGATAGTAAAAAGTACAGGTTTCACCATGTGCGCGGTATGTCGTCTGACAATTTACAGCGTCCGAAAACCAGTGTGCACAATAAGACTGCATTTGTAATTTTTCCTTTTTATCGAATCCACAATATATTGGTGTCCAATTGTCGGGAATTCCTTACCTTATCCTTAATTACGAAAGTTTTTTCGACACCTTGAATAGAGTCGATTCGAAATTCGACGGTATGGTGACTTGTGTTAGCTCATTTGTGGAAATTGTCATGCGGCCCTAAACTTGGAAATCAGTAATAATTCACTTGTTTATAACTTTTTTCCAGTAACAGAAATATTTTCAAAATGGGTATCAAATTGTGTGCAATTATTTGATATGTCTATGTTTACAGGGATTTTTCATTTGCTCAGATAGTAAAAAGTACAGCTTTCACCATGTGCGCGGCATGACGTCTGACAATTTACAGCGTCCGAATTCCAGTGTGCACAATAACACTGCATTTCTACTTTTTACTTTTTATAGAATCCACAAATTATTGGTGTCAAATTTTCGGGAATTTCTTGACTTATCCATAATTACAAAAGTTTGTTCGACACCTTGAATAGAGTCTAGGCAAAATTTAAAGGTATGGGGACTAGTGTTAGCTCATTTGCGGAAATTTTCATGCGGACCTAAACTGGGTAATCAGTCATAATTCACTTTTTTATAACTTTTTTCCAGTAAAAGAAATATTTTCAAAATGGGTATCAAATTGTGTGCAATTATTTGATTTGTCTATGTTTACAGGGATTTTTCATTTGCTCAGATAGTAAAAAGTACAGCTTTCACCATGTGCGCGATATGTCGTCTGACAATATACAGCGTCCGAATTCCAGTGTGCACAATAAGACTGCATTTGTAATTTTTCCTTTTTATCGAATCCACAATATATTGGTGTCCAATTGTCGGGAATTCCTTACCTTATCCATAATTACGAAAGTTTTTTCGACACCTTGAATAGAGTCGAGGCAAAATTCAACGGTATGGGGACTAGTGTTAGCTCATTTGCGGAAATTTTCATGCGGACCTAAACTGGGTAATCAGTCATAATTCACTTTTTTATAACTTTTTTCCAGTAAAAGAAATATTTTCAAAATGGTTATCAAATTGTGTACAATTATTTGATTTGTCTATGTATACAGGGATTTTTCTTTTGCTCAGATAGTAAAAAGTACAGCTTTCACCATGTGCGCGGTATGTCGTCTGACAATATACAGCGTCCTAATTCCAGTGTGCTCAATAAGACAGCATTTGTAATTTTTCCTTTTTATCGGATCCACAATATATTGGTGTCCAATTGTCGGGAATTCCTCACCTTATCCATAATTACGAAAGATTTTTCGACACCTTGAATATAGACGATTCGAAATACAACGGTACGGGGACTTGTGTTAGCTCATTTGTGGAAATTGTCATGCGGCCCTAAACTGGGAAATCAGTCATATTTCACTTGTTTATAACTTTTTTCCAGTAAAAGAAATATGTTCAAAATGGGTATCAAATTGTGTGCAATTATTTGATATGTCTATGTTTACAGGGATTTTTCATTTGCTCAGATAGTAAAAAGTACAGCTTTCACCATGTGCGCGTCATGACGTCTGACAATTTACAGCGAACGAATTCCAGTGTGAACAATATGAATGCATTTTTAATTTTTCCTTTTTATAGAATCCATAAAATATTGCTGTCCAATTGTCGGGAATTTCTTGCCTTATCCATAATTACAAAAGTTTTTTCGACACCTTGATTAGAGTCGAGGCAAAATTCAACGGTATGTGGACTAGTGTTAGCTCATTTGCGGAAATTTTCATGCGGACCTAAACTGGGTAATCAGTCATAATTCAATTTTATAACTTTTTTCCAGTAAAAGAAATATTTTCAAAATGGGTATCAAATTGTGTGCAATTATTTGATTTGTCTATGTATACAGGGATTTTTCTTTAGCTCAGATAGTAAAAAGTACAGCTTTCACCATGTGCGCGGTATGTCGTCTGACAATTTACAGCGTCCGAATTCCAGTGTGCACAATAAGACTGCATTTGTAATTTTTCCTTTTTATCGAATCCACAAAATATTGGTGTCAAATTGTCGAGAATTTCTTGCCTTATCCATAATTACAAAAGTTTGTTCGACACCTTGATTAGAGTCGAGGCAAAATTCAACGGTATGTGGACTAGTGTTAGCTCATTTGCGGAAATTTTCATGCGGCCCTAAACTGGGAAATTAGTGATATTTCACATGTTTATAACTTTTTTCCAGTAAAAGAAATATTTTCAAAATGGGTATCAAATTGTGTGCAATTATTTGATTTGTATATGTTTACAGGGATTTTTCATTTGCTCAGATAGTAAAAAGTACAGCTTTCACCATGTGCGCGGTATGTCGTCTGACAATTTACAGCGTCCGAATTCCAGTGTGCACAATAAGACTGCATTTCTACTTTTTCCTTTTTATAGAATCCACAAAATATTGCTGTCAAATTGTCGGGAATTTCTTGCCTTATCCATAATTACAAAGTTTGTTCGACACGTTGAATAGAGTCGAGGCAAAATTCAACGGTATGGGGAGTAGTGTTAGCTCATTTGCGGAAATTTTCATGCGGACCTAAACTGGGTAATCAGTCATAATTCACTTTTTTATAACTTTTTTCCAGTAAAAGAAATATTTTCAAAATGGGTATCAAATTCTGTGCAATTATTTGATTCGTCGATGTATACAGGGATTTTTCTTTTGCTCAGATAGTAAAAAGTACAGCTTTCACCATGTGCGCGGTATGTCGTCTGACAATTTACAGCGTCCGAATTCCAGTGTGCATAATAAGAACGCATTTGTAATTTTTCCTTTTTATCGAATCCACAATATATTGGTGTCAAATTGTCGGGAATTTCTTGCCTTATCCATAATTACTAATGTTTTTTCGACACCTTGATTAGAGTCGAGTCGAAATTCAACGGTATGGGGACTTGTGTTAGCTCATTTGCGGAAATTATCATGCGGCCCTAAACTGGGAAATCAGTGATATTTCACTTGTTTATAACTTTTTTCCAGTAAAAGAAATATTTTCAAAATGGGTATCAAATTGTGTGCAATTATTCGATTTGTCTATGTTTACAGGGATTTTTCATTTGCTCAGATAGTAAAAAGTACAGCTTTCACCATGTGCGCGGTATGTCGTCTGACAATTTACAGCGTCCGAATTCCAGTGTGCACAATAAGACTGCATTTGTAATTTTTCATTTTTATCGAATCCACAATATAATGGTGTCCAATTGTCGGGAATTCCTTACCTTATCCATAATTACAAAAGTTTTTTCGACACCTTGAATAGAGTCGATTCGAAATTCAACGGTATGGGGACTTGTGTTAGCTCATTTGTGGAAATTGTCATGCGGCCCTAAACTGGGAAATCAGTCATATTTCACTTGTTTATTACTTTTTTCCAGTAAAAAAATATTTTCAAAATGGGTATCAAATGGTGTGAAATTATTTTATTTATCTATGTTTACAGGGATGTTTCATTTGGTCAGATCGTAAAAAGTACAGCTTTCACTATGTGCGCGGTATGTCGTCTGACAATTTACAGCGTCCGAATTCCAGTGTGCAGAATAAGACTGCATTTGTAATTGTTCCTTTTTATCGAATGCACAAAATATTGGTGTCCAATTGTCGGGAATTTCTCACGTTATCTATAATGAAAAAAGTTATTTCGACACCTTGAATAGAGTCGATTCGAAATTCAACGGTATGGGGACATGTGTTAGCTCATTTGTGGAAATTGTCATGCGGCCCTAAACTGGGAAATCAGTCATATTTCACTTGTTCATAACTTTTTTCCAGTAAAAGAAATATTTTCAAAATGGGTATCAAATTGTGTGCAATTATTTGATTTGTCTATGTTTACAGGGATTTTTCTTTTGTTCAGATAGTAAAAAGTACAGCTTTCACCATGTGCGCGGTATGTCGTCTGACAATTTACAGCGTCCGAATTCCAGTGTGCACAATAAGACTGCATTTCTACTTTTTCCTTTTTATAGAATCCACAAAATATTGCTGTCAAATTGTCGGGAATTTCTTGCCTTTTCCATAATTACAAAAGTTTGTTCGACACCTTGAATAGAGTCGAGGCAAAATTCAAAGGTATGGGGACTAGTGTTAGCTCATTTGCGGAAATTTTCATGCGGACCTAAACTGGGTAATCAGTGATATTTCACTTTTTTATAACTTTTTTCCAGTAAAAGAAATATTTTCAAAATGGGTATCAAATTGTGTGCAATTATTTGATTTGTCTATATATACAGGGATTTTTCTTTTGCTCACATAGTAAAAAGTACAGCTTTCAGCATGTGCGCGGTATGTCGTCTGACAATATACAGCGTCCGAATTCCAGTGTGAACAATAAGAATGCATTTGTAATTTTTCCTTTTTATAGAATCCACAAAACATTGCTGTCCAATTGTCGGGAATTTCTTGCCTTATCCATAATTACAAAAGTTTTTTCGACACCTTGATTAGAGTCGAGTCGAATTTCAACGGTATGGGGACTTGAGTTAGCTCATTTGCGGAAATAGTCATGCGGCCCTAAACTGGGAAATCAGTGATATTTCACTTGTTTATAACTTTTTTCCAGTAAAAGAAATATTTTCAAAATGGGTATCAAATTGTTTGCAATTATTTGATGTGTCTATGTTTACAGGGATTTTTCATTTGCTCAGATAGTAAAAAGTACAAGTTTCACCATGTGCGCGGCATGACGTCTGTCAATTTACAGCGTCCGAATTCCAGTGTGTACAATAAGACTGCATTTCTAGTTTTTCCTTTTTATAGAATCCACAAAATATTGGTGTCAAATTGTCGAGAATTTCTTGCCTTATCCATAATTACAAAAGTTTGTTCGACACCTTGAATAGAGACGAGGCAAAATTCAAAGGTATGGGGACTAGTGTTAGCTCATTTGCGGAAATTTTCATGCGGACCTAAACTGGGTAATCAGTCATAATTCACTTGTTTATAACTTTTTTCCAGTAAAAGAAATATTTTCAAAATGGGTATCAAATTGTGTGAAATTATTTGATTTGTCTATGTTTACAGGGATTTTTCATTTGCTCAGATAGTAAAAAGTACAGCTTTCACCATGTGCGCGGTATGTCGTCTGACAATTTACAGCGTCCGAATTCCAGTGTGCACAATAAGACTGCATTAGTAATTTATCCTTTTTATCGAATCCACAATATATTGGTGTCCAATTGTCGGGAATTGCTTACCTTATCCATAATTACAAAAGTTTTTTCGACACCTTGAATAGAGTCGATTCGAAATTCAACGGTATGGGGAGTTGTGTTAGCTCATTTGTGGAAATTGTCCTGCGGCCCTAAACTGTGAAATCAGTCATAATTCACTTGTTTATAACTTTTTTCCAGTAAAAGAAATATTTTCAAAATCGTAATCAAATTGTGTGCAATTATGTGATATGTCTATGTTTACAGGGATTTTTCATTTACTCAGATAGTAAAAAGTACAGCTTTCACCATGTGCGTGGTATGTCGTCTGACAATTTACAGCGTCCGAATTCCAGTGTGCACAATAAGACTGCATTTGTAATTTTTCATTTTTATCGAATCCACAATATATTGGTGTCCAATTGTCGGGAATTTCTTGCCTTATCCATAATTACGAAAGTTTTTTCGACACCTTGAATAGAGTCGATTCGAAATACAACGGTATGGGGACTTGCGTTAGCTCATTTGCGGAAATTGTCATGCGGCCCTAAACTGGGAAATCAGTGATATTTCACTTGTTTATAACTTTTTTCCAGTAAAAGAAATCTTTTCAAAATGGGTATCAAATTGTTTGCAATTATTTGATATGTCTATTTGTACAGGGATTTTTCAATTGCTCAGATAGTGAAAAGTACAGCTTTCACAATGTGCGCGGCATGACGTCTGACAATTTACAGCGACCGAATTCCAGTGTGCACAATAAGACTGCATTTTTATTTTTCCATTTTATAGAATCCACAAAATATTGGTGTCAAATTGTCGGGAATTTCTTGCCTTATCCATAATTACAAAAGTTTGTTCGACACCTTGAATAGAGACGAGGCAAAATTCAACGGTATGGGGATTAGTGTTAGCTCATTTGCGGAAATTTTCATGCGGACCTAAACTGGTAATCAGTCATAATTCACGTTTTTATAACTTTTTTCCAGTAAAAGAAATATTTTCAAAATGGGTATCAAATTGTGTGAAATTATTTGATTTGTCTATGTATACAGGGATTTTTCTTTTGCTCAGATAGTAAAAAGTACAGCTTTCACCATGTGCGCGGTATGTCGTCTGACAATTTACAGCGTCCGAATTCCAGTGTGCACAATAAGACTGCATTTGTAATTTTTCCTTTTTATCGAATCCACAATATATTGGTGTCAAATTGTCGGGAATTTCTTGCCTTATCCATAATTACAAAAGTTTTTTCGACACCTTCATTAGAGTCGAGTCGAAATTCAACGGTATGGGGACTTGTGTTAGCTCATTTGTGGAAATTGTCATGCGGCCCTAAACTGGGAAATCAGTGATATTTTACATGTTTATAACTTTTTTCCAGTAAAAGAAATATTTTCAAAATGGGTATCAAATTGTGTGAAATTATTTGATTTGTCTATGTTTACAGGGATTTTTCATTTGCTCAGATAGTAAAAAGTACAGCTTTCACCATGTGCGCGGTATGTCGTCTGACAATTTACAGCGTCCGAATTCCAGTGTGCACAATAAGACTGCATTTGTAATTTTTCCTTTTTATAGAATCCACAAAATATTGGTGTCAAATTGTCGTAAAATTCTTGCCTTATCCTTAATTACAAAAGTTTGTTCGACACCTTGAATAGAGTCGAGGCAAAATTCAACGGTATGGGGACTAGTGTTAGCTCATTTGCGGAAATTTTCATGTAACCTAAACTGGGTAATCAGTCATAATTCACTTTTTGATAACTTTTTTCCAGTAAAAGAAATATTTTCAAAATGGGTATCAAATTGTGTGCAATTATTTGATTTGTCTATGTATACAGGGATTTTTCTTTTGCTCAGATAGTAAAAAGTACAGCTTACACCAGGTGCGCGGTATGTCGTCTGACAATTTACAGCGTCCGAATTCCAGTCTGCACAATAAGACTGCATCTGTAATTTTTCTTTTTTATCGAATCCACAATATATTGGTGTCAAATTGTCGGGAATTTCTTGCCTTATACATAATTACAAAAGTTTTTTCGACACCTGGATTAGAGTCGAGTCGAAATTCAACGGTATGGGGACTTGTGTTAGCTCATTTGCGGAAATTATCATGCGGCCCAAAACTGGGAAATCAGTGATATTTCACTTGTTTATAACTTTTTTCCAATAAAAGAAATATTTTCAAAATGGGTATGAAATTGTGTGAAATTATTTGATTTGTCTATGTTTACAGGGATTTTTCATTTGCTCAGATAGTAAAAAGTACAGCTTTCACCATGTGCGCGGTATGTCGTCTGACAATTTACAGCGTCCGAATTCCAGTGTGAACAATAAGACTGCATTTGTAATTTTTCCTTTTTATCGAATCCACAAGATATTGGTGTCCAATTGTCGGGAATTCCTTACCTTATCCATAATTACGAAAGTTTTTTCAACACCTTGAATAGAGTCGATTCGAAATTCAACGGTATGGGGACTTGTGTTAGCTCATTTGTGGAAATTTCCATGCGGCCCTAAACTGGGAAATCAGTCATATTTCACTTGTTTATAACTTTTTTCCAGTAAAAGAAATATTTTCAAAATGGGTATCAAATTGTTTGAAATTATTTGATTTATCTATGTTTACAGGGATGTTTCATTTTTCAGATAGTAAAAAGTACAGCTTTCACTATGTGCGCGGTATGTCGTCTGACAATTTACAGCGTCAGAATTCCATTGTGCACAATAAGACTGCATTTGTAATTTTTCCTTTTTATAGAATCCACAAAATATTGGTGTCAAATTGTCGAGAATTTCTTGCCTTATCCATAATTACAAAAGTTTGTTCGACACCTAGAATAGAGTCGAGGCAAAATTCAACGGTATGGGGACTAGTGTTACCTAATTTGCGGAAATTGTCATGCGGACCTAAACTGGGTAATCAGTCATAATTCACGTTTTTATAACTTTTTTCCAGTAAAAGAAATATTTTCAAAATGGGTATCAAATTGTTTGCAATTATTTGATTTGTCTATGTATACAGGGATTTTTCTTTTGCTCAGATAGTAAAAAGTACAGCTTTCACGATGTGCGCGGTATGTCGTCTGACAATATACAGCGTCCGAAATCCAGTGTCCACAATAAGACTGCATTTGTAATTTTTCCTTTTTATAGAATCCACAAAATATTGCTGTCCAATTGTCGAGAATTTCTTGCCTTATCCATAATTACAAAAGTTTGTTCGACACCTTGAATAGAGTCGAGGCAAAATTCAACGGTATGGGGACTAGTGTTAGCTCATTTGCGGAAATTTTCATGCGGACCTAAACTGGGTAATCAGTCATAATTCACTTTTTTATAACTTTTTTCCAGTAAAAGAAATATTTTCAAAATGGGTATCAAATTGTGTGCTATTATTTGATTTGTCTATGTATACAGGGATTTTTCTTTTGCTCAGATAGTAAAAAGTACAGCTTTCACCATGTGCGCGGTATGTCGTCTGACAATATACAGCGTCCGAATTCCAGTGTGAACAATAAGCATGCATTTGTAATTTTTCCTTTTTAGAGAATCCACAAAATATTGCTGTCAAATTGTCGGGAATTTCTTGCCTTATCCTTAATTACAAAAGTTTGTTCGGCACCTTGAATAGAGTCGAGGCAAAATTCAACGGTATGGGGACTAGTGTTAGCTCATTTGCGGAAATTTTCATGCGGACCTAAACTGGGCAATCAATCATAATTCACATTTTTATAACTCTTTTCCAGTAAAAGAAATATTTTCAAAATGGGTATCAAATTGTGTGCAATTATTTGATTCGTCTATGTATACAGGGATTTTTCTTTTGCTCAGATAGTAAAAAGTACAGCTTTCACCATGTGCGCGGTATGTCGTCTGACAATTTACAGCGTCCGAATTCCAGTGTGCACAATAAGACCGCACTTGTAATTTTTCCTTTTTATCGAATCCACAATATATTTGTGTCAAATTGTCGGGAATTTCTTGCCTTATCCATAATTAGAAAAGTTTTTTCGACACCTTGATTAGAGTCGAGTCGAAATTCAACGGTATGGGGACTTGTGTTAGCTCATTTTCGGAAATTGTCATGCGGCCCTAAACTGGGAAGTCAGTCATATTTCACTTGTTTATAACTTTTTTCCAGTAAAAGAAATATTTTCAAAATGGGTAGCGAATTGTGTGCAATTATTTGATATGTCTATGTTTACAGGGATTTTTCATTTGCTCAGATAGTAAAAAGTACAGCTTTCACCATGTGCGCGGCATGACGTCTGACAATTTACAGCGTCCGAATTCCAGTGTGCACAATAAGACTGCATTTCTACTTTTTCCTTTTTATAGAATCCACAAAATATTGGTGTCAAATTGTCGCGAATTTCTTGCCTTATCCATAATTACAAAGGTTTTTTCGACACGTTGAATAGAGTCGAGGCGAAATTTAACGGTATGGGGACTAGTGTTAGCTGATTTGCGGAAATTGTCATGCGGCCCTAAACTGGGAAATCAGTGATATTTCACTTGTTTATAACTTTTTTCCAGTAAAAGAAATATTTTCAAAATGGGTATCAAATTGTGTGAAATTATTTGATTTATCTATGTTTGCAGGGATGTTTCATTTGGTCAGATAGTAAAAAATACAGCTTTCACTATGTGCGCGGTATGTCGTCTGACAATTTACTGCGTCCGAATTCCAGTGTGCACAATAAGACTGCATTTGTAATTTTTCCTTTTTATATAATCCACAAAATATTGGTGTCAAATTGTCGAATATTTCTTGCCTTATCCATGATTACAAAAGTTTGTTCGACACCTTGAATAGAGTCGAGGCAAAATTTAACGGTATGGGGACTAGTGTTAGCTCATTTGCGGAAATTTTCATGCAGACCTAAACTGGGTAATCAGTCATAATTCACGTTTTTATAACTTTTTTCCAGTAAAAGAAATATTTTCAAAATGGGTATCAAATTGTGTGCAATTATTTGATTTGTCTATGTTTACAGGGATTTTTCATTTGCTCAGATAGTAAAAAGTACAGCTTTCACCATGTGCGCGTTATGTCGTCAGACGATTTACATCGTCCGAATTCCAGTGTGCACAATAAGACTGCATTTGTAATTTTTCCTTTTTATCGAATCGACAATATGTTGGTGTCCAATTTTCGGGAATTCCTTACCTTATCCATAATTACAAAAGTTTTTTCGACACCTTGAATATAGTCGAGGCGAAATTCAACGGTATGGGGACGTGCTAGGTCATTTGTGGAAATTGTCATGCGGCCCTAAACTGGGAAATCAGTCATATTTCACTTGTTTATAACTTTTTTCCAGTAAAAGAAATATTTTCAAAATGGGTATCAAATTGTGTGCAATTATTTGATATGTCTATGTTTACAGGGATTTTTCATTTGCTCAGATAGTAAAAAGTACAGGTTTCACCATGTGCGCGGCATGACGTCTGACAATTTACAGCGTCCGAATTCCAGTGTGCACAATATGACTGCATATCTATTTTTTCCTTTTTATAGAATCCACAAAATATTGGTGTCAAATTGTCGAGAATTTCGTGCCTTATCCATAATTACAAAAGTTTGTTCGACACCTTGAATAGAGTCGAGGCAAAATTCAACGGTATGGGGACTAGTGTTAGCTCATTTGCGGAAATTTTCATGCTGACCTAAACTGGGTAATCAGTCATAATTCACTTTTTTATAAATTTTTTCCAGTAAAAGAAATATTTTCAAAATGGGTATCAAATTGTGAGCAATTATTTGATTTCTCTATGTATACAGGGATTTTTCTTTTGCTCACATAGTAAAAAGTACAGCTTTCACCAAATGTGCAGTATGTCGTCTGACAATATACAGCGTCCGAATTCCAGTGTGAACAATAAGAATGCATTTGTAATTTTTCCTTTTTATAGAATCCACAAAATATTGCTGTCCAATTGTCAGGAATTTCTTGCCTTATCCATAATTACAAAAGTTTGTTCGGCACCTTGAATAGAGTCGAGTCGAAATTCAACGGTATGGGGACTAGAGTTAGCTCATTTGCGGAAATTTTCATGCGGACCTAAATTGGGTAATCAATCATAATTCACGTTTTTATACCTCTTTTCCAGTAAAAGAAATATTTTCAAAATGGGTATCAAATTGTGTGCAATTATTTGATTCGTCTATGTATACATGGATTTTTCTTTTGCTCAGATAGTAAAAAGTACAGCTTTCACCATGTGCGCGGTATGTCGTCTGACAATTTACAGCGTCCGAATTCCAGTGTGCACAATAAGACTGCATTTGTAATTTTTCCTTTTTATAGAATCCACAATATATTGGTGTCCAATTGTCGGGAATTCCTTACCTTCTCCATAATTACGAAAGTTTTTTTGAAACCTTGAATAGAGTCGATTCGAAATACAACGGTATGGGGACTTGTGTTAGCTCATTTGTGGAAATTGTCATGCGGCCCTAAACTGAGAAATCAGTCATATTTCACTTGTTTATAACTTTTTTCAAGTAAAAGATATATTTTCAAAATGGGTATCAAATTGTGTGCAACTATTTGATATGTCTATGTTTACAGGGATTTTTCATTTGCTCAGATAGTAAAAAGTACAGCTTTCACCATGTGCGCTGCATGACGTCTGACAATTTACAGCGACCGAATTCCAGTGTGCACAATAAGACTGCATTTGTAATGTTACCTTTTTATCGAATCCACAATATATTGGTGTCCAATTGTCGGTAATTCCTTACCTTATCCATAATTACAAAAGTTTTTTCGACACCTTGAATAGAGTCGAGGCAAAATTCAACGGTATGGGGATTAGTGTTAGCTCATTTGCGGAAATTTTCATGCGGACCTAAACTGGGTAATCAGTCATAATTCACTTTTTTATAACTTTTTTCCAGTAAAAGATATATTGTCAAAATGGGTATCAAATTGTGTGCAATTATTTGATTTGTCTATGTATACAGGGATTTTTCTTTTGCTCAGATAGTAAAAAGTACAGCTTTCACCATGTGCGCCGTATGTCGTCTGACAATATACAGCGTCCGAGTTCCAGTGTGAACAATAACAATGCATTTGTAATTTTTCCTTTTTATAGAATCCACAAAATATTGGTGTCAAATTGTCGCGAATTTCTTGCCTTATCCATAATTACAAAAGTTTGTTCGACACCTTGAATAGAGTCGAGGCAAAATTCAACGGTATGGGGACTAGTGTTAGCTCATTTGCGGAAATTTTCATGCGGACCTAAACTGGCTAATGAGTCATAATTCACGTTTTTATAACTTTTTTCCAGTAAAAGAAATATTTTCAAAATGGGTATCAAATTGTGTGCAATTATTTGATTTGTCTATGCATACAGGGATTTTTCTTTTGCTCAGATAGTAAAAAGTACAGCTTTCACCATGTGCGCGGTATGTCGTCTGGCAATTTACAGCGTCCGAATTCCAGTGTGCACAATAAGACTGCATTTGTAATTTTTCCTTTTTATCGAATCCACAATATATTGGTGTCAAATTGTCGGAAATTTCTTGCCTAATCCATATTTACAAAAGTTTTTTCGACACTTTGATTAAAGTCGATTCGAAATTCAACGGTATGGGGACTTGTGTTAGCTCATTTGTGGAAATTTTCATGCGGCCCTAAACTGGGAAATCAGTCATATTTCACTTGTTTATAACTTTTTTCCAGTAAAAGAAATATTTTCAAAATGGGTATCAAATCGTGTGCAATTATTTGATATGTCTATGTATACAGGGATTTTTCTTTTGCTCAGATAGTAAAAAGTACAGCTTTCACCATGTGCGCGGTAGGTCGTCTGACAATCTACAGCGTCCGAATTCCAGTGTGCACAATAAGACTGCATTTCTACTTTTTACTTTTTATAGAATCCACAATATATTGGTGTCAAATTGTCGATAATTTCTTGCCTTATCCATAATTACACAAGTTTTTTCGACACGTTGAATAGAGTCGATTCGAAATTCAACGGTATGGGGACTTGTGTTAGCTCATTTGTGGAAATTGACATGCGGCCCTAAACTGGGAAATCAGTGATATTTCACTTGTTTATAACTTTTTTCCAGTAAAAGAAATATTTTCAAAATGGGTATCAAATTGTGTGCAATTATTTGATATATCTATGTTTACAGGGATTTTTCACTTGCTCAGATAGTAAAAAGTACAGCTTTCACCATGTGCCTGGCATGACGTCTGACAATTTACAGCGTCCGAATTCCAGTGTGCACAATAAGACTGCATTTCTACTTTTTCCTTTTTATAGAATACACAAAATATTGGTGTCAAATTGACGTAAATTTCTTGCCTTATCCATAATTACAAAAGTTTGTTCGTCACCTTGAATAGAGTCGAGGCAAAATTCAACGGTATGGGGACTAGTGTTAGCTCATTTGCGGAAATTTTCATGCGGACCTAAACTGGGTAATCAGTCATAATTCACTTTTTTATAACTTTTTTCCAGTAAAAGAAATATTTTCAAAATGTGTTTCAAATTGTGTGAATTTATTTGATTTGTATATGTTTACAGGGATTTTTCATTTGCTCAGATAGTAAAAAGTACAGCTTTCACCATGTGTGGGGTATGTCGTTTGACAATTTACAGCGTCCGAATTCCAGTGTGCACAATAAGAATGCATTTCTACTTTTTCCTTTTTAGAGAATCCACAAAATATTGGTGTGAAATTGTCCTGAATTTCTTGCCTTATCCATAATTACAAAAGTTTTTCGACACGTTGAATAGAGTCGAGGCGAAATTTAACGGTATGGGGACTTGTGTTAGCTCATTTGCGGAAATTGTCATGCGGCCCTAAACTGGGAAATCAGTGATATTTCACTTGTTTATAATTTTTTCCAGTAAAAGAAATATTTTCAAAATGGGTATCAAATTGTGTGAAATTAGTTGATTAATCTATGTTTACAGAGATGTTTCATTTGGTCAGATAGTAAAAAGTACAGCTTTCACTATGTGCGCGGTATGTCGTCTGACAATTTACAGCGTCCGACTTCCAGTGTGCACAATAAGACTGCATTTGTAATTTTTCCTTTTTATAGAATCCACAAAATATAGGTGTCAAATTGTCGTGAATTTCTTGCCTTATCCATAATTACAAAAGTTTGTTTGACACCTTGAATAGAGTCGAGGCAAAATTCAACGGTATGGGGACTAGTGTTAGCTCATTTGCGGAAATTTTCATGCGGACCTAAACTGGGTAATCAGTCATAATTCACTTTTTTATAACTTTTTTCCAGTAAAAGATATATTTTCAAAATGGGTATCAAATTGTGTGAAATTATTTGATTTGTCTATGTTTACAGGGATTTTTCATTTGCACAGATAGTAAAAAGTACAGCTTTCACCATGTGCGCGGTATGACGTCTGACAATTTACAGCGTCCGAATTCCAGTGTGCACAATAAGACTGCATTTGTAATTTTTCCTTTTTTATCGTATCCACAATATATTGGTGTCCAATTGTCGGGAATTCCTTACCTTATCCATAATTACGAAAGTTTTTTCGACACCTTTAATAGAGTCGATTCGAAATACAACGGTATGGGTACTTGTGTTAGCTCATTTGTGGAAATTGTCATGCGGCCCTAAACTGGGAAATCAGTCATATTTCACTTGTTTATAACTTTTTTCCAGTAAAAGAAATATTTTCAAAATGGGTATCACATTGTGTGCAATTATTTGATTTGTATATGTTTACAGGGATTTTTCATTTGCTCAGATAGTAAAAAGTACAGCTTTCACCATGTGCGCGGCATGACGTCTGACAATTTACAACGTCCGAATTCCAGTGTGCACAATAAGACTGCATTTCTACTTTTTCCTTTTTAGAGAATCCACAAAATATTGGTGTCAAATCTTCGCGAATTCCTTACCTTATCCATAATTACGAAAGTTTTTTCGACACCTTTAATAGAGTCGAGGCGAAATTTAACGGTATGGGGACTTGTGTTAGCTCATTTGCGGAAATTGTCATGCGGCCCTAAACTGGGAAATCAGTGATATTTCACTTGTTTATAACTTTTTTCCAGTAAAAGAAATATTTTCAAAATGGGTATCAAATTGTGTGAAATTAGTTGATTTATCTATGTTTACAGGGATGTTTCATTTGGTCAGATAGTAAAAAGTACAGCTTTCACTATGTGCGCGGTATGTCGTCTGACAATTTACAGCGTCCGAATTCCAATGTGCACAATAAGACTGCATTTGTAATTTTTCCTTTTTATAGAATCCACAAAATATTGGTGTCAAATTGTCGTGAATTTCTTGCCTTATCCATAATTACAAAAGTTTGTTCGACACCTTGAATAGAGTAGAGGCAAAATTCAACGGTATGGGGACTAGTGTTAACTCATTTGCGGAAATTGTCATGCGGCCCTAAACTGTGATATCAGTGATATTTCACTTGTTTATAACTTTTTTGCAGTAAAAGAAATATTTTCAAAATGGGTATCAAATTGTGTGCTATTATTTGATTTGTCTATGTATACAGGGATTTTTCTTTTGCACAGATAGTAAAAAGTACAGCTTTCACCATGTGCGCGGTAGGTCGTCTGACAATCTACACCGTCCGAATTCCAGTGTGCACAATAAGACTGCATTTGTAATTTTTCCTTTTTATCGAATCCACAATATATTGGTTTCAAATAGTCGGAAATATCTTGCCTTATCCATAATTACAAAAGTTTTTTCGACACCTTGATTAGAGTCGAGTCGAAATTCAACGGTATGAGGACTTGTGTTAGCTCATTTGTGGATATTGTCATGCGGCCCTAAACTGGGAAATCAGTCATATATCACTTGTTTATAACTGTTTTCCAGTAAAAGAAATATTTTCAAAATGGGTATCAAATTGTGTGCAATTATTTGATATGTCTATGTTTACAGGTATTTTTCATTTGCTCAGATAGTAAAAAGTACAGCTTTCACCATGTGCGCGGCATGACGTCTGACAATTTACAGCGTCCGAATTCCAGTGTGCATAATAAGACCGCATTTGTAATTTTTCCTTTTTATCGAATCCACAATATATTGGTGTCAAATTGTCGGGAATTTCTTGCCTTATCCATAATTACTAATGTTTTTTCGACACCTTGATTAGAGTCGAGTCGAAATTCAACGGTATGGGGACTTGTGTTAGCTCATTTGCGGAAATTGTCATGCGGCCCTAAACTGGGAAATCAGTCATATTTCACTTGTTCATAACTTTTTTCCAGTAAAAGAAATATTTTCAAAATGGGTATCAAATTGTGTGCAATTATTTGATTTGTCTATGTATACAGGGATTTTACATTTGCTCAGATAGTAAAAAGTACAGCTTTCACCATGTGCGCGGTATGACGTCTGACAATTTACAGCGTCCGAATTCCAGTGTGCACAATAAGACTGCATTTGTAATTTTTCCTTTTTTATCGAATCCACAATATATTGGTGTCCAATTGTCGGCAATTCCTTACCTTATCCATAATTCCGAAAGTTTTTTCGACACCTTTAATATAGTCGATTCGAAATCCAACGGTATGGGTACCTGTGTTAGCTCATTTGTGGAAATTGTCATGCGGCCCTAAACTGGGAAATCAGTCATATTTCTCTTGTTTATAACTTTTTTCCAGTAAAAGAAATATTTTCAAAATGGGTATCACATTGTGTGCAATTATTTGATTTGTATATGTTTACAGGGATTTTTCATATGATCAGATAGTAAAAAGTACAGCTTTCACCATGTGCGCGGCATGACGTCTGACAATTTACAGCGTCTGAATTCCAGTGTGCACAATAAGACTGCATTTCTACTTTTTCCTTTTTAGAGAATCCACAAAATATTGGTGTCAAATCTTCGCGAATTTCTTGCCTTATCCATAATTACAAAAGTTTTTTCGACACCTTGAATAGAGTCGAGGCGAAATTTAACGGTATGGGGACTTGTGTTAGCTCATTTGCGGAAATTGTCATGCGGCCCTAAACTGGGAAATCAGTGACATTTCACTTGTTTATAACTTTTTTCCAGTAAAAGAAATATTTTCAAAATCGGTAGCAAATTGTGTGAAATTATTTGATTTATCTATGTTTACAGGGATGTTTCATTTGGTCAGATAGTAAAAAGTACAGCTTTCACTATTTGCGCGGTATGTCGTCTGGCAATTTACAGCGTCTTAATTCCAATGTGCACAATAAGACTGCATTTGTAATTTTTCCTTTTTATAGAATCCACAAAATATTGATGTCAAGTTGTCGTGAATTTCTTGCCTTATCCATAATTACAAAAGTTTGTTCGACACCTTGAATAGAGTCGAGGCAAAATTCAACGGTATGGGGACTAGTGTTAGCTCATTTGCGGAAATTGTCATGCGGCCCTAAACTGGGAAATCAGTGATATTTCATTTGTTTATAACTTTTTTCCAGTAAAAGAAATATTTTCAAAATGGGTATCAAATTGTGTGCAATTATTTGATTTGTCTATGTATACAGGGATTTTACATTTGCTCAGATAGTAAAAAGTACAGCTTTCACCATGTGCGCGGTATGTCGTCTGACAATTTACAGCGTCCGAATTCCAGTATGCACAATAAGACTGCATATGTAATTTTTCCTTTTTATCGAATCCACAATATATTGGTGTCCAATTGTCGGGCATTCCTTACCTTATCCATAATTACGAAAGTTTTTTCGACACATTGAATAGAGTTGATTCGAAATTCAACGGTATGGGGACTTGTGTTAGCTCATTTGTGGATATTGTCATGCGGCCCTAAACTGGGAAATCAGTCATATATCACTTGTTTATAACTTTTTTCCAGTAAAAGAAATATTTTCAAAATGGGTATCAAATTGTGTGCAATTATTTGATATGTTTATGTTTACAGGCATTTTTCATTTGCTCAGATAGTAAAAAGTACAGCTTTCACCATGTGCGCGGCATGACGTCTGACAATTTACAGCGTCCGAATTCCAGTGTGCACAATAAGACTGCATTTGTAATTTTTCCTTTTTATAGAATCCACAAAATATTGGTGTCAAGTTGTCGTGAATTTGTTGCCTTATCCATAATTACAAAAGTTTGTTCGACACCTTGAATAGAGTCGAGGCAAAATTCAACGGTATGGGGACTAGTGTTAGCTCATTTGCGGAAATTTTCATGCGGACCTAAACTGGGTAATCAGTCATAATTCACTTTTTTATAACTTTTTTCCAGTAAAAGAAATATTTTCAAAATGGGTATCAAATTGTGTGCAATTATTTGATTTGTCTATGTATACAGGGATTTTCTTTTGATCAGATAGTAAAATGTACAGCTTTCACCATGTGCGCGGTATGTCGTCTGACAATATACAGCGTCCGAATTCCAGTGTGAACAATAAGAATGCATTTGTAATTTTTCCTTTTTATAGAATCCATAAAATATTGCTGTTCAATTGTCGGGAATTTCTTGCCTTATTCATAATTACAAAAGTTTGTTCGACACCTTGAATAGAGTCGAGGCACAATTCAACGGTATGGGGACTAGTGTTAGCTCATTTGCGGAAATTTTCATGCAGACCTAAACTGGGTAATCAGTCATAATTCACTTTTTTATAACTTTTTTCCAGTAAAAGAAATATTTTCAAAATGGGTATCAAATTGTGTGCAATTATTTGATTTGTCTATGCATACAGGGATTTTTCTTTTGCTCAGATAGTAAAAAGTACAGATTTCACCATGTGCGCGGTATGTCGTCTGACAATCTACAGCGTCCGAATTCCAGTGTGCACAATAAGACTGCATTTCTACTTTTTACTTTTTATAGAATCCACAATATATTGGTGTCAAATTGTCGATAATTTCTTGCCTTATCCATAATTACACAAGTTTTTTCGACACGTCGAATAGAGTCGAGGCGAAATTCAACGGTATGAGGACTTGTGTTAGCTCATTTGCGGAAATAGTCATGCGGCCCTAAACTGGGAAATCAGTGATATTTCACTTGTTTATGACTTTTTTCCAGTAAAAGAAATATTTTCAAAATGGGTATCAAATTGTGTGAAATTATTTGATTTGTATATGTTTACAGGGATTTTTCATTTGCTCAGATAGTAAAAAGTACAGCTTTCACCATGTGCGCTGTATGTCGTCTGACAATTTACAGCGTCCGAATTCCAGTGTGCACAATAAGACTGCATTTGTAATTTTTCCTTTTTATCGAATCCACAATATATTGGTGTCCAATTGTCGGGAATTCCTTACCTTATCCATAATTACGAAAGATTTTTCGACGCCTTGAATAAAGTCGATTCGAAATTCAACGGTATGGAGACTTGTGTTAGCTCATTTGTGGAAATTGACATGCGGCCCTAAACTGGGAAATCAGTGATATTTCACTTGTTTATAACTTTTTTCCAGTAAAAGAAATATTTTCAAAATGGGTATCAAATTGTGTGCAATTATTTGATATATCTATGTTTACAGGGATTTTTCACTTGCTCAGATAGTAAAAAGTACAGCTTTCACCATGTGCCTGGCATGACGTCTGACAATTTACAGCGTCCGAATTCCAGTGTGCACAATAAGACTGCATTTCTACTTTTTCCTTTTTATAGAATACACAAAATATTGGTGTCAAATTGACGTGAATATCTTGCCTTATCCATAATTACAAAAGTTTGTTCGTCACCTTGAATAGAGTCGAGGCAAAATTCAACGGTATGGGGACTAGTGTTAGCTCATTTGCGGAAATTTTCATGCGGACCTAAACTGGGTAATCAGTCATAATTCACTTTTTTATAACTTTTTTCCATTAAAAGAAATATTTTCAAAATGTGTTTCAAATTGTGTGAATTTATTTGATTTGTCTATGTATACAGGGATTTTTCTTTTGCTCAGATAGTAAAAAGTACAGCTTTCACCATGTGCGCGGTATGTCGTCTGGCAATTTACAGCGTCCGAATTCCAGTGTGCACAATAAGACTGCATTTGTAATTTTTCCTTTTTATCGAATCCACAATATATTGGTGTCAAATTGTCGTGAATTTCTTGCCTAATCCATAATTACAAAAATTTTTTCGACACCTTGATTAGAGTCCAGTCGAAATTCAACGGTATGGGGACTTGTGTTAGCTCATTTCCGGAAATTGTCATGCGGCCCTAAACTGTGAAATCAGTAATAATTCACATGTTTATAACTTTTTTCCAGTAAAAGAAATATTTTCAAAATGGGTATCAAATTGTGTGCAATTATTTGATTTGTATATGTTTACAGGGATTTTTCATTTGCTCAGATAGTAAAAAGTACAGCTTTCACCATGTGTGCGGTATGTCGTTTGACAATTTACAGCGTCCGAATTCCAGTGTGCACAATAAGAATGCATTTCTACTTTTTCCTTTTTAGAGAATCCACAAAATATTGGTGTCAAATTGTCCTGAATTTCTTGCCTTATCCATAATTACAAAAGTTTTTCGACACGTTGAATAGAGTCGAGGCGAAATTTAACGGTATGGGGACTTGTGTTAGCTCATTTGCGGAAATTGTCATGCGGCCCTAAACTGGGAAATCAGTGATATTTCACTTGTTTATAACTTTTTTCCAGTAAAAGAAATATTTTCAAAATGGGTATCAAATTGTGTGAAATTAGTTGATTTATCTATGTTTACAGGGATGTTTCATTTGGTCAGATAGTAAAAAGTACAGCTTTCACTATGTGCGCGGTATGTCGTCTGACAATTTACAGCGTCCGAATTCCAATGTGCACAATAAGACTGCATTTGTAATTTTTCCTTTTTATAGAATCCACAAAATATTGGTGTCAAATTGTCGTGAATTTCTTGCCTTATCCATAATTACAAAAGTTTGTTCGACACCTTGAATAGAGTCGAGGCAAAATTCAACGGTATGGGGACTAGTGTTAACTCATTTGCGGAAATTGTCATGCGGCCCTAAACTGTGATATCAGTGATATTTCACTTGTTTATAACTTTTTTCCAGTAAAAGAAATATTTTCAAAATGGGTATCAAATTGTGTGCTATTATTTGATTTGTCTATGTATACAGGGATTTTTCTTTTGCTCAGATAGTAAAAAGTACAGCTTTCACCATGTGCGCGGTAGGTCGTCTGACAATCTACACCGTCCGAATTCCAGTGTGCACAATAAGACTGCATTTGTAATTTTTCCTTTTTATCGAATCCACAATATATTGGTTTCAAATAGTCGGAAATTTCTTGCCTTATCCATAATTACAAAAGTTTTTTCGACACCTTGATTAGAGTCGAGTCGAAATTCAACGGTATGAGGACTTGTGTTAGCTCATTTGTGGATATTGTCATGCGGCCCTAAACTGGGAAATCAGTCATATATCACTTGTTTATAACTGTTTTCCAGTAAAAGAAATATTTTCAAAATGGGTATCAAATTGTGTGCAATTATTTGATATGTCTATGTTTACAGGCATTTTTCATTTGCTCAGATAGTAAAAAGTACAGCTTTCACCATGTGCGCGGCATGACGTCTGACAATTTACAGCGTCCGAATTCCAGTGTGCACAATAAGACTGCATTTGTAATTTTTCCTTTTTATAGAATCCACAAAATATTGGTGTCAAGTTGTCGTGAATTTCTTGCCTTATCCATAATTACAAAAGTTTGTTCGACACATTGAATAGAGTCGAGGCAAAATTCAACGGTATGGGGACTAGTGTTAGCTCATTTGCGGAAATTTTCATGCGGACCTAAACTGGGTAATCAGTCATAATTCACTTTTTTATAACTTTTTTCCAGTAAAAGAAATATTTTCAAAATGGGTATCACATTGTGTGCAATTATTTGATTTGTATATGTTTACAGGGATTTTTCATATGATCAGATAGTAAAAAGTACAGCTTTCACCATGTGCGCGGCATGACGTCTGACAATTTACAGCGTCCGAATTCCAGTGTGCACAATAAGACTGCATTTCTACTTTTTCCTTTTTAGAGAATCCACAAAATATTGGTGTCAAATCTTCGCGAATTTCTTGCCTTATCCATAATTACAAAAGTTTTTTCGACACCTTGAATAGAGTCGAGGCGAAATTTAACGGTATGGGGACTTGTGTTAGCTCATTTGCGGAAATTGTCATGCGGCCCTAAACTGGGAAATCAGTGATATTTCACTTGTTTATAACTTTTTTCCAGTAAAAGAAATATTTTCAAAATCGGTAGCAAATTGTGTGAAATTATTTGATTTATCTATGTTTACAGGGATGTTTCATTTGGTCAGATAGTAAAAAGTACAGCTTTCACTATTTGCGCGGTATGTCGTCTGACAATTTACAGCGTCTTAATTCCAATGTGCACAATAAGACTGCATTTGTAATTTTTCCTTTTTATAGAATCCACAAAATATTGGTGTCAAGTTGTCGTGAATTTCTTGCCTTATCCATAATTACAAAAGTTTGTTCTACACCTTGAATAGAGTCGAGGCAAAATTCAACGGTATGGGGACTAGTGTTAGCTCATTTGCGGAAATTGTCATGCGGCCCTAAACTGGGAAATCAGTGATATTTCATTTGTTTATAACTTTTTTCCAGTAAAAGAAATATTTTCAAAATGGGTATCAAATTGTCTGCAATTATTTGATTTGTCTATGTTTACAGGAATTTTTCATTTGCTCAAATAGTAAAAAGTACAGCTTTCACCATGTGCGCGGTATGTCGTCTGACAATTTACAGCGTCCGAAATCCAGTGTGCACAATAAGACTGCATTTGTAATTTTTCCTTTTTATCAAATCCACAATATATTGGTGTCCAATAGTCGGGAATTCCTTACCTTATCCATAATTACAAAAGTTTTTCGACACCTTGAATAGAGTCGAGGCAAAATTCAACGGTATGGGGACTAGTGTTAGCTCATTTGCGGAAATTTTCATGCGGACCTAAACTGGTTAATCAGTCATAATTCACTTTTTTTATAACTTTTTCCAGTAAAAGAAATATTTTCAAAATGGGTATCAAATTGTGTGCAATTATTTGATTTGTCTATGTATACAGGGATTTTACATTTGCTCAGATAGTAAAAAGTACAGCTTTCACCATGTGCGCGGTATGTCGTCTGACAATTTACAGCGTCCGAATTCCAGTATGCACAATAAGACTGCATATGTAATTTTTCCTTTTTATCGAATCCACAATATATTGGTGTCCAATTGTCGGGCATTCCTTACCTTATCCATAATTACGAAAGTTTTTTCGACACATTGAATAGAGTTGATTCGAAATTCAACGGTATGGGGACTTGTGTTAGCTCATTTGTGGATATTGTCATGCGGCCCTAAACTGGGAAATCAGTCATATATCACTTGTTTATAACTTTTTTCCAGTAAAAGAAATATTTTCAAAATGGGTATCAAATTGTGTGCAATTATTTGATATGTTTATGTTTACAGGCATTTTTCATTTGCTCAGATAGTAAAAAGTACAGCTTTCACCATGTGCGCGGCATGACGTCTGACAATTTACAGCGTCCGAATTCCAGTGTGCACAATAAGACTGCATTTCTACTTTTTCCTTTTTATAGAATACACAAAATATTGGTGTCAAGTTGTCGTGAATTTCTTGCCTTATCCATAATTACAAAAGTTTGTTCGACACCTTGAATAGAGTCGAGGCAAAATTCAACGGTATGGGGACTAGTGTTAGCTCATTTGCGGAAATTTTCATGCGGACCTAAACTGGGTAATCAGTCATAATTCACTTTTTTATAACTTTTTTCCAGTAAAAGAAATATTTTCAAAATGGGTATCAAATTGTGTGCAATTATTTGATTTGTCTATGTATACAGGGATTTTCTTTTGCTCAGATAGTAAAATGTACAGCTTTCACCATGTGCGCGGTATGTCGTCTGACAATATACAGCGTCCGAATTCCAGTGTGAACAATAAGAATGCATTTGTAATTTTTCCTTTTTATAGAATCCATAAAATATTGCTGTTCAATTGTCGGGAATTTCTTGCCTTATTCATAATTACAAAAGTTTGTTCGACACCTTGAATAGAGTCGAGGCACAATTCAACGGTATGGGGACTAGTGTTAGCTCATTTGCGGAAATTTGCATGCAGACCTAAACTGGGTAATCAGTCATAATTCACTTTTTTATAACTTTTTTCCAGTAAAAGAAATATTTTCAAAATGGGTATCAAATTGTGTGCAATTATTTGATTTGTCTATGCATACAGGGATTTTTCTTTTGCTCAGATAGTAAAAAGTACAGATTTCACCATGTGCGCGGTATGTCGTCTGACAATCTACAGCGTCCGAATTCCAGTGTGCACAATAAGACTGCATTTGTAATTTTTCCTTTTTATCGAATCCACAATATATTGGTTTCAAATTGTCGGAAATTTCTTGCCTTATCCATAATTACAAATGTTTTTTCGACACCTTGATTAGAGTCGAGTCGAAATTCAACGGTATGGGGACTTGTGTTAGCTCATTTGCGGAAATTGTCATGCGGCCCTAAACTGGGAAATCAGTGATATTTCACTTGTTTATAACTTTTTTCCAGTAAAAGAAATATTTTCAAAATGGGTATCAAATTGTGTGCAATTATTTGATTTGTCTATGTTTACAGGAATTTTTCATTTGCTCAAATAGTAAAAAGTACAGCTTTCACCATGTGCGCGGTATGTCGTCTGACAATTTACAGCGTCCGAAATCCAGTGTGCACAATAAGACTGCATTTGTAATTTTTCCTTTTTATCAAATCCACAATATATTGGTGTCCAATAGTCGGGAATTCCTTACCTTATCCATAATTACAAAAGTTTTTCGACACCTTGAATAGAGTCGAGGCAAAATTCAACGGTATGGGAACTAGTGTTATCTCATTTGCGGAAATTTTCATGCGGACCTAAACTGGTTAATCAGTCATAATTCACTTTTTTTATAACTTTTTTCCAGTAAAAGAAATATTTTCAAAATGGGTATCAAATTGTGTGCAATTATTTGATTTGTCTATGTATACAGGGATTTTACATTTGCTCCGATAGTAAAAAGTACAGCTTTCACCATGTGCGCGGTATGTCGTCTGACAATTTACAGCGTCCGAATTCCAGTGTGCACAATAAGACTGCATTTGTAATTTTTCCTTTTTATCGAATCCACAATATATTGGTGTCCAATTGTCGGGCATTCCTTACCTTATCCATAATTACGAAAGTTTTTTCGACACCTTGAATAGAGTTGATTCGAAATTCAACGGTATGGGGACTTGTGTTAGCTCATTTGTGTATATTGTCATGCGGCCCTAAACTGGGAAATCAGTCATATATCACTTGTTTATAACTTTTTTCCAGTAAAAGAAATATTTTCAAAATGGGTATCAAATTGTGTGCAATTATTTGATATGTCTATGTTTACAGGCATTTTTCATTTGCTCAGATAGTAAAAAGTACAGCTTTCACCATGTGCGCGGCATGACGTCTGACAATTTACAGCGTCCGAATTCCAGTGTGCACAATAAGACTGCATTTCTACTTTTTCCTTTTTAGAGAATCCACAAAATATTGGTGTCAAATTGTCGTGAATTTCTTGCCTTATACATCATTACAAAAGTTTGTTCGACACATTGAATAGAGTCGAGACAAAATTCAAAGGTATGGGGACTAGTGTTAGCTCATTTGCGGAAATTTTCATGCGGACCTGGACTGGGTAATCAGTCATAATTCACTTTTTTATAACTTTTTTCCAGGAACAGAAATTTTTTCAAAATGGGTATCAAATTGTGTGCAATTATTTGATTTGTCTATGTATACAGGGATTTTTCTTTTGCTCAGATAGTAAAATGTACAGCTTTCACCATGTGCGCGGTATGTCGTCTGACAATATACAGCGTCCGAATTCCAGTGTGCACAATAAGAATGCATTTGTAATTTTTCCTTTTTATAGAATCCACAAAATATTGCGGTCCAATTGTCGAGTATTTCTTGCCTTATCCATAATTACAAAAGTTTTTTCGACACCTTGATTAGAGTCGAGTCGAAATTCAACGGTATCGGGACTTGTGTTAGCTCATTTGCGGAAATTGTCATGCGGCCCTAAACTGGGAAATCAGTGATATTTCACATGTTTATAACTTTTTTCCAGTAAAAGAAATATTTTCAAAATGGGTATCAAATTGTGTGCAATTATTTGATTCGTCTATGTATACAGGGATTTTTTTTTGCTCAGATAGTAAAAAGTACAGCTTTCACCATGTGCTCGGTATGTCGTCTGACAATTTACAGCGTCCGAATTCCAGTGTGCACAATAAGACCACATTTGTAATTTTTCCTTTTTATTGAATCCACAATATATTGGTGTCAAATTGTCGAGAATTTCTTGCCTTATCCATAATTACAAAAGTTTGTTCGACACCTTGAATAGAGTCGAGTCAAAATTCAACGGTATGGGGACTAGTGTAAGCTCATTTGCGGAAGTTTTCATGCGGACCTAAACTGGGCAATCAGTCATAATTCACGTTTTTATAACTTTTTTCCAGTAAAAGAAATATTTTCAAAATGGGTATCAAATTGTGTGCAATTACTCGATTTGTCTATGTATACATGGATTTTTCTTTTGCTCAGATAGTAAAAAGTACAGCTTTCACGATATGCGCGGTATGTCGTCTGACAATATACAGCGTCCGAATTCCAGTGTGCACAATAAGAATGCATTTGTAATTTTTCCTTTTTATAGAATCCAGAAAAATATTGCTGTACAATTGTCGCGAATTTCTTGCCTTATCCATAATTACAAAAGTTTTTTCGACACCTTGATTAGAGTTGGGTCGAAATTCAACGGTATGGGGACTTGTGTTAGCTCATTTGCGGAAATTGTCATGCGGCCCTAAACTGGGAATTAAGTGATATTTCACATGTTTATAACTTTTTTCCAGTAAAAGAAATATTTTCAAAATGGGTATCAAATTGTGTGCAATTATTTGATTTGTCTATGTATACAGGGATTTTTCTTTTGCTCAGATAGTAAAAAGTACAGCTTTCACCATGTGCGCGGTATGTCGTCAGACAATACAGAGCGTCCGAATTCCTGTGTGCACAAAAGAAGGCATTTGTAATTTTTTCCTTTTTATAGAATCCACAAAATATTGCGGTCCAATTGTCGGGAATTTCTTGCCTTATCCATAATTACAAAAGTTTTTTCGACACCTTGATTAGAGTCGAGTCGAAATTCAACGGTATGGAAACTTGTGTTAGCTCATTTGCGGAAATTGTCATGCGGCCCTAAACTGGGAAATCAGTGATATTTCACTTGTTTATAACTTTTTTCCAGTAAAAGAAATATTTTCAAAATGGGTATCAAATTGTGTGCAATTTTTTGATTTGTCTATGTATACAGGGATTTTTCTTTTGCTCAGATAGTAAAAAGTACAGCTTTAACGATGTGCGCGGTATGTCGTCTAACAATATACAGCGTCCGAATTCCAGTGTGAACAATAAGAATGCATTTGTAATTTTTCCTTTTTATAGAATTCACAAAATATTGCAGTCCAATTGTCGGCAATTCCTTGTCTTATCCATAATTACAAAAGTTTGTTCGACACCTTGAATAGAGTCGAGGCAAAATTCAACGGTATGGGGACTAGTGTTAGCTCATTTGCGGAAATTTTCATGCGGACCAAAACTGGGTAATCAGTCATAATTCACTTTTTTATAACTTTTTTCCAGTAAAAGAAATATTTTCAAAATGGGTATCAAATTGTGTGCAATTATTTGATATGTCTATGTTTACAGGGATTTTTCATTTGCTCAGATAGTAAAAAGTACAGCTTTCACCATGTGCGCGGCATGACGTCTGACAATTTACAGCGTCCGAATTCCAGTATGCACAATAAGACTGCATTTGTAATTTTTCCTTTTTATCGAATCCACAATATATTGGTGTACAATTGTCGGGAATTCCTTACCTTATCCATAATTACAAAAGTTTTTTCGACACCTTAAATAGAGTCGAGCCGAAATTCAACGGTATGGGGACTTGTGTTAGCTCATTTGTGGAAATTGTCCTGCGGCCCTAAACTGGGAAATCAGTCATATTTCACTTGTTTATGACTGTTTTTCAGTAAAAGAAATATTTTCAAAATGGGTATCAAATTTTGTGAAATTATTTGATTTATCTATGTTTACAGGGATGTTTCATTTGGTCATATAGTAAAAAGTACAGCTTTCACTATGTGCGCGGTATGTCGTCTGACAATTTACAGCGTCCGAATTCCAGTGTGCACAATAAGACTGCATTTGTAATTTTTCCTTTTTATAGAATCCACAAAATATTGGTGTCAAATTGTCGTAAATTTCTTGCCTTATCCATAATTACAAAAGTTTGTTCGACAACTTGAATAGAGTCGAGGCAAAATTCAACGGTATGGGGACTAGTGTTAGCTCATTTGCGGAAATTTTCATGCGACCTAAACTGGGTAATCAGTCATAATTCACTTTTTTATAACTTTTTTCCAGTAAAAGAAATATTTTCAAAATGGTTATCAAATTGTGTGAAATTATTTGATTTGTCTATGTAAACAGGGATTTTTCTTTTGCTCAGATAGTAAAATGTACAGCTTTCACCATGTGCGCGGTATGTCGTCTGACAATATACAGCGTCCGAATTCCAGTGTGAACAATAAGAATGCATTTGTAATTTTTCCTTTTTATAGAATCCACAAAATATTACTGTCCAATTGTCGAGAATTTCTTGCCTTATCCATAATTACAAAAGTTTGTTCGACACCTTGAATAGAGTCGAGGCAAAATTCAACGGTATGGGGAGTAGTGTTAGCTCATTTGCGGAAATTTTCATGCGGACCTAAACTGGATAATCAGTTATAATTCACTTTTTTATAACTTTTTTCCAGTAAAGGAAATATTTTCAAAATGGGTATCAAATTGTGTGCAATTATTTGATTCGTCTATGTATACAGGGATTTTTATTTTGCTCAGATAGTAAAAAGTACAGCTTTCACCATGTGCTCGGTATGTCGTCTGACAATTTACAGCGTCCGAATTCCAGTGTGCACAATAAGACCACATTTGTAATTTTTCCTTTTTATTGAATCCACAATATATTGGTGTCATATTGCCGAGAATTTCTTGCCTTATCCATGATTACAAAAGTTTTTTCGACACCTTGATTAGAGTTGGGTCGAAATTCAACGGTATGGGGACTTGTGTTAGCTCATTTGCGGAAATTGTCATGCGGCCCTAAACTGGGAAATCAGTGATATTTCACATGTGTATAACTTTTTTCCAGTAAAAGAAATATTTTCAAAATGGGTATCAAATTGTGTGCAATTATTTGATTTGTCTATGTTTACAGGGATTTTTCATTTGCTCAGATAGTAAAAAGTACAGCTTTCACCATGTGCGCGGTATGTCGTCTGACAATTTACAGCGTCCGAATTCCAGTGTGCACAATAAGACTGCATTTGTAATTTTTCATTTTTATCGAATCCACAATATATTGGTGTCCAATTGTCGGGAATTCCTTACCTTATCCATTAATACGAAAGTTTTTTCGACACCTTGAATAGAGTCGATTCGGAATTCAACGGTATGGGGACATGTGTTAGCTCCTTTGTGGAAATTGTCATGTGGCCCTAAACTGGGAAATCAGTCATATTTCACTTGTTTATAACTTTTTTCCAGTAAAACAAATATTTTCAAAATGGGTATCAAATTGTGTGCAATTATTTGATATGTCTATGTTTACAGGGATTTTTCATTTGCTCAAATAGTAAAAAGTACAGCTTTCACCATGTGCGCGTTATGTCGTCTGACAATTTACAGCGTCCGAATTCCAGTGTGCACAATAAGACTGCATTTGTAATTTTTCCATTTCATCGAATCCACAATATATTGGTGTCCAATTGTCGGTAATTCCTTCCCTTATCCATAATTACAAAAGTTTGTTCGACACCTTGAATAGAGTCGAGGCAAAATTCAACGGTATGTGGACTAGTGTTAGCTCATTTGCGGAAATTTTCATGCGCCCCTAAACTGGGAAATCAGTGATATTTCACTTGTTTATAACTTTTTTCCAGTAAAAGAAATATTTTCAAAATGGGTATCAAATTGTGTGCAATTATTTGATATGTCTATGTTTACAGGGATTTTTCATTTGCTCAGATAGTAAAAAGTCCTGCTTTCACCATGTACGCGGCATGACGTCTGACAATATACAGCGTCCGAATTCCACTGTGCACAATAAGACTGCATTTGTAATTTTTCCTTTTATAGAATCCACAAAATATTGGTGTCAAATTGTCGAGAATTTCTTGCCTTATCCATAATTACAAAAGTTTGTTCGACACCTTGAATAGAGTCGATTCAAAATTCAACGGTATGGGGACTTGTGTTAGCTCATTTGTGGAAATTGTCATGCGGCCCTAAACTGGGAAATCAGTGATATTTCACTTGTCTATAACTTTTTTCCAGTAAAACAAATATTTTCAAAATGGGTATCAAATTGTGTGAAATTATTTGATTTGTCTATGTTTACAGGGATTTTTCATTTGCTCAGATAGTAAAAAGTACAGCTTTCACCATGTGCGTGGTATGTCGTCTGACAATTTACAGCGTCCGAATTCCAGTGTGCACAATAAGACTGCATTTGTAATTTTTCCTTTTTATCGAATCCACAATATATTGGTGTCCAATTGTCGGGAATTCCTTACCATATCCATAATTACAAAAGTTTGTTCGACACCTTGAATAGAGTCGAGGCAAAATTCAACGGTATGGGGACTAGTGTTAGCTCATTTGCGGAAATTTTCATGCGGACCTAAACTGGGTAATCAGTCATAATTCACTTTTTTATAACTTTTTTCCAGTAAAAGAAATATTTTCAAAATGGGTATCAAATTGTGTGCTATTATTTGATTTGTCTATGTATACAGGGATTTTTCTTTTGCTCAGATAGTAAAAAGTACAGCTTTCACCATGTGCGCGGTATGTCGTCTGACAATTTACAGCGTCCGAATTCCAGTGTGCACAATAAGACTGCATTTGTAATTTTTCCTTTTTATCGAATCCACAATATATTGGTGTCCAATTGTCGGGAATTCCTTACCATATCCATAATTACGAAAGTTTTTTCGACACCTGGAATAGAGTCGATTCGAAATTCAACGGTATAGGGGACTTGTGTTAGCTCATTTGTGGAACTTGTCATGCGCCCCTAAACTGGGAAATCAGTGATATTTCACTTGTTTATAACTTTTTTCCAGTAAAACAAATATTTTCAAAATGGGTATCAAATTGTGTGCAATTATTTGATATGTCTATGTTTACAGGGATTTTTCATTTGCTCAGATAGTAAAAAGTCCTGCTTTCACCATGTACGCGGCATGACGTCTGACAATATACAGCGTCCGAATTCCACTGTGCACAATAAGACTGCATTTGTAATTTTTCCTTTTTATCGAATCCACAATATATTGGTGTCCAATTGTCGGGAATTCCTTACCTTATCCATAATTACAAAAGTTTGTTCGACACCTTGAATAGAGTCGAGGCAAAATTCAACGGTATGGGGACTAGTGTTAGCTCATTTGCGGAAATTTTCATGCGGACCTAAACTGGGTAATCAGTCATAATTCACTTTTTTATAACTTTTTTCCAGTAAAAGAAATATTTTCAAAATGGGTATAAAATTGTGTGAAATTATTTGATTTGTCTATGTATACAGGGATTTTTCTTTTGCTCAGATAGTAAAAAGTACAGCTTTCACCATGTGCGCGGTATGTCGTCTGACAATATACAGCGTCCGAATTCCAGTGTGAACAATAAGAATGCATTTGTAATTTTTCATTTTTATAGAATCCACAAAATATTGCTGTCCAATTGTCGGGAATTTCTTGCCTTATCCATAATTACAAAAGTTTGTTCGACACCTTGAATAGAGTCGAGGCAAAATTCAACGGTATGGGGACTAGTGTTAGCTCATTTGCGGAAATTTTCATGCGGTCCTAAACTGGGTAATCAGTCATAATTCACTTTTTTATAACTTTTTTCCAGTAAAAGAAATATTTTCAAAATGGGTATCAAATTGTGTGCTATTATTTGATTTGTCTATGTATACAGGGATTTTCCTTTTGCTCAGATAGTAAAAAGTACAGCTTTCACCATGTGCGCGGTATGTCGTCTGACAATCTACAGCGTCCAAATTCCAGTGTGCACAATAAGACTGCATTTGTAATTTTTCCTTTTTATCGAATCCACAAAATATTGCTGTCCAATTGTCAGGAATTTCTTGCCTTATCCATAATTACAAAAGTTTTTTCGACACCTTGATTAGAGTCGGGTCGAAATTCAACGGTATGGGGACTTGTGTTAGCTCATTTGCGGAAATTTTCATGCGGCCCTAAACTGGGAAATCAGTGATATTTCACTTGTCTATAACTTTTTTCCAGTAAAAGAAATATTTTCAAAATGGATATCAAATTGTGTGAAATTATTTGATTTGTCTATGTTTACAGGGATTTTTCATTTGCTCAGATAGTAAAAAGTACAGCTTTCAACATGTGCGCGGTATGTCGTCTGACAATTTACAGCGTCCGAATTCCAGAGTGCACAATAAGACTGCATTTGTAATTTTTCCTTTTTATCGAATCCACAATATATTGGTGTCCAATTGTCGGGAATTCCTTACCTTATCCATAATTACAAATGTTTTTTCGACACCTTGAATAGAGTCGATTCGAAATTCAACGGTATGGGGACTTGTGTTAGCTCATTTGTGGAAATTGTCATGCGGCCCTAAACTGGGAAATCTGTGATATTTCACATGTTTATAACTTTTTTACAGTAAAAGAAATATTTTCAAAATGGTTATCAAATTGTGTGCAATTATTTGATTTGTCTATGTTTACAGGGATTTTTCATTTGCTCATATAGTAAAAAGTACAGCTTTCACGATGTGCGCGGTATGTCGTCTGACAATATACAGCGTCCGAATTCCAGTGTGCACAATAAGAATGCATTTGTAATTTTTCCTTTTTATAGAATCCACAAAATATTGCGGTCCAATTGTCGGGAATTTCTTGCCTTATACATAATTACAAAAGTTTTTTCGACACCTTGATTAGAGTCGAGTCGAAATTCAACGGTATGGGGACTTGTGTTAGCTCATTTGCGGAAATTGTCATGCGGCCCTAAACTGGGAATTCAGTGATATTTCACATGTTTATAACTTTTTTCCAGTAAAAGAAATATTTTAAAAATGGGTATCAAATTGTGTGCAATTATTTGATTTGTCTATGTTTACAGGGATTTTTCATTTGCTCAGATAGTAAAAAGTACAGCTTTCACCATGTGCGCGTTATGTCGTCAGACGATTTACAGCGTCCGAATTCCAGTGAGCACAATAAGACTGCATTTGTAATTTTTCCTTTTTATAGAATCTACAAAATATTGGTGTCACATTTTCGGAAATTTCGTGCCTTATCCATAATTACAAAAGTTTGTTCGACACCTTGAATAGAGTCGAGGCAAAATTCAACGGTATGGGGACTATTGTTAGCTCATTTGCGGAAATTTTCATGCGGACCGAAACTGGGTAATCAGTCATTATTCACGTTTTTATAACTTTTTTCCAGTAAAAGAAATATTTTCAAAATGGGTATCAAATTGTGTGAAATTATTTGATTTGTCTATGTATACAGGGATTTTTCTTTTGCTCAGATAGTAAAAAGTACAGCTTTCACCATGTGCGCGGTATGTCGTCTGACAATTTACAGCCTCCGAATTCCAGTGTGCACAATAAGTCTGCATTTGTAATTTTTCCTTTTTATCGAATCCACAATATATTGGTGTCCAATTGTCGGGAATTCCTTACCTTATCCATAATTACAAAAGTTTGTTCGACACCTTGAATAGAGTCGATTCGAAATTCAACGGTATGGGGACTTGTGTTAGCTCATTTGTGGAAATTGTCATGCGGCCCTAAACTGGGAAATCAGTGATATTTCACTTGTTTATAACTGTTTTCCAGTAAAAGAAATATTTTCAAAATGGGTATCAAATTGTGTGCAATTATTTGATATCTATGTTTACAGGGATTTTTCATTTGCTCAGATAGTATAAGGTACAGCTTTCACCATGTGCGCGGTATGTCGTCTGACAATTTACAGCGTCCGAATTCCAGTATGCACAATAAGACTGCATTTCTACTTTTTCCTTTTTATAGAATCCACAAAATATTGGTGTCAAATTGCAGAGAATTTCTTGCCTTATCCATAATTACAAAAGTTTTTTCGACACGTTGAATGGAGTCGAGGCAAAATTCAACGGTATGGGGACTTGTGTTAGCTCATTTGCGGAAATTGTCATGCGGCCCTAAACTTGGAAATCAGTGATATTTCACTTGTTTATAACTTTTTTCCAGTAAAAGAAATATTTTCAAAATGGGTATCAAATTGTGTGAAATTATTTGATTTGTCTATGTTTACAGGGATTTTTCATTTGCACAGATAGTAAAAAGTACAGCTTTCACCATGTGCGCGGCATGACGTCTGACAATTTACAGCGTCCGAATTCCTGTGTGCACAATAAGACTGCATTTCTACTTTTTTTTTTTATAGAATCCACAAAATATTGGTGTCAAAAATTCGCGAATTTCTTGCGTTATCCATAATTACAAAAGTTTTTTCGACACGTTGAATAGAGTCGAGGCGAAATTTAACGCTATGGGGACTTGTGTTAGCTCATTTGCGGAAATTGTCATGCGGCCCTAAACTGGAAAATCAGTGATATTTCACTTGTTTATAACTTTTTTCCATTAAAAGAAATATTTTCAAAATGGGTATCAAATTGTGTGAAATTATTTGATTTATCTATGTTTACAGGGATGTTTCATTTGGTCAGATAGTAAAAAGTACAGCTTTCACTATGTGCGCGGTATGTCGTCTGACAATTTACAGCGTCCGAATTCCAGTGTGCACAATAAGACTGCATTTGTAATTTTTCCTTTTTATAGAATCCACAAAATATTGGTGTCAAATTGTCGTGAATTTCTTGCCTTATACATAATTACAAAAGTTTGTTCGACACAGTGAATAGAGTCGAGGCAAAATTCAACGGTATGGGGACTATTGTTAGCTCATTTGCGGAAATTTTCATGCGGACCGAAACTGGGTAATCAGTCATTATTCACGTTTTTATAACTTTTTTCCAGTAAAAGAAATATTTTCAAAATGGGTATCAAGTTCTGCGCAATTATTTGATATGTCTATGTTTACAGGGATTTTTCATTTGCTCAGATAGTAAAAAGTACAGCTTTCACCATGTGCGCGGCATGACGTCTGACAATTTATAGCGTCCGAATTTCAGTGTGCACAATAAGAATGCATTTCTACTTTTTCCTTTTTAGAGAATCCACAAAATATTGGTGTCAAATTGTCGCTAATTTCTTGCCTTATCCATAATTACAAAAGTTTTTTCGACACGTTGAATAGAGTCGAGGCGAAATTTAACGGTATGGGGACTTGTGTTAGCTCATTTGCGGAAATTGTCAGGCGGCCCTAAACTGGGAAATCAGTGATATTTCACTTGTTTATAACTTTTTTCCAGTAAAAGAAATATTTTCAAAATGGGTATCAAATTGTGTAAAATTATTTGATTTGTCTATGTATACAGGGATTTTTCTTTTGCTCAGATAGTAAAAAGTACAGCTTTCACCATGTGCGCGGTATGTCGTCTGACAATATACAGCGTCCGAATGCAAGTGTGAACAATAAGAATGCATTTGTAATTTTTCCTTTTTATAGAATCCACAAAATATTGCTGTCCAATTGTCGGGAATTTCTTGCCTTATCCATAATTACAAAAGTTTGTTCGACACCTTGAATAGAGTCGAGGCATAATTCAACGGTATGGGGAGTAGTGTTAGCTCATTTGCGGAAATTTTCATGCGGACCTAAACTGGGTAATCAGTCATAATTCACTTTTTTATAACTTTTTTCCATTAAAAGAAATATTTTCAAAATGGATATCAAATTGTGTACAATTATTTGATTCGTCTATGTATACAGGGGTTTTTCATTTGCTCAGATAGTAAAAAGTACAGCTTTCACCATGTGCGCGGTATGTCGTCTGACAATTTACAGCCTCCGAATTCCAGTGTGCACAATAAGACTGCATTTGTAATTTTTCCTTTTTATCGAATCCACAATATATTGGTGTCCAATTGTCGGGAATTCCTTACCTTATCCATAATTACAAAAGTTTGTTCGACACCTTGAATAGAGTCGATTCGAAATTCAACGGTATGGGGACTTGTGTTAGCTCATTTGTGGAAATTGTCATGCGGCCCTAAACTGGGAAATCAGTCATAATTCACTTGTTTATAACTGTTTTCCAGTAAAAGAAATATTTTCAAAATGGGTATCAAATTGTGTGCAATTATTTGATATGTCTATGTTTACAGGGATTTTTCATTTGCTCAGATAGTATAAGGTACAGCTTTCACCATGTGCGCGGTATGTCGTCTGACAATTTACAGCGTCCGAATTCCAGTATGCACAATAAGACTGCATTTCTACTTTTTCCTTTTTATAGAATCCACAAAATATTGGTGTCAAATTGCAGAGAATTTCTTGCCTTATCCATAATTACAAAAGTTTTTTCGACACGTTGAATGGAGTCGAGGCAAAATTCAACGGTATGGGGACTAGTGTTAGCTCATTTGCGGAAATTGTCATGCGGCCTTAAACTGGGAAATCAGTGATATTTCACTTGTTTATAACTTTTTTCCAGTGAAAGAAATATTTTCAAAATGGGTATCAAATTGTGTGAAATTATTTGATTTGTCTATGTTTACAGGGATGTTTCATTTGGTCAGATAGTAAAAAGTACAGCTTTCACTATGTGCGCGGTATGTCGTCTGACAATTTACAACGTCCGAATTCCAGTGTGCACAATAAGACTGCATTTGTAATTTTTCCTTTTTATAGAATCCACAAAATATTGGTGTCAAATTGTCGGATATTTCTTGCCTTATCCATAATTACAAAAGTTTTTTCGACACCTTGATTAGAGTCGAGTCGAAATTCAACGGTATGGGGACTTGTGTTAGCTCATTTGCGGAATTTGTCATGCGGCCCTAAACTTGGAAATCAGTGATATTTCACTTCTTTATAACTTTTTTCCAGTAAAAGAAATATTTTCAAAATGGGTATCAAATTGTGTGAAATTATTTGATTTGTCTATGTTTACAGGGATTTTTCATTTGCACAGATAGTAAAAAGTACAGCTTTCACCATGTGCGCGGCATGACGTCTGACAATTTACAGCGTCCGAATTCCTGTGTGCACAATAAGACTGCATTTCTACTTTTTTTTTTTATAGAATCCACAAAATATTGGTGTCAAAAATTCGCGAGTTTTTTTGCGTTATCCATAATTACAAAAGTTTTTTCGACACGTTGAATAGAGTCGAGGCGAAATTTAACGGTATGGGGACTTGTGTTAGCTCATTTGCGGAAATTGTCATGCGGCCCTAAACTGGAAAATCAGTGATATTTCACTTGTTTATAACTTTTTTCCATTAAAAGAAATATTTTCAAAATGTGTATCAAATTGTGTGAAATTATTTGATTTATCTATGTTTACAGGGATGTTTCATTTGGTCAGATAGTAAAAAGTACAGCTTTCACTATGTGCGCGGTATGTCGTCTGACAATTTACAGCGTCCGAATTCCAGTGTGCACAATAAGACTGCATTTGTAATTTTTCCTTTTTATAGAATCCACAAAATATTGGTGTCAAATTGTCGTGAATTTCTTGCCTTATACATAATCACAAAAGTTTGTTCGACACAGTGAATAGAGACGAGGCAAAATTCAACGGTATGGGGACTAGTGTTAGCTCATTTGCGGAAATTTTCATGCGGACCTAAACTGGGTAATCAGTCATAATTCACTTTTTTATAACTTTTTTCCAGTAAAAGAAATATTTGCAAAATGGGTATCAAATTGTGTGCAATTATTTGATTTGTCTATGTATACAGGGATTTTTCTTTTGCTCAGATATTAAAAAGTACAGCTTTCACCATGTGCGCGTTATGTCGTCTGACAATTTACAGCGTCCGTATACCAGTGTGCACAATATGACTGCATTTGTAATTTTTCCTTTTAATCGAATCAACAATATATTGGTGTCCAATTGTCGGGAATTCCTTACCTTATCCATAATTACAAAAGATTTTTCGACACCCTGAATAGAGTCGATTCGAAATTCAACGGTATTGGGACTTGTGTTAGCTCATTTGTGGAAATTGTCATGCGGCCCTAAACTGGGAAATCAGTGATATTTCACTTGTTTATAACTTTTTTCCAGTAAAAGAAATATTTTCAAAATGGGTATCAAATTGTGTGCAATTATTTGATATGTCTATGCTTTCAGGGATTTTTCATTTGCTCCGATAGTAAAAAGTACAGCTTTCACCATGTGCGCGGCATGACGTCTGACAATTTACAGCGTCCGAATAACAGTGTGCACAATAAGACTGCATTTCTACTTTTTCCTTTTTATAGAATCCACAAAATATTGCTGTCCAACTGTCGGGAATTTCTTGCCTTATCCATAATTACAAAAGTTTTTTCGACTCATTGAATAGAGTCGAGGCGAAATTTAACGGTATTGGGACTTGTGTTAGCTCATTTGCTGAAATTGTCACCCGGACCTAAACTGGGTAATCAGTCATATTTCACTTGTTTATAACTTTTTTCCAGTAAAAGATATATTTTCAAAATGGGTATCAAATTGTGTACAATTATTTGGTTGGTCTATGTATACAGGGATTTTTCATTTGGTCAGATAGTAAAAAGTACAGCTTTCACCATGTGCGCGGTATGTCGTCTGACAATTTTCAGCGTCCGATTTCCAGTGTGCACAATAAGACTGTATTTCTAATTTTTCCTTTTTATCGAATCCACAAAATATTGCTGTCCAATTTTCGGGAATGTCTTAACTTATCCATAATTACAAAAGTTTTATCGACACCTTGAATAGAGTCGAGGCGAAATTCAACGGTATGGGGACTTGTGTTAGCTCATTTCGGAAATTGTCATGCAGCCCTAATCTGGGAAATCAGTCATATTTCACTTGTTTATAACTTTTTTCCAGTATGAGAAATATTTTCAAAATGGGTATCAAATTGTGTGCAATTATTTGATTCGTCTATGTATACAGGGGTTTTTCATTTGCTCAGATAGTAAAAAGTACAGCTTTCACCATGTGCGCGGTATGTCGTCTGACAATTTTCAGCGTCCGAATTCCAGTGTGCACAATAAGACTGTATTTCTAATTTTTCCTTTTTATCGAATCCACAAAATATTGCTGTCCAATTGTCGGGAATGTCTTAAATTATCCATAATTACAAAAGTTTTATCGACACCTTGAATAGAGTCGAGGCGAAATTCAACGGTATGGGGACTTGTGTTAGCTCATTACGGAAATTGTCATGCAGCCCTAATCTGGGAAATCAGTCATATTTCACTTGTTCATAACTTTTTTCCAGTATAAGAAATATTTTCAAAATGGGTATCAAATTGTGTGCAATTATTTGATTTGACTATGTTTACAGGGAGTTTTCATTTGGTCAGATAGTAAAAAGTACAGCTTTCAACATGAGCGCGGTATGTCGTCTGACAATTTAAAGCGTCCGAATACCAGTGTGCATAATAAGACTGCATTTCTACTTTTTCCTTTTTATAGAATCCACGAAATATTGCTGTCCAATTGTCGAGAATTTCTTGCCTTATCCATAATTACAAAAGTTTTTTCGACTCATTGAATAGAGTCGAGGCGAAATTTAACGGTATTGGAACTTGTGTTAGCTCATTTGCTGAAATTGTCATCCGGACCTAAACTGGGTAATCAGTCATATTTCACTTGTTTATAACTTTTTTCCAGTAAAAGATATATTTTCAAAATGGGTATCAAATTGTGTACAATTATTTGGTTGGTCTATGTATACAGGGATTTTTCATTTGGTCAGATAGTAAAAAGTACAGCTTTCACCATGTGCGCGGTATGTCGTCTGACAATTTTCAGCGTCCGAATTCCAGTGTGCACAATAAGACTGTATTTCTAATTTTTCCTTTTTATCGAATCCACAAAATATTGCTGTCCAATTGTCGGGAATGTCTTAACTTATCCATAATTACAAAAGTTTTATCGACACCTTGAATAGAGTCGAGGCGAAATTCAACGGTATGGGGACTTGTGTTAGCTCATTTCGGAAATTGTCATGCAGCCCTAATCTGGGAAATCAGTCATATTTCACTTGTTTATAACTTTTTTCCAGTATAAGAAATATTTTCAAAATGGATATCAAATTGTGTGCAATTATTTGATTCGTCTATGTATACAGGGGTTTTTCATTTGCTCCGATAGTAAAAAGTACAGCTTTCACCATGTGCGCGGTATGTCGTCTGACAATTTACAGCCTCCGAATTCCAGTGTGCACTATAAGACTGCATTTGTAATTTTTCCTTTTTATCGAATCCGCAATATATTGATGTCCAATTGTCGGGAATTCCTTACCTTATCCATAATTCCAAAAGATTTTTCGACACCCTGAATAGAGTCGATTCGAAATTCAACGGTATTGGGACTTGTGTTAGCTCATTTGTGGAAATTGTCATGCGGACCTAAACTGGGAAATCAGTGATATTTCACTTGTTTTAACTTTTTTCCAGTAAAAGAAATATTTTCAAAATGGGTATCAAATTGTGTGCAATTATTTGATATGTCTATGCTTTCAGGGATTTTTCATTTGCTCCGATAGTAAAAAGTACAGCTTTCACCATATGCGCGGTATGTCGTCTGACAATTTTCAGCGTCCGAATTCCAGTGTGCACAATAAGACTGTATTTCTAATTTTTCCTTTTTATCGAATCCACAAAATATTGCTGTCCAATTGTCGGGAATGTCTTAAATTATCCATAATTACAAAAGTTTTATCGACACCTTGAATAGAGTCGAGGCGAAATTCAACGGTATGGGGACTTGTGTTAGCTCATTACGGAAATTGTCATGCAGCCCTAATCTGGGAAATCAGTCATATTTCACTTGTTCATAACTTTTTTCCAGTATAAGAAATATTTTCAAAATGGGTATCAAATTGTGTGCAATTATTTGATTTGACTATGTTTACAGGGAGTTTTCATTTGGTCAGATAGTAAAAAGTACAGCTTTCAACATGAGCGCGGTATGTCGTCTGACAATTTAAAGCGTCCGAATACCAGTGTGCATAATAAGACTGCATTTCTACTTTTTCCTTTTTATAGAATCCACAAAATATTGCTGTCAAATTGTCGAGAATTTCTTGCCTTATCCATAATTACAAAAGTTTTTTCGACTCATTGAATAGAGTCGAGGCGAAATTTAACGGTATTGGGACTTGTGTTAGCTCATTTGCGGAAATTGTCATGCGGACCTAAACTGGGAAATCAGTGATATTTCACTTGTTTATAACTTTTTTCCAGTAAAAGAAATATTTTCAAAATGGGTATCAAATTGTGTGCAATTATTTGATATGTCTATGCTTTCAGGGATTTTTCATTTGCTCCGATAGTATAAAGTACAGCTTTCAACATGTGCGCGGCATGACGTCTGACAATTTACAGCGTCCGAATACCAGTGTGCACAATAAGACTGCATTTCTACTTTTTCCTTTTTATAGAATCCACAAAATATTGCTGTCCAATTGTCGGGAATTTCTTGCCTTATCCATAATTACAAAAGTTTTTTCGACTCATTGAATAGAGTCGAAGCGAAATTTAACGGTATTGGGACTTGTGTTAGCTCATTTGCTGAAATTGCCATCCGGACCTAAACTGGGTAATCAGTCATATTTCACTTGTTTATAACTTTTTTCCAGTAAAAGAAATATTTTCAAAATGGGTATCAAATTGTGTACAATTATTTGGTTGGTCTATGTATACAGGGATTTTTCATTTGGTCAGATAGGAAAAAGTACAGCTTTCACCATGTGCGCGGTATGTCGTCTGACAATTTTCAGCGTCCGAATTCCAGTGTGCACAATAAGACTGTATTTCTAATTTTTCCTTTTTATCGAATCCACAAAATATTGCTGTCAAATTGTCGGGAATGTCTTAACTTATCCATAATTACAAAAGTTTTATCGACACCTTGAATAGAGTCGAGGCGAAATTCAACGGTATGGGGACGTGTGGTAGCTCATTTGCGGAAATTGTCATGCGGCCCTAAACTGGGAAATCAGTCATATTTCACTTGTTTATAACTTTTTTCCAGTATAAGAAATATTTTCAAAATGGTTATCAAATTGTGTGCAATTATTTGATTTGACTATATTTACAGGGATTTTTCATTTGGTCAGATAGTAAAAAGTACAGCTTTCAACAGGAGCGCGGTATGTCGTCTGACAATTTACCGCATCCGGATACTAGGTTGCACAATAAGACTGCATTTCTACTTTTTCCTTTTTATAGAATCCACAAAATATTGGTGAAAAATTGTCGAGAATTTCTTGCCTTATCCATAATTACAAAAGTGTGTTCGACACCTTGAATAGAGTCGAGGCAAAATTCAAGGTATGGGGACTAGTGTTAGCTCATTTGCGGAAATTTTCATGCGGACCTAAACTGGGCAATCAGTCATAATTCACTTTTTTATAACTTTTTTCCAGTAAAAGAAATATTTTCAAAATGGTTATCAAATTGTGTGAAATTATTTGATTTGTCTATGTTTACAGGGATTTTTCATTTGCTCAGATAGTAAAAAGTACAGCTTTCACGATGTGCGCGGTATGTCGTCTAACAATTTACAGCGTCCGAATTCCAGTGTGCACAATAAGACTGCATTTGTAATTTTTCCTTTTTATTGAATCCACAATATATTGGTGTCCAATTGTCGGGAATTCCTTACCTTATCCATAATTACGAAAGTTTTTTCGACACCTTGAATAGAGTCGATTCGAAATACAACGGTATGGGGACTTGTGTTAGCTCATTTGTGGAAATTGTCATGCGGCCCTAAACTGGGAAATCAGTCATATTTCACTTGTTTATAAATTTTTTCCAGTAAAAGAAATATTTTCAAAATGGGTATCAAATTGTGTGCAATTATTTGATATGTCTATGTTTACAGGGATTTTTCATTTGCTCAGATAGTGAAAAGTACAGCTTTCACCATGTGCGCGGCATGACGTCTGACAATTTACAGCGACCGTTTTCCAGTGTGCACAATAAGACTGCATTTCTACTTTTTCCTTTTTATAGAATCCACAAAATATTGGTGTCAAATTGTCGAGAATTTCTTGCCTTATCCATAATTACAAAAGTTAGCTCGACACCTTGAATAAAGTCGAAGCAAAATTCAACGGTATGGGGACTAGTGTTAGCTCATTTGCGGAAATTTTCATGCGGACCTAAACTGGGTAATCAGTCATAATTCACTTTTTTATAACTTTTTTCCAGTAAAAGAAATATTTTCAAAATGGGTATCAAATTGTGTGCAATTATTTGATTTGTCTATGTATACAGGGATTTTTCTTTTGCTCAGATAGTAAAAAGTACAGCTTTGACCATGTGCGCGGTATGTCGTCTGACAATTTACAGCGTCCGAATTCCAGTGTGCACAATAAGACTGCATTTGTAATTTTTCTTTTTCATCGAATCCACAATATATTGGTGTCAAATTGTCGAGAATTTCTTGCCTTATCCATAAATACAAAAGTTTTTTCGACACATTGATTAGACTCGAGTCGAAACTCAACGGTATGGGGACTTGTGTTAGCTCATTTGCGGAAATTGTCATGCGGCCCTAAACTGGGAAATCAGTGATATTTCACTTGTTTATAACTTTTTTCCAGTAAAAGAAATATTTTCAAAATGGGTATCAAATTGTGTGAAATTATTTGATTTATCTATGTTTACAGGGATGTTTCATTTGGTCAGATAGTAAAAAGTACAGCTTTCACTATGTGCGCGGTATGTCGTCTGACAATTTACAGCGTCAGAATTCCAGTGTGCACAAAAAGACTGCATTTGTAATTTTTACATTTTATAGAATCCACAAAATATTGGTGTCAAATTGTCGAGAATTTCTTGCCTTATCCATAATTACAAAAGTTTGTTCGACACCTTGAATAGAGTCGAGGCAAAATTCAACGGTATGGGGACTAGTGTTAGCTCATTTGCGGAAATTTTCATGCGGACATAAACTGGGTAATCAGTCATAATTCACTTTTTTATAACTTTTTTCCAGTAAAAGAAATATTTTCAAAATGGGTATCAAATTGTGTGCAATTATTTGATTTGTCTATGTATACAGGGATTTGTCTTCTGCTCAGATAGTAAAAAGTACAGCTTTCACCATGTGCGCGGTATGTCGTCTGACAAGCTACAGCGTCCGAATTCCAGTGTGCACAATATGACTGCATTTGTAATTTTTCCTTTTAATCGAATCCACAATATATTCGTGTCCAATTGTTGGGAATTCCTTACCTTATCCATAATTAAAAAAGTTTTTTCGACACCTTGAATAGAGTCGAGACGAAATTCAACGGTATGGGGACTTGTGTTAGCTCATTTGTGGAAATTGTCATGCGGCCCTAAACTGGGAAATCAGTCATATTTCACTTGTTTATAAATTTTTCCAGTAAAAGAAATATTTTCAAAATGGGTATCAAATTGTGTGCAATTATTTGACATGTCTATGTTTACAGGGATTTTTCATTTGCTCAGATAGTAAAAAGTACAGCTTTCACCATGTGCGCGGCATGACGTCTGACAATTTACAGCGTCCGAATTCCAGTGTGCACAATAAGACTGCATTTCTACTTTTTCCTTTTTATAGAATCCACAAAATATTGGTGTCCAATTGTCGGGAATTTCTTGCCTTATCCATAATTACAAAAGATTTTTCGACTCATTGAATAGACTCGAGGCGAAATTTAACGGTATTGGGACTTGTGTTAGCTCATTTGCGGAAATTGTCATGCGGACCTAAACTGGGTAATCAGTGATATTTCACTTGTTTATAACTTTTTTCCAGTAAAAGAAATATTTTCAAAATGGGTATCAAATTGTGTACAATTATTTGTTTGGTCTATGTATACAGGGATTTTTCATTTGGTCAGATAGTAAAAAGTACAGCTTTCACCATGTGCGCGGTATGTCGTCTGACAATTTTCAGCGTCCGAATTCCAGTGTGCACAATAAGACCGTATTTCTAATTTTTCCTTTTTATCGAATCCACAAAATATTGCTGTCCAATTGTCGGGAATGTCTTAACTTATCCATAATTACAAAAGTTTTATCGACACCTTGAATAGAGTCGAGGCGAAATTCAACGGTATGGGGACTTGTGTTAGCTCATTTGCGGAAATTGTCATGCTGCCCTAAACTAGGAAATCAGACATATTTCAATTGTTTATAACTTTTTTCCAGTATAAGAAATATTTTCAAAATGGGTATCAAATTGTGTGCAATTATTTGATTTGACTATATTTACAGGGATTTTTCATTTGGTCAGATAGTAAAAAGTACAGCTTTCAACATGAGCGCGGTATGTCGTCTGACAATTTACAGCGTCCGAATTCCAGTGTGCACAATAAGATTGCATTTGTAATTTTTCCTTTTTATAGAATCCACAAAATATTGGTGTCAAATTGTCGAGAATTTCTTGCCTTATCCATAATTACAAAAGTTTGTTCGGCACCTTGAATAGACTCGAGGCAAAATTCAACGGTATGGGGACTAGTGTTAGCTCATTTGCGGAAATTTTCATGCGGACATAAACTGGCTAAGCTGTCATAATTCACGTTATTATAACTTTTTTCCAGTAACAGAAATATTTTCAAAATGGGTATCAAATTGTGTGCAATTATTTGATTTGTCTATGTATACAGGGATTTTTCTTTTGCTCAGCTAGTAAAAAGTAGAGCTTTCACCATGTGCGCGGTAGGCGTCTGACAATCTACAGCGTCCGAATTCCAGTGTGCACAATAAGACTGCATTTGTAATTTTTCTTTTTTATCGAATCCACAATATATTGGTGTCAAATTGTCGGGAATTTCTTGCCTTATCCATAATTAAAAAAAGTTTTTTCGACACCTTGATTAGAGTCGAGTCGAAATTCAACGTTATGGGGACTTGTGGTAGCTCATTTGCGGAAATTGTCATGCGGCCCTAAACTGGGAAATCAGTGATATTTCACTTGTTTATAACTTTTTTCCAGTCAAAGAAATATTTTCAAAATGGGTATCAAATTGTGTGAAATTATTTGATATGTCTATGTTTACAGGGATTTTTCATTTGCTCAGATAGTAAAAAGTACAGCTTTCACCATGTGCGCGGCATGACGTCTGATAATTTACAGCGTCCGAATTCCAGTGTGCACAATAAGACTGCATTTCTACTTTTTCCTTTTTATAGAATCCACAAAATATTGGTGACAAATTGTCGAGAATTTCTTGCCTTATCCATAATTACAAAAGTTTGTTCGACACCTTGAATAGAGTCGAGGCAAAATTCAAGGTATGGGGACTAGTGTTAGCTCATTTGCGGAAATTTTCATGCGGACCTAAACTGGGCAATCAGTCATAATTCACTTTTTTATAACTTTTTTCCAGTAAAAGAAATATTTTCAAAATGGGTATCAAATTGTGTGCAATTATTTGATTTGTCTATGTTTACAGGGATTTTTCATTTGCTCAGATAGTAAAAAGTACAGGTTTCACCATGTGCGCGGTATGTCGTCTGACAATTTACAGCGTCCGAAAACCAGTGTGCACAATAAGACTGCATTTGTAATTTTTCCTTTTTATCGAATCCACAATATATTGGTGTCCAATTGTCGGGAATTCCTTACCTTATCCTTAATTACGAAAGTTTTTTCGACACCTTGAATAGAGTCGATTCGAAATTCGACGGTATGGGGACTTGTGTTAGCTCATTTGTGGAAATTGTCATGCGGCCCTAAACTTGGAAATCAGTAATAATTCACTTGTTTATAACTTTTTTCCAGTAACAGAAATATTTTCAAAATGGGTATCAAATTGTGTGCAATTATTTGATATGTCTATGTTTACAGGGATTTTTCATTTGCTCAGATAGTAAAAAGTACAGCTTTCACCATGTGCGCGGCATGACGTCTGACAATTTACAGCGTCCGAATTCCAGTGTGCACAATAACACTGCATTTCTACTTTTTCCTTTTTATAGAATCCACAAACTATTGGTGTCAAATTTTCGGGAATTTCTTGACTTATCCATAATTACAAAAGTTTGTTCGACACCTTGAATAGAGTCTAGGCAAAATTTAAAGGTATGGGGACTAGTGATAGCTCATTTGCGGAAATTGTCATGCGGACCTAAACTGGGAAATCAGTCATAATTCACTTTTTTATAACTTTTTTCCAGTAAAAGAAATATTTTCAAAATGGGTATCAAATTGTGTGCAATTATTTGATTTGTCTATGTTTACAGGGATTTTTCATTTGCTCAGATAGTAAAAAGTACAGCTTTCACCATGTGCGCGATATGTCGTCTGACAATATACAGCGTCCGAATTCCAGTGTGCACAATAAGACTGCATTTGTAATTTTTCCTTTTTATCGAATCCACAATATATTGGTGTCCAATTGTCGGGAATTCCTTACCTTATCCATAATTACGAAAGTTTTTTCGACACCTTGAATAGAGTCGAGGCAAAATTCAACGGTATGGGGACTAGTGTTAGCTCATTTGCGGAAATTTTCATGCGGACCTAAACTGGGTAATCAGTCATAATTCACTTTTTTATAACTTTTTTCCAGTAAAAGAAATATTTTCAAAATGGGTATCAAATTGTGTGCAATTATTTGATTTGTCTATGTATACAGGGATTTTTCTTTTGCTCAGATAGTAAAAAGTACAGCTTTCACCATGTTTGCGGTATGTCGTCTGACAATATACAGCGTCCTAATTCCAGTGTGCACAATAAGACAGCATTTGTAATTTTTCCTTTTTATCGGATCCACAATATATTGGTGTCCAATTGTCGGGAATTCCTCACCTTATCCATAATTACGAAAGATTTTTCGACACCTTGAATATAGACGATTCGAAATACAACGGTACGGGGACTTGTGTTAGCTCATTTGTGGAAATTGTCATGCGGCCCTAAACTGGGAAATCAGTCATATTTCACTTGTTTATAACTTTTTTCCATTAAAAGAAATATGTTTAAAATGGGTATCAAATTGTGTGCAATTATTTGATATGTCTATGTTTACAGGGATTTTTCATTTGCTCAGATAGTAAAAAGTACAGCTTTCACCATGTGCGCGTCATGACGTCTGACAATTTACAGCGACCGAATTCCAGTGTGAACAATATGAATGCATTTGTAATTTTTCCTTTTAATAGAATCCATAAAATATTGCTGTCCAATTGTCGGGAATTTCTTGCCTTATCCATAATTACAAAAGTTTTTTCGACACCTTGATTAGAGTCGAGGCAAAATTCAACGGTATGTGGACTAGTGTTAGCTCATTTGCGGAAATTTTCATGCGGACCTAAACTGGGTAATCAGTCATAATTCAATTTTATAACTTTTTTCCAGTAAAAGAAATATTTTCAAAATGGGTAGCAAATTGTGTGCAATTATTTGATTTGTATATGTTTACAGGGATTTTTCATTTGTTCAGATAGTAAAAAGTACAGCTTTCACCATGTGCGCGGTATGTCGTCTGACAATTTACAGCGTCCGAATTCCAGTGTGCACAATAAGACTGCATTTGTAATTTTTCCTTTTTATAGAATCCACAAAATATTGGTGTCAAATTGTCGGGAATTTCTTGCCTTATCCATAATTACAAAAGTTTGTTCGACACCTTGAATACAGTCGAGGCAAAATTCAACGGTATGGGGACTAGTGTTAGCTCATTCGGGAAATTGTCATGCGGCCCTAAACTGGGAAATTAGTGATATTTCACATGTTTATAACTTTTTTCCAGTGAAAGAAATATTTTCAAAATGGGTATCAAATTGTGTGCAATTATTTGATTTGTATATGTTTACAGGGATTTTTCATTTGCTCAGATAGTAAAAAGTACAGCTTTCACCATGTGCGCGGTATGTCGTCTGACAATTTACAGCGTCCGAATTCCAGTGTGCACAATAAGACTGCATTTGTAATTTTTCCTTTTTATAGAATCCACAAAATATTGGTGTCAAATTGTCGGGAATTTCTTGCCTTATCCATAATTACAAAGTTTGTTCGACACGTTGAATAGAGTCGAGGCAAAATTCAACGGTATGGGGAGTAGTGTTAGCTCATTTGCGGATATTTTCATGCGGACCTAAACTGGGTAATCAGTCATAATTCACTTTTTTATAACTTTTTTCCAGTAAAAGAAATATTTTCAAAATGGGTATCAATTTCTGTGCAATTATATGATTCGTCGATGTATACAGGGATTTTTCTTTTGCTCAGATATTAAAAAGTACAGCTTTCACCATGTGCGCGTTATATCGTCTGAAAATTTACAGCGTCCGAATTCCAGTGTGCATAATAAGACCGCATTTGTAATTTTTCCTTTTTATCGAATCCACAATATATTGGTGTCAAATTGTCGGGAATTTCTTGCCTTATCCATAATTACTAATGTTTTTTCGACACCTTGATTAGAGTCGAGTCGAAATTCAACGGTATGGGGACTTGTGTTAGCTCATTTGCGGAAATTGTCATGCGGCCCTAAACTGGGAAATCAGTGATATTTCAGTTGTTTATAACTTTTTTCCAGTAAAAGAAATATTTTCAAAATGGGTATCAAATTGTGTGCAATTATTCGATTTGTCTATGTTTACAGGGATTTTTCATTTGCTCAGATAGTAAAAAGTACAGCTTTCACCATGTGCGCGGTATGTCGTCTGACAATTTACAGCGTCCGAATTCCAGTGTGCACAATAAGACTGCATTTGTAATTTTTCATTTTTATCGAATCCACAATATAATGGTGTCCAATTGTCGGGAATTCCTTACCTTATCCATAATTACAAAAGTTTTTTCGAGACCTTGAATAGAGTCGATTCGAAATTCAACGGTATGGGGACTTGTGTTAGCTCATTTGTGGAAATTGTCATGCGGCCCTAAACTGGGAAATCAGTCATATTTCACTTGTTTATAACTTTTTTCCAGTAAAAGAAATATTTTCAAAATGGGTATCAAATTGTGTGCAATTATTTGATTTGTCTATGTTTACAGGGATTTTTCTTTTGTTCAGATAGTAAAAAGTACAGCTTTCACCATGTGCGCGGTATGTCGTCTGACAATTTACAGCGTCCGAATTCCAGTGTGCACAATAAGACTGCATTTCTACTTTTTCCTTTTTATAGAATCCACAAAATATTGGTGTCAAATTGTCGGGAATTTCTTGCCTTTTCCATATTGATAAAAGTTTGTTCGACACCTTGAATAGATTCGAGGCAAAATTCAAAGGTATGGGGACTAGTGTTAGCTCATTTGCGGAAATTTTCATGCGGACCTAAACTGGGTAATCAGTGATATTTCACTTTTTTATAACTTTTTTCCAGCAAAAGAAATATTTTCAAAATGGGTATCAAATTGTGTGCAATTATTTGATTTGTCTATATATACAGGGATTTTTCTTTTGCTCACATAGTAAAAAGTACAGCTTTCAGCATGTGCGCGGTATGTCGTCTGACAATATACAGCGTCCGAATTCCAGTGTGAACAATAAGAATGCATTTGTAATTTTTCCTTTTTATAGAATCCACAAAACATTGCTGTCCAATTGTTGGGAATTTCTTGCCTTATCCATAATTACAAAAGTTTTGTCGACACCTTGAATAGAGTCGAGGTGAAATTCAACGGTATGTGGACTAGTGTTAGCTCATTTGCGGAAATTTTCATGCGGACCTAAACTGGGTAATCAGTCATAATTCAATTTTATAACTTTTTTCCAGTAAAAGAAATATTTTCAAAATGGTTATCAAATTGTGTGCAATTATTTGATTTGTCTATGTATACAGGGATTTTTCTTTTGCTCAGATAGTAAAAAGTACAGCTTTCAGCATGTGCGCGGTATGTCGTCTGACAATATACAGCGTCCTAATTCCAGTGTGAACAATAATAATGCATTTGTAATTTTTCCTTTTTATAGAATCCATAAAATATTACTGTCCAATTGTCGGGAATTTCTTGCCTTATCCATAATTACAAAAGTTTTTTCGACACCTTGATTAGAGTCGAGTCGAATTTCAACGGTATGGGGACTTGAGTTAGCTCATTTGCGGAAATAGTCATGCGGCCCTAAACTGGGAAATCAGTGATATTTCACTTGTTTATAACTTTTTTCCAGTAAAAGAAATATTTTCAAAATGGGTATCAAATTGTTTGCAATTATTTGATGTGTCTATGTTTACAGGGATTTTTTTTTTGCTCAGATAGTAAAAAGTACAGGTTTCACCATGTGCGCGGCATGACGTCTGTCAATTTACAGCGTCCGAATTCCAGTGTGTACAATAAGACTGCATTTCTAGTTTTTCCTTTTTATAGAATCCACAAAATATTGGTGTCAAATTGTCGAGAATTTCTTGCCTTATCCATAATTACAAAAGTTTGTTCGACACCTTGAATAGAGACGAGGCAAAATTTAAAGGTATGGGGACTAGTGTTAGCTCATTTGCGGAAATTTTCATGCGGACCTAAACTGGGTAATCAGTCATAATTCACTTGTTTATAAATTTTTTCCAGTAAAAGAAATATTTTCAAAATGGGTATCAAATTGTGTGCAATTATTTGATATGTCTATGTTTACAGGGATTTTTCATTTGCTCAGATAGTAAAAAGTACAGCTTTCACCATGTGCGCGGCATGACGTCTGACAATTTACAGCGTCCGAATTCCAGTGTGCACAATAAGACTGCATTTCTACTTTTTCCTTTTCATAGAATCCACAAAATATTGCTGTCCAATTGTCGGGAATTTCTTGCCTTATCAATAATTACAATTGTTTTTTCGACACCTTGATTAGAGTCGAGTCGAAATTCAACGGTATTGGGACTTGTGTTAGCTCATTTGCGGAAATTTTCATGCGGCCCTGAACTGGGAAATCACTGATATTTCACTTGTTTATAACTTTTTTCCAGTAAAAGAAATATTTTCAAAATGGGTATCAAATTGTGTGAAATTATTTGATTTGTCTATGTTTACAGGGATTTTTCATTTGCTCAGATAGTAAAAAGTACAGCTTTCACCATGTGCGCGGTATGTCGTCTGACAATTTACAGCGTCCGAATTCCAGTGTGCACAATAAGACTGCATTAGTAATTTATCCTTTTTATCGAATCCACAATATATTGGTGTCCAATTGTCGGGAATTGCTTACCTTATCCATAATTACAAAAGTTTTTTCGACACCTTGAATAGAGTCGATTCGAAATTCAACGGTATGGGGAGTTGTGTTAGCTCATTTGTGGAAATTGTCATGCGGACCTAAACTGGGAAATCAGTCATAATTCACTTGTTTATAACTTTTTTCCAGTAAAAGAAATATTTTCAAAATCGTTATCAAATTGTGTGCAATTATGTGATATGTCTATGTTTACAGGGATTTTTCATTTGCTCAGATAGTAAAAAGTACAGCTTTCACCATGTGCGCGGCATGACGTCTGATAATTTACAGCGTCCTAATTCCAGTGTGCACAATAAGACTGCATTTCTACTTTTTCCTTTTTATCGAATCCACAATATATTGGTGTCAAATTGTCGAGAATTTCTTGCCTTATCCATAATTACAAAAGTTTTTTCGACACCTTGATTAGAGTCGAGTCGAATTTCAACGGTATGGGGACTTGAGTTAGCTCATTTGCGGAAATAGTCATGCGGCCCTAAACTGGGAAATCAGTGATATTTCACTTGTTTATCATTTTTTTCCAGTAAAAGAAATATTTTCAAAATGGGTATCAAATTGTTTGCAATTATTTGATTTGTCTATGTTTACAGGGATTTTTCATTTGCTCAGATAGTAAAAAGTACAGGTTTCACCATGTGCGCGGCATGACGTCTGTCAATTTACAGCGTCCGAATTCCAGTGTGTACAATAAGACTGCATTTCTAGTTTTTCCTTTTTATAGAATCCACAAAATATTGGTGTCAAATTGTCGAGAATTTCTTGCCTTATCCATAATTACAAAAGTTTGTTCGACACCTTGAATAGAGACGAGGCAAAATTCAAAGGTATGGGGACTAGTGTTAGCTCATTTGCGGAAATTTTCATGCGGACATAAACTGGGTAATCAGTCATAATTCACTTGTTTATAAATTTTTTCCAGTAAAAGAAATATTTTCAAAATGGGTATCAAATTGTGTGCAATTATTTGATATGTCTATGTTTACAGGGATTTTTCATTTGCTCAGATAGTAAAAAGTACAGCTTTCACCATGTGCGCGGCATGACGTCTGACAATTTACAGCGTCCGAATTCCAGTGTGCACAATAAGACTGCATTTCTACTTTTTCCTTTTTATAGAATCCACAAAATATTGCTGTCCAATTGTCGGGAATTTCTTGCCTTATCCATAATTGCAATAGTTTTTTCGACACCTTGATTAGAGTCGAGTCGAAATTCAACGGTATTGGGACTTGTGTTAGCTCATTTGCGGAAATTGTCATGCGGCCCTAAACTGTGAAATCAGTCATAATTCACTTGTTTATAACTTTTTTCCAGTAAAAGAAATATTTTCAAAATCGTAATCAAATTGTGTGCAATTGTGTGATATGTCTATGTTTACAGGGATTTTTCATTTACTCAGATAGTAAAAAGTACAGCTTTCACCATGTGCGCGGTATGTCGTCTGACAATTTACAGCGTCCGAATTCCAGTGTGCACAATAAGACTGCATTTGTAATTTTTCATTTTTATCGAATCCACAATATATTGGTGTCCAATTGTCGGGAATTTTTTACCTTATCCATAATTACGAAAGTTTTTTCGACACCTTGAATAGAGTCGATTCGAAATACAACGGTATGGGGACTTGCGTTAGCTCATTTGCGGAAATTGTCATGCGGCCCTAAACTGGGAAATCAGTGATATTTCACTTGTTTATAACTTTTTTCCAGTAAAAGAAATCTTTTCAAAATGGGTATCAAATTATTTGCAATTATTTGATATGTCTATTTTTACAGGGATTTTTCAATTGCTCAGATAGTGAAAAGTACAGCTTTCACAATGTGCGCGGCATGACGTCTGACAATTTACAGCGACCGAATTCCAGTGTGCACAATAAGACTGCATTTTTATTTTTCCTTTTTATAGAATCCACAAAATATTGGTGTCAAATTGTCGGGAATTTCTTGCCTTATCCATAATTACAAAAGTTTGTTCGACACCTTGAATAGAGTCGAGGCAAAATTCAACGGTATGGGGATTAGTGTTAGCTCATTTGCGGAAATTTTCATGCGGACCTAAACTGGTAATCAGTCATAATTCACGTTTTTATAACTTTTTTCCAGTAAAAGAAATATTTTCAAAATGGGTATCAAATTGTGTGAAATTATTTGATTTGTCTATGTATACAGGGATTTTTCTTTTGCTCAGATAGTAAAAAGTACAGCTTTCACCATGTGCGCGGCATGACGTCTGACAATATACAGCGTCCGAATTCCAGTCTGCACAATAAGACTGCATTTGTAATTTTTCCTTTTTATCGAATCCACAATATATTGGTGTCCAATTGTCGGGAATTCCTTACCTTATCCATAATTACAAAACTTTTTTCGACACCTTGAATAGAGTCGAGGCAAAATTCAACGGTATGGGGACTAGTGTTAGCTCATTTGCGGAAATTTTCATGCGGACCTAAACTGGGTAATCAGTCATAATTCACTTTTTTATAACTTTTTTCCATTTAAAGAAATATTTTCAAAATGGGTATCAAATTGTGTGCAATTATTTGATTTGTCTATGTATACAGGGATTTTTCTTTTGCTCAGATAGTAAAAAGTACAGCTTTCACGATGTGCGCGGTATGTCGTCTGACAATATACAGCGTCCGAATTCCAGTGTGCCCAATAAGAATTCATTCGTAATTTTTCCGTTTTATAGAATCCACAAAATATTGCTGTCCAATTGTCGGGAATTTCTTGCCTTATCCATAATTACAAAAGTTTTTTCGACACCTTGATTAGAGTCGTGTCGAAATTCAACGGTATGGGGACTTGTGTTAGCTCATTTGCGGAAATTGTCATGCGGCCCTAAACTGGGAAATCAGTGATATTTTACATGTTTATAACTTTTTTCCAGTAAAAGAAATATTTTCAAAATGGGTATCAAATTGTGTGCAATTATTTGATTTGTCTATGTTTACAGGGATTTTTCATTTGCTCAGATAGTAAAAAGTACAGCTTTCACCATGTGCGCGGTATGTCGTCTGACAATTTACAGCGTCCGAATTCCAGTGTGCACAATAAGACTGCATTTGTAATTTATCCTTTTTATCGAATCCACAATATATTGGTGTCCAATTGTCGGGAATTCCTTACCTTATCCATAATTACAAAAGTTTTTTCGACACCTTGAATAGAGTCGATTCGAAATTCAACGGTATGGGTACTTGTGTTAGCTCATTTGTGGAAATTGTCATGCGGCCCTAAACTGTGAAATCAGTCATAATTCTCTTGTTTATAACTTTTTTCCAGTAAAAGAAATATTTTCAAAATCGTAATCAAATTGTGTGCAATTATGTGATATGTCTATGTTTACAGGGATTTTTCATTTACTCAGATAGTAAAAAGTACAGCTTTCACCATGTGCGCGGTATGTCGTCTGACAATTTACAGCGTCCGAATTCAAGTGTGCACAATAAGACTGCATTTGTAATTTTTCCTTTTTATCGAATCCACAATATATTGGTGTCCAATTGTCGGGAATTCCTTACCTTATCCATAATTACGAAAGTTTTTTCGACACCTTGAATAGAGTCGATTCGAAATACAACGGTATGGGGACTTGTGTTAGCTCATTTGCGGAAATTGTCATGCGGCCCTAAACTGGGAAATCAGTGATATTTCACTTGTTTATAACTTTTTTCCAGTAAAAGAAATATTTTCAAAATGGGTATCAAATTGTTTGCAATTATTTGATATGTCTATTTTTACAGGGATTTTTCAATTGCTCAGATAGTGAAAAGTACAGCTTTCACAATGTGCGCGGCATGACGTCTGACAATTTACAGCGACCGAATTCCAGTGTGCACAATAAGACTGCATTTTTATTTTTCCTTTTTATAGAATCCACAAAATATTGGTGTCAAATTGTCGGGAATTTCTTGCCTTATCCATAATTACAAAAGTTTGTTCGACACCTTGAATAGAGTCGAGGCAAAATTCAACGGTATGGGGATTAGTGTTAGCTCATTTGCGGAAATTTTCATGCGGACCTAAACTGGTAATCAGTCATAATTCACGTTTTTATAACTTTTTTCCAGTAAAAGAAATATTTTCAAAATGGGTATCAAATTGTGTGAAATTATTTGATTTGTCTATATATACAGGGATTTTTCTTTTGCTCAGATAGTAAAAAGTACAGCTTTCACCATGTGCGCGGTATGTCGTCTGACAATATACAGCGTCCGAATTCCAGTGTGAACAATAAGAATGCATTTGTAATTTTTCCTTTTTATAGAATCCACAAAATATTGCTGTCAAATTGTCGGGAATTTCTTGCCTTATCCATAATTACAAAAGTTTGTTCGACACCTTGAATAGAGTCGAGGCAAAGTTCAACGGTATGGGGACTAGTGTTAGCTCATTTGCGGAAATTTTCATGCGGACCTAAACTGGGTAATCAGTCATAATTCACTTTTTTATAACTTTTTTCCAGTAAAAGAAATATTTTCAAAATGGGTATCAAATTGTGTGCTATTATTTGATTTGTCTATGTATATATGGATTTTTCTTTTGCACAGATAGTAAAAAGTACAGCTTTCACCATGTGCGCGGTATGTCCTCTGACAATCTACAGCGTCCAAATTCCAGTGTGCACAATAAGACTGCATTTGTAATTTTTCCTTTTTATCGAATCCACAATATATTGGTGTCCAATTGTCGGGAATTTCTTGCCTTATCCATAATTACAAAAGTTTGTTCGACACCTTGAATAGAGTCGATTCGAAATTCAACGGTATGGGGACTTGTGTTAGCTCATTTGTGGAACTTGTCATGCGCCCCTAAACTGGGAAATCAGTGATATTTCACTTGTTTATAACTTTTTTCCAGTAAAAGAAATATTTTCAAAATGGGTATCAAATTGTGTGCAATTATTTGATATGTCTATGTTTACAGGCATTTTTCATTTGCTCAGATAGTAAAAAGTACAGCTTTCACCATGTGCGCGGCATGACGTCTGACAATTTACAGCGTCCGAATTCCAGTGTGCACAAAAAGACTGCATTTCTACTTTTTCCTTTTTATAGAAACCACAAAATATTGGTGTCAGATTGTCGGGAATTTCTTGCCTTATCCATAATTACAAAAGTTTGTTCGACACCTTGAATAGAGTCGAGGCAAAATTCAACGGTATGGGGACTAGTGTTAGCTCATTTGCCGAAATTTTCATGCGGACCTAAACTGGGTAATCAGTCATAATTCACTTTTTTATAACTTTTATCCAGTAAAAGAAATATTTTCAAAATGGGTATCAAATTGTGTGCAATTATTTGATTTGTCTATGTATACAGGGATTTTTCTTTTGCTCAGATAGTAAAATGTACAGCTTTCACCATGTGCGCGGTATGTCGTCTGACAATATACAGCGTCCGAATTCCAGTGTGCACAATAAGATTGCATTTGTAATTTTTCCTTTTTATAGAATCCACAAAATATTGCGGTCCAATTGTCGAGTATTTCTTGCCTTATCCATAATTACAAAAGCTTTTTCGACACCTTGATTAGAGTCGAGTCGAAATTCAACGGTATGGTGACTTGTGTTAGCTCATTTGCGGAAATTGTCATGCGGCCCTAAACTGGGAAATCAGTGATATTTCACATGTTTATAACTTTTTTCTAGTAAAAGAAATATTTTCAAAATGGGTATCAAATTGTGTGCAATTATTTGGTTTGTATATGTTTACAGGGATTTTTCATTTTCTCAGATAGTAAAAAGTACAGATTTCACCATGTGCCCGTTATGTCGTTTGACAATTTACAGCGTCCGAATTCCAGCGTGCACAATATGAATGCATTTCTACTTTTTCCTTTTTAGAGAATCCACAAAATATTGGTGTCAAATTGTTGGGAATTTCTTGCCATATCCATAATTTCAAAAGTTTGTTCGACACCTTGAATAGAGTCGAGGAGAAATTCAACGGTATGGGGACTTGTGTTAGCTCATTTACGGAAATTGTCATGCGGCCCTAAACTGGGAAATCAGTGATATTTCACATGTTTATAACTTTCTTCCAGTAAAAGAAATATTTTCAAAATGGGTATCAAATTGTGTGCAATTATTTGATTTGTCTATGTTTACAGGAATTTTTCATTTGCTCAGATAGTAAAAAGTACAACTTTCACCATGTGCGCGGTATGTCGTCTGACAATTTACAGCGTCCGAAATCCAGTGTGCACAATAAGACTGCATTTGTAATTTTTCCTTTTTATCAAATCCACAATATATTGGTGTCCAATTGTCGGGAATTCCTTACCATATCCATAATTACGAAAGTTTTTTCGACACCTTGAATAGAGTCGATTCGAAATTCAACGGTATGGGGACTTGTGTTAGCTCATTTGTGGAACTTGTCATGCGCCCCTAAACTGGGAAATCAGTGATATTTCACTTGTTTATAACTTTTTTCCAGTAAAAGAAATATTTTCAAAATGGGTATCAAATTGTGTGCAATTATGTGATATGTCTATGTTTACAGGGATTTTTCATTTGCTCAGATAGTAAAAAGTACAGCTTTCACCATGTGCGCGGCATGACGTCTGACAATTTACAGCGTCCGAATTCCAGTGTGCACAATAAGACTGCATTTCTACTTTTTCCTTTTTATCAAATCCACAATATATTAGTGTCCAATTGTCGGGAATTCCTTACCTTATCCATAATTACAAAAGTTTTTCGACACATTGAATAGAGTCGAGTCGAAATTCAACGGTATGAGGACTTGTGTTAGCTCATTTGCGGAAATTGTCATGCGGCCCTAAACTGGGAAATCAGTGATATTTCACTTGTTTATAACTTTTTTCCAGTAAAAGAAATATTTTCAAAATGGGTATCAAATTGTGTGCAATTATTTGATTTGTCTATATATACAGGGATTTTTCTTTTGCTCAGATAGTAAAATGTACAGCTTTCACCATGTGCGCGGTATGTCGTCTGACAATATACAGCGTCCGAATTCCAGTGTGCACAATAAGATTGCATTTGTAATTTTTCCTTTTTATAGAATCCACAAAATATTGCGGTCCAATTGTCGAGTATTTCTTGCCTTATCCATAATTACAAAAGCTTTTTCGACACCTTGATTAGAGTCGAGTCGAAATTCAACGGTATGGTGACTTGTGTTAGCTCATTTGCGGAAATTGTCATGCGGCCCTAAACTGGGAAATCAGTGATATTTCACATGTTTATAACTTTTTTCTAGTAAAAGAAATATTTTCAAAATGGGTATCAAATTGTGTGCAATTATTTGGTTTGTATATGTTTACAGGGATTTTTCATTTTCTCAGATAGTAAAAAGTACAGATTTCACCATGTGCCCGTTATGTCGTTTGACAATTTACAGCGTCCGAATTCCAGCGTGCACAATATGAATGCATTTCTACTTTTTCCTTTTTAGAGAATCCACAAAATATTGGTGTCAAATTGTTGGGAATTTCTTGCCATATCCATAATTTCAAAAGTTTGTTCGACACCTTGAATAGAGTCGAGGAGAAATTCAACGGTATGGGGACTTGTGTTAGCTCATTTACGGAAATTGTCATGCGGCCCTAAACTGGGAAATCAGTGATATTTCACATGTTTATAACTTTCTTCCAGTAAAAGAAATATTTTCAAAATGGGTATCAAATTGTGTGCAATTATTTGATTTGTCTATGTTTACAGGAATTTTTCATTTGCTCAGATAGTAAAAAGTACAACTTTCACCATGTGCGCGGTATGTCGTCTGACAATTTACAGCGTCCGAAATCCAGTGTGCACAATAAGACTGCATTTGTAATTTTTCCTTTTTATCAAATCCACAATATATTGGTGTCCAATTGTCGGGAATTCCTTACCATATCCATAATTACGAAAGTTTTTTCGACACCTTGAATAGAGTCGATTCGAAATTCAACGGTATGGGGACTTGTGTTAGCTCATTTGTGGAACTTGTCATGCGCCCCTAAACTGGGAAATCAGTGATATTTCACTTGTTTATAACTTTTTTCCAGTAAAAGAAATATTTTCAAAATGGGTATCAAATTGTGTGCAATTATGTGATATGTCTATGTTTACAGGGATTTTTCATTTGCTCAGATAGTAAAAAGTACAGCTTTCACCATGTGCGCGGCATGACGTCTGACAATTTACAGCGTCCGAATTCCAGTGTGCACAATAAGACTGCATTTCTACTTTTTCCTTTTTATCAAATCCACAATATATTAGTGTCCAATTGTCGGGAATTCCTTACCTTATCCATAATTACAAAAGTTTTTCGACACATTGAATAGAGTCGAGTCGAAATTCAACGGTATGAGGACTTGTGTTAGCTCATTTGCGGAAATTGTCATGCGGCCCTAAACTGGGAAATCAGTGATATTTCACTTGTTTATAACTTTTTTCCAGTAAAAGAAATATTTTCAAAATCGGTAGCAAATTGTGTGCAATTATTTGATTTGTCTATATATACAGGGATTTTTCTTTTGCTCAGATAGTAAAAAGTACAGCTTTCACCATGTGCGCGGTATGTCGTCTGACAATATACAGCGTCCGAATTCCAGTGTGAACAATAAGAATGCATTTGTAATTTTTCCTTTTTATAGAATCCACAAAATATTGCTGTCAAATTGTCGGAAATTTCGTGCCTTATCCATAATTACACAAGTTTGTTCGACACCTTGAATAGAGTCGAGGCAAAGTTCAACGGTATGGGGACTATTGTTAGCTCATTTGCGGAAATTTTCATGCGGACCGAAACTGGGTAATCAGTCATTATTCACGTTTTTATAACTTTTTTCCAGTAAAAGAAATATTTTCAAAATGGGTATCAAGTTCTGCGCAATTATTTGATATGTCTATGTTTACAGGGATTTTTCATTTGCTCAGATAGTAAAAAGTACAGCTTTCACCGTGTGCGCGGCATGACGTCTGACAATTTATAGCTTCCGAATTTCAGTGTGCACAATAAGAATGCATTTCTACTTTTTCCTTTTTAGAGAATCCACAAAATATTGGTGTCAAATTGTCGCTAATTTCTTGCCTTATCCATAATTACAAAAGTTTTTTCGACACGTTGAATGGAGTCGAGGCAAAATTCAACGGTATGGGGTCTAGTGTTAGCTCATTTGCGGAAATTGTCATGCGGCCTTAAACTGGGAAATCAGTGATATTTCACTTGTTTATAACTTTTTTCCAGTGAAAGAAATATTTTCAAAATGGGTATCAAATTGTGTGAAATTATTTGATATGTCTATGTTTACAGGGATTTTTCATTTGCACAGATAGTAAAAAGTACAGCTTTCACCATGTGCGCGGCATGACGTCTGACAATTTACAGCGTCCGAATTCCTGTGTGCACAATAAGACTGCATTTCTCCTTTTTTTTTTTATAGAATCCACAAAATATTGGTGTCAAAAATTCGCGAATTTCTTGCGTTATCCATAATTACAAAAGTTTTTTCGACACGTTGAATAGAGTCGAGGCGAAATTTAACGGTATGGGGACTTGTGTTAGCTCATTTGCGGAAATTGTCAGGCGGCCCTAAACTGGGAAATCAGTGATATTTCACTTGTTTATAACTTTTTTCCAGTAAAAGAAATATTTTCAAAATGGGTATCAAATTGTGTGAAATTATTTGATTTGTCTATGTATACAGGGATTTTTCTTTTGCTCAGATAGTAAAAAGTACAGCTTTCACCATGTGCGCGGTATGTCGTCTGAAGATTTACAGGGTCCGAATTCCAGTGTACACAATAAGACTGCATTTGTAATTTTTCCTTTTTATCGAATCCACAATATATTGGTGTCAAATTGTCGTGAATATCTTGCCTTATCCATAATTACAAAAGTTTTTTCGACACCTTGATTAGAGTCGAGTTGAAATTCAACGGTATGGGGACTTGTGTTAGCTCATTTCGGAAATTGTCATGCGGCCCTAAACTGGGAAATCAGTGATATTTCACTTGTTTATAAATTTTTCCAGTAAAAGAAATATTTTCAAAATGGGTATCAAATTGTGTGAAATTATTTGATTTGTCTATGTTTACAGGGATTTTTCATTTGCTCAGATAGTAAAAAGTACAGCTTCCACCATGTGCGCGGTATGTCGTCTGACAATTTACAGCCTCCGAATTCCAGTGTGCACAATAAGACTGCATTTGTAATTTTTCCGTTTTATCGAATCCACAATGTATTGGTGTCCAATTGTCGGGAATTCCTTACCTTATCCATAATTACAAAAGTTTTTTAGACACCTTGAATAGAGTCGATTCGAAATTCAACGGTATGGGGACTTGTGTTAGCTCATTTGTGGAAATTGTCATGCGGCCCTAAACTTGGAAATCAGGCATAATTCACGTTTTTATAACGTTTTTACAGTAAAAGAAATATTTTCAAATTGGGTATAAAATTGTGTGCAATTATTTGATATGTCTATGTTTACAGGGATTTTTCATTTGCTCAGACAGTAAAAAGTACAGCTTTCACCATGTGCGCGGCATGACGTCTGACAATTTATAGCGTCCGAATTCCAGTGTGCACAATAAGAATGCATTTCTACTTTTTCCTTTTTATCGAATCCATAAAATATTGGTGTCAAATTGTCGAGAATTTCTTGCCTTATCCATAATTACAAAAGTTTTTTCGACACCTTGATTAGAGTCGAGTCGAAATTCAACGGTATGGGGACTAGTGTTAGCTCATTTGCGGAAATTTTCATGCGGACCTAAACTGGGTAATCAGTCATAATTCACTTTTTTATAACTTTTTTCCAGTAAAAGAAATATTTTCAAAATGGGTATCAAATTGTGTGCAATTATTTGATTTGTCTATGTATACAGGGATTTTTCTTTTGCTCAGATAGTAAAAAGTACAGCTTTCACCATGTGCGCGGTATGTCGTCTGACAATTTACAGCCTCCGAATTCCAGTGTGGACAATAAGACTGCATTTGTAATTTTTCCTTTTTATCGAATCCACAATATATTGGTGTCCAATTGTCGGGAATTCCTTACCTTATCCATAATTACAAAAGTTTGTTCGACACCTTGAATAGAGTCGATTCGAAATTCAACGGTATGGGGACTTGTGTTAGCTCATTTGTGGAAATTGTCATGCGGCCCTAAACTGGGAAATCAGTCATAATTCACTTGTTTATAACTGTTTTCCAGTAAAAGAAATATTTTCAAAATGGGTATCAAATTGTGTGCAATTATTTGATATGTCTATGTTTACAGGGATTTTTCATTTGCTCAGATAGTAAAAAGTACAGCTTTCACCATGTGCGCGGTATGTCGTCTGACAATTTACAGCGTCCGAATTCCAGTATGCACAATAAGACTGCATTTCTACTTTTTCCTTTTTATAGAATCCACAAAATATTGGTGTCAAATTGCAGAGAATTTCTTGCCTTATCCATAATTACAAAAGTTTTTTCGACACGTTGAATGGAGTCGAGGCAAAATTCAACGGTATGGGGACTAGTGTTAGCTCATTTGCGGAAATTGTCATGCGGCCCTAAACTGGAAAATCAGTGATATTTCACTTGTTTATAACTTTTTTCCAGTGAAAGAAATATTTTCAAAATGGGTATCAAATTGTGTGAAATTATTTGATTTGTCTATGTTTACAGGGATTTTTCATTTGCACAGATAGTAAAAAGTACAGCTTTCACCATGTGCGCGGCATGACGTCTGACAATTTACAGCGTCCGAATTCCTGTGTGCACAATAAGACTTCATTTCTCCTTTTTTTTTTTATAGAATCCACAAAATATTGGTGTCAAAAATTCGCGAATTTCTTGCGTTATCCACAATTACAAAAGTTTTTTCGACACGTTGAATAGAGTCGAGGCGAAATTTAATGGTATGGGGACTTGTGTTAGCTCATTTGCCGAAATTGTCATGCGGCCCTAAACTGGAAAATCAGTGATATTTCACTTGTTTATAACTTTTTTCCATTAAAAGAAATATTTTCAAAATGGGTATCAAATTGTGTGAAATTATTTGATTTATCTATGTTTACAGGGATGTTTCATTTGGTCAGATAGTAAAAAGTACAGCTTTCACTATGTGCGCGGTATGTCGTCTGACAATTTACAGCGTCCGAATTCCAGTGTGCACAATAAGACTGCATTTGTAATTTTTCCTTTTTATAGAATCCACAAAATATTTGTGTCAAATTGTCGTGAATTTCTTGCCTTATACATAATTACAAAAGTTTGTTCGACACAGTGAATAGAGTCGAGGCAAAATTCAACGGTATGGGGACTAGTGTTAGCTCATTTGCGGAAATTGTCATGCGGCCCTAAACTGGGAAATCAGTGATATTTCACTTGTTTATAACTTTTTTCCAGTAAAAGAAATATTTTCAAAATGGGTATCAAATTGTGTGCAATTATTTCATATGTCTATGCTTTCAGGGATTTTTCATTTGCTCCGATAGTAAAAAGTACAGCTTTCACCATGTGCGCGGCATGACGTCTGACAATTTACAGCGTCCGAATACCAGTGTGCACAATAAGACTGCATTTCTACTTTTTCCTTTTTATAGAATCCACAAAATATTGCTGTCCAATTGTCGGGAATTTCTTGCCTTATCCATAATTACAAAAGTTTTTTCGACTCATTGAATAGAGTCGAGGCGAAATTTAACGGTATTGGGACTTGTGTTAGCTCATTTGCTGAAATTGTCATCCGGACCTAAACTGGGTAATCTGTCATATTTCACTTGTTTATAACTTTTTTCCAGTAAAAGATATATTTTCAAAATGGGTATCAAATTGTGTACAATTATTTGGTTGGTCTATGTATACAGGGATTTTTCATTTGGTCAGATAGTAAAAAGTACAGCTTTCACCATGTGCGCGGTATGTCGTCTGACAATTTTCAGCGTCCGAATTCCAGTGTGCACAATAAGACTGTATTTCTAATTTTTCCTTTTTATCGAATCCACAAAATATTGCTGTCCAATTGTCGGGAATGTCTTAACTTATCCATAATTACAAAAGTTTTATCGACACCTTGAATAGAGTCGAGGCGAAATTCAACGGTATGGGGACTTGTGTTAGCTCATTTCGGAAATTGTCATGCAGCCCTAATCTGGGAAATCAGTCATATTTCACTTGTTTATAACTTTTTTCCAGTATAAGAAATATTTTCAAAATGGGTATCAAATTGTGTGCAATTATTTGATTCGTCTATGTATACAGGGGTTTTTCATTTGCTCAGATAGTAAAAAGTACAGCTTTCACCATGTGCGCTGTATGTCGTCTGACAATTTACAGCCTCCGAATTCCAGTGTGCACAATAAGACTGCATTTGTAATTTTTCCTTTTTATCGAATCCACAATATATTGGTGTCCAATTGTCGGGAATTCCTTACCTTATCCATAATTACAAAAGTTTGTTCGACACCTTGAATAGAGTCGATTCGAAATTCAACGGTATGGGGACTTGTGTTAGCTCATTTGTGGAAATTGTCATGCGGCCCTAAACTGGGAAATCAGTCATAATTCACTTGTTTATAACTGTTTTCCAGTAAAAGAAATATTTTCAAAATGGGTATCAAATTGTGTGCAATTATTTGATATGTCTATGTTTACAGGGATTTTTCATTTGCTCAGATAGTAAAAAGTACAGCTTTCACCATGTGCGCGGTATGTCGTCTGACAATTTACAGCGTCCGAATTCCAGTATGCACAATAAGACTGCATTTCTACTTTTTCCTTTTTATAGAATCCACAAAATATTGGTGTCAAATTGCAGAGAATTTCTTGCCTTATCCATAATTACAAAAGTTTTTTCGACACGTTGAATGGAGTCGAGGCAAAATTCAACGGTATGGGGACTAGTGTTAGCTCATTTGCGGAAATTGTCATGCGGCCCTAAACTGGAAAATCAGTGATATTTCACTTGTTTATAACTTTTTTCCAGTGAAAGAAATATTTTCAAAATGGGTATCAAATTGTGTGAAATTATTTGATTTGTCTATGTTTACAGGGATTTTTCATTTGCACAGATAGTAAAAAGTACAGCTTTCACCATGTGCGCGGCATGACGTCTGACAATTTACAGCGTCCGAATTCCTGTGTGCACAATAAGACTTCATTTCTCCTTTTTTTTTTTATAGAATCCACAAAATATTGGTGTCAAAAATTCGCGAATTTCTTGCGTTATCCACAATTACAAAAGTTTTTTCGACACGTTGAATAGAGTCGAGGCGAAATTTAATGGTATGGGGACTTGTGTTAGCTCATTTGCGGAAATTGTCATGCGGCCCTAAACTGGAAAATCAGTGATATTTCACTTGTTTATAACTTTTTTCCATTAAAAGAAATATTTTCAAAATGGGTATCAAATTGTGTGAAATTATTTGATTTATCTATGTTTACAGGGATGTTTCATTTGGTCAGATAGTAAAAAGTACAGCTTTCACTATGTGCGCGGTATGTCGTCTGACAATTTACAGCGTCCGAATTCCAGTGTGCACAATAAGACTGCATTTGTAATTTTTCCTTTTTATAGAATCCACAAAATATTTGTGTCAAATTGTCGTGAATTTCTTGCCTTATACATAATTACAAAAGTTTGTTCGACACAGTGAATAGAGTCGAGGCAAAATTCAACGGTATGGGGACTAGTGTTAGCTCATTTGCGGAAATTGTCATGCGGCCCTAAACTGGGAAATCAGTGATATTTCACTTGTTTATAACTTTTTTCCAGTAAAAGAAATATTTTCAAAATGGGTATCAAATTGTGTGCAATTATTTCATATGTCTATGCTTTCAGGGATTTTTCATTTGCTCCGATAGTAAAAAGTACAGCTTTCACCATGTGCGCGGCATGACGTCTGACAATTTACAGCGTCCGAATACCAGTGTGCACAATAAGACTGCATTTCTACTTTTTCCTTTTTATAGAATCCACAAAATATTGCTGTCCAATTGTCGGGAATTTCTTGCCTTATCCATAATTACAAAAGTTTTTTCGACTCATTGAATAGAGTCGAGGCGAAATTTAACGGTATTGGGACTTGTGTTAGCTCATTTGCTGAAATTGTCATCCGGACCTAAACTGGGTAATCTGTCATATTTCACTTGTTTATAACTTTTTTCCAGTAAAAGATATATTTTCAAAATGGGTATCAAATTGTGTACAATTATTTGGTTGGTCTATGTATACAGGGATTTTTCATTTGGTCAGATAGTAAAAAGTACAGCTTTCACCATGTGCGCGGTATGTCGTCTGACAATTTTCAGCGTCCGAATTCCAGTGTGCACAATAAGACTGTATTTCTAATTTTTCCTTTTTATCGAATCCACAAAATATTGCTGTCCAATTGTCGGGAATGTCTTAACTTATCCATAATTACAAAAGTTTTATCGACACCTTGAATAGAGTCGAGGCGAAATTCAACGGTATGGGGACTTGTGTTAGCTCATTTCGGAAATTGTCATGCAGCCCTAATCTGGGAAATCAGTCATATTTCACTTGTTTATAACTTTTTTCCAGTATAAGAAATATTTTCAAAATGGGTATCAAATTGTGTGCAATTATTTGATTCGTCTATGTATACAGGGGTTTTTCATTTGCTCAGATAGTAAAAAGTACAGCTTTCACCATGTGCGCTGTATGTCGTCTGACAATTTACAGCCTCCGAATTCCAGTGTGCACAATAAGACTGCATTTGTAATTTTTCCTTTTTATCGAATCCACAATATATTGATGTCCAATTGTCGGGAATTCCTTACCTTATCCATAATTACAAAAGATTTTTCGACACCCTGAATAGAGTCGATTCGAAATTCAACGGTATTGGGACTTGTGTTAGCTCATTTGTGGAAATTGTCATGCGGCCCTAAACTGGGAAATCAGTGATATTTCACTTGTTTATAACTTTTTTCCAGTAAAAAAATATTTTCAAAATGGGTATCAAATTGTGTGCAATTATTTCATATGTCTATGCTTTCAGGGATTTTTCATTTGCTCCGATAGTAAAAAGTACAGCTTTCACCATGTGCGCGGCATGACGTCTGACAATTTACAGCGTCCGAATACCAGTGTGCACAATAAGACTGCATTTCTACTTTTTCCTTTTTATAGAATCCACAAAATATTGCTGTCCAATTGTCGGGAATTTCTTGCCTTATCCATAATTACAAAAGTTTTTTCGACTCATTGAATAGAGTCGAGGCGAAATTTAACGGTATGGGGACTTGTGTTAACTCATTACGGAAATTCTCATGCAGCCCTAATCTGGGAAGTCAGTCATATTTCACTTGTTTATAACTTTATTCCAGTAAAAGAAATATTTTCAAAATGGGTATCAAATTGTGTGCAATTATTTGATTCGTCTATGTATACAGGGATTTTTCTTTTGCTCAGATAGTAAAAAGTACAGCTTTCACCATGTGCGCGGTATGTCGTCTGACAATTTACAGCGTCCGAATTCCAGTGTGCACAATAAGACCGCACTTGTAATTTTTCCTTTTTATCGAATCCACAATATATTTGTGTCAAATTGTCGGGAATTTCTTGCCTTATCCATAATTAGAAAAGTTTTTTCGACACCTTGATTAGAGTCGAGTCGAAATTCAACGGTATGGGGACTTGTGTTAGCTCATTTTCGGAAATTGTCATGCGGCCCTAAACTGGGAAGTCAGTCATATTTCACTTGTTTATAACTTTTTTCCAGTAAAAGAAATATTTTCAAAATGGGTATCAAATTGTGTGCAATTATTTGATATGTCTATGTTTACAGGGATTTTTCATTTGCTCAGATAGTAAAAAGTACAGCTTTCACCATGTGCGCGGCATGACGTCTGACAATTTACAGCGTCCGAATTCCAGTGTGCACAATAAGACTGCATTTCTACTTTTTCCTTTTTATAGAATCCACAAAATATTGGTGTCAAATTGTCGCAAATTTCTTGCCTTATCCATAATTACAAAAGTTTGTTCGGCACCTTGAATAGAGTCGAGGCAAAATTCAACGGTATGGGGACTAGTGTTAGCTCATTTGCGGAAATTTTCATGCGGACCTAAACTGGGTAATCAATCATAATTCACATTTTTATAACTCTTTTCCAGTAAAAGAAATATTTTCAAAATGGGTATCAAATTGTGTGCAATTATTTGATTCGTCTATGTATACAGGGATTTTTCTTTTGCTCAGATAGTAAAAAGTACAGCTTTCACCATGTGCGCGGTATGTCGTCTGACAATTTACAGCGTCCGAATTCCAGTGTGCACAATAAGACCGCACTTGTAATTTTTCCTTTTTATCGAATCCACAATATATTTGTGTCAAATTGTCGGGAATTTCTTGCCTTATCCATAATTAGAAAAGTTTTTTCGACACCTTGATTAGAGTCGAGTCGAAATTCAACGGTATGGGGACTTGTGTTAGCTCATTTTCGGAAATTGTCATGCGGCCCTAAACTGGGAAGTCAGTCATATTTCACTTGTTTATAAATTTTTTCCAGTAAAAGAAATATTTTCAAAATGGGTATCAAATTGTGTGCAATTATTTTATATGTCTATGTTTACAGGGATTTTTCATTTGCTCAGATAGTAAAAAGTACAGCTTTCACCATGTGCGCGGCATGACGTCTGACAATTTACAGCGTCCGAATTCCAGTGTGCACAATAAGACTGCATTTCTACTTTTTCCTTTTTATAGAATCCACAAAATATTGGTGTCAAATTGTCGCGAATTTCTTGCCTTATCCATAATTACAAAGGTTTTTTCGACACGTTGAATAGAGTCGAGGCGAAATTTAACGGTATGGGGACTAGTGTTAGCTGATTTGCGGAAATTGTCATGCGGCCCTAAACTGGGAAATCAGTGATATTTCACTTGTTTATAACTTTTTTCCAGTAAAAGAAATATTTTCAAAATGGGTATCAAATTGTGTGAAATTATTTGATTTATCTATGTTTGCAGGGATGTTTCATTTGGTCAGATAGTAAAAAGTACAGCTTTCACTATGTGCGCGGTATGTCGTCTGACAATTTACAGCGTCCGAATTCCAGTGTGCACAATAAGACTGCATTTGTAATTTTTCCTTTTTATATAATCCACAAAATATTGGTGTCAAATTGTCGAATATTTCTTGCCTTATCCATGATTACAAAAGTTTGTTCGACACCTTGAATAGAGTCGAGGCAAAATTTAACGGTATGGGGACTAGTGTTAGCTCATTTGCGGAAATTTTCATGCAGACCTAAACTGGGTAATCAGTCATAATTCACGTTTTTATAACTTTTTTCCAGTAAAAGAAATATTTTCAAAATGGGTATCAAATTGTGTGCAATTATTTGATTTTTCTATGTATACAGGGATTTTTCTTTTGCTCTGATAGTAAAAAGTATAGCTTTCACGATGTGCGCGGTATGTCGTCTGACAATATACAGCGTCCGAATTCCAGTGTGCACAATAAGAATGCATTTGTAATTTTTCCTTTTTATAGAATCCACAAAATATTGCGGTCCAATTGTCGGGAATTTCTTGCCTTATTAATAATTCCAAAAAATTTTTCGACACATTGATTAGAGTCGAGTCGAAATTCAACGGTATGGGGACTTGTGTTAGCTTATTTGCGGAAATTGTCATGCGGCCCTAAACTGGGAATTCAGTGATATTTCACATGTTTATAACTTTTTTCCAGTAAAAGAAATATTTTAAAAATGGGTATCAAATTGTGTGCAATTATTTGATTTGTCTATGTATACGGGGATTTTTCATTTGGTCAGATAGTAAAAAGTACAGCTTTCACCATGTGCGCGTTATGTCGTCAGACGATTTACAGCGTCCGAATTCCAGTGTGCACAATAAGACTGCATTTGTAATTTTTCCTTTTTATCGAATCGACAATATGTTGGTGTCCAATTTTCGGGAATTCCTTACCTTATCCATAATTACAAAAGTTTTTTCGACACCTTGAATATAGTCGAGGCGAAATTCAACGGTATGGGGACGTGCTAGGTCATTTGTGGAAATTGTCATGCGGCCCTAAACTGGGAAATCAGTCATATTTCACTTGTTTATAACTTTTTTCCAGTAAAAGAAATATTTTCAAAATGGGTATCAAATTGTGTGCAATTATTTGATATGTCTATGTTTACAGGGATTTTTCATTTGCTCAGATAGTAAAAAGTACAGGTTTCACCATGTGCGCGGCATGACGTCTGACAATTTACAGCGTCCGAATTCCAGTGTGCACAATATGACTGCATTTCTATTTTTTCATTTTTATAGAATCCACAAAATATTGGTGTCAAATTGTCGAGAATTTCGTGCCTTATCCATAATTACAAAAGTTTGTTCGACACCTTGAATAGAGTCGAGGCAAAATTCAACGGTATGGGGACTAGTGGTAGCTCATTTGCGGAAATTTTCATGCTGACCTAAACTGGGTAATCAGTCATAATTCACTTTTTTATAAATTTTTTCCAGTAAAAGAAATATTTTCAAAATGGGTATCAAATTGTGAGCAATTATTTGATTTCTCTATGTATACAGGGATTTTTCTTTTGCTCACATAGTAAAAAGTACAGCTTTCACCAAATGCGCAGTATGTCGTCTGACAATATACAGCGTCCGAATTCCAGTGTGAACAATAAGAATGCATTTGTAATTTTTCCTTTTTATAGAATCCACAAAATATTGCTGTCCATTTGTCAGGAATTTCTTGCCTTATCCATAATTACAAAAGTTTGTTCGGCACCTTGAATAGAGTCGAGTCGAAATTCAACGGTATGGGGACTAGAGTTAGCTCATTTGCGGAAATTTTCATCCGGACCTAAATTGGGTAATCAATCATAATTCACGTTTTTATACCTCTTTTCCAGTAAAAGAAATATTTTCAAAATGGGTATCAAATTGTTTGCAATTATTTGATTTGTCTATGTATACAGGGATTTTTCTTTTGCTCAGATAGTAAAAAGTACAGCTTTCACGATGTGCGCGGTATGTCGTCTGACAATATACAGCGTCCGAAATCCAGTGTCCACAATAAGACTGCATTTGTAATTTTTCCTTTTTATAGAATCCACAAAATATTGCTGTCCAATTGTCGAGAATTTCTTGCCTTATCCATAATTACAAAAGTTTGTTCGACACCTTGAATAGAGTCGAGGCAAAATTCAACGGTATGGGGACTAGTGTTAGCTCATTTGCGGAATTTTTCATGCGGACCTAAACTGGGTAATCAGTCATAATTCACTTTTTTATAACTTTTTTCCAGTAAAAGAAATATTTTCAAAATGTGTATCAAATTGTGTGCTATTATTTGATTTGTCTATGTATACAGGGATTTTTCTTTTGCTCAGATAGTAAAAAGTACAGCTTTCACCATGTGCGCGGTATATCGTCTGACAATATACAGCGTCCGAATTCCAGTGTGAACAATAAGCATGCATTTGTAATTTTTCCTTTTTAGAGAATCCACAAAATATTGCTGTCAATTTTCGGGAATTTCTTGCCTTATCCTTAATTACAAAAGTTTGTTCGGCACCTTGAATAGTGTCGAGGCAAAATTCAACGGTATGGGGACTAGTGTTAGCTCATTTGCGGAAATTTTCATGCGGACCTAAACTGGGTAATCAATCATAATTCACATTTTTATAACTCTTTTCCAGTAAAAGAAATATTTTCAAAATGGGTATCAAATTGTGTGCAATTATTTGATTCGTCTATGTATACAGGGATTTTTCTTTTGCTCAGATAGTAAAAAGTACAGCTTTCACCATGTGCGCGGTATGTCGTCTGACAATTTACAGCGTCCGAATTCCAGTGTGCACAATAAGACCGCACTTGTAATTTTTCCTTTTTATCGAATCCACAATATATTTGTGTCAAATTGTCGGGAATTTCTTGCCTTATCCATAATTAGAAAAGTTTTTTCGACACCTTGATTAGAGTCGAGTCGAAATTCAACGGTATGGGGACTTGTGTTAGCTCATTTTCGGAAATTGTCATGCGGCCCTAAACTGGGAAGTCAGTCATATTTCACTTGTTTATAACTTTTTTCCAGTAAAAGAAATATTTTCAAAATGGGTATCAAACTGTGTGCAATTATTTGATATGTCTATGTTTACAGGGATTTTTCATTTGCTCAGATAGTAAAAAGTCCAGCTTTCACCATGTGCGCGGCATGACGTCTGACAATTTACAGCGTCCGAATTCCAGTGTGCACAATAAGACTGCATTTCTACTTTTTCCTTTTTATAGAATCCACAAAATATTGGTGTCAAATTGTCGCGAATTTCTTGCCTTATCCATAATTACAAAAGTTTGTTCGGCACCTTGAATAGAGTCGAGGCAAAATTCAACGGTATGGGGACTAGTGTTAGCTCATTTGCGGAAATTTTCATGCGGACCTAAACTGGGTAATCAATCATAATTCACATTTTTATAACTCTTTTCCAGTAAAAGAAATATTTTCAAAATGGGTATCAAATTGTGTGCAATTATTTGATTCGTCTATGTATACAGGGATTTTTCTTTTGCTCAGATAGTAAAAAGTACAGCTTTCACCATGTGCGCGGTATGTCGTCTGACAATTTACAGCGTCCGAATTCCAGTGTGCACAATAAGACCGCACTTGTAATTTTTCCTTTTTATCGAATCCACAATATATTTGTGTCAAATTGTCGGGAATTTCTTGCCTTATCCATAATTAGAAAAGTTTTTTCGACACCTTGATTAGAGTCGAGTCGAAATTCAACGGTATGGGGACTTGTGTTAGCTCATTTTCGGAAATTGTCATGCGGCCCTAAACTGGGAAGTCAGTCATATTTCACTTGTTTATAACTTTTTTCCAGTAAAAGAAATATTTTCAAAATGGGTATCAAATTGTGTGCAATTATTTGATATGTCTATGTTTACAGGGATTTTTCATTTGCTCAGATAGTAAAAAGTCCAGCTTTCACCATGTGCGCGGCATGACGTCTGACAATTTACAGCGTCCGAATTCCAGTGTGCACAATAAGACTGCATTTCTACTTTTTCCTTTTTATAGAATCCACAAAATATTGGTGTCAAATTGTCGCGAATTTCTTGCCTTATCCATAATTACAAAAGTTTGTTCGGCACCTTGAATAGAGTCGAGGCAAAATTCAACGGTATGGGGACTAGTGTTAGCTCATTTGCGGAAATTTTCATGCGGACCTAAACTGGGTAATCAATCATAATTCACATTTTTATAACTCTTTTCCAGTAAAAGAAATATTTTCAAAATGGGTATCAAATTGTGTGCAATTATTTGATTCGTCTATGTATACAGGGATTTTTCTTTTGCTCAGATAGTAAAAAGTACAGCTTTCACCATGTGCGCGGTATGTCGTCTGACAATTTACAGCGTCCGAATTCCAGTGTGCACAATAAGACCGCACTTGTAATTTTTCCTTTTTATCGAATCCACAATATATTTGTGTCAAATTGTCGGGAATTTCTTGCCTTATCCATAATTAGAAAAGTTTTTTCGACACCTTGATTAGAGTCGAGTCGAAATTCAACGGTATGGGGACTTGTGTTAGCTCATTTTCGGAAATTGTCATGCGGCCCTAAACTGGGAAGTCAGTCATATTTCACTTGTTTATAACTTTTTTCCAGTAAAAGAAATATTTTCAAAATGGGTATCAAATTGTGTGCAATTATTTGATATGTCTATGTTTACAGGGATTTTTCATTTGCTCAGATAGTAAAAAGTACAGCTTTCACCATGTGCGCGGCATGACGTCTGACAATTTACAGCGTCCGAATTCCAGTGTGCACAATAAGACTGCATTTCTACTTTTTCCTTTTTATAGAATCCACAAAATATTGGTGTCAAATTGTCGCGAATTTCTTGCCTTATCCATAATTACAAAGGTTTTTTCGACACGTTGAATAGAGTCGAGGCGAAATTTAACGGTATGGGGACTAGTGTTAGCTGATTTGCGGAAATTGTCATGCGGCCCTAAACTGGGAAATCAGTGATATTTCACTTGTTTATAACTTTTTTCCAGTAAAAGAAATATTTTCAAAATGGGTATCAAATTGTGTGAAATTATTTGATTTATCTATGTTTGCAGGGATGTTTCATTTGGTCAGATAGTAAAAAGTACAGCTTTCACTATGTGCGCGGTATGTCGTCTGACAATTTACAGCGTCCGAATTCCAGTGTGCACAATAAGACTGCATTTGTAATTTTTCCTTTTTATATAATCCACAAAATATTGGTGTCAAATTGTCGAATATTTCTTGCCTTATCCATGATTACAAAAGTTTGTTCGACACCTTGAATAGAGTCGAGGCAAACTTTAACGGTATGGGGACTAGTGTTAGCTCATTTGCGGAAATTTTCATGCAGACCTAAACTGGGTAATCAGTCATAATTCACGTTTTTATAACTTTTTTCCAGTAAAAGAAATATTTTCAAAATGGGTATCAAATTGTGTGCAATTATTTGATTTGTCTATGTATACAGGGATTTTTCTTTTGCTCTGATAGTAAAAAGTATAGCTTTCACGATGTGCGCGGTATGTCGTCTGACAATATACAGCGTCCGAATTCCAGTGTGCACAATAAGAATGCATTTGTAATTTTTCCTTTTTATAGAATCCACAAAATATTGCGGTCCAATTGTCGGGAATTTCTTGCCTTATTAATAATTACAAAAAATTTTTCGACACATTGATTAGAGTCGAGTCGAAATTCAACGGTATGGGGACTTGTGTTAGCTTATTTGCGGAAATTGTCATGCGGCCCTAAACTGGGAATTCAGTGATATTTCACATGTTTATAACTTTTTTCCAGTAAAAGAAATATTTTAAAAATGGGTATCAAATTGTGTGCAATTATTTGATTTGTCTATGTATACGGGGATTTTTCATTTGCTCAGATAGTAAAAAGTACAGCTTTCACCATGTGCGCGTTATGTCGTCAGACGATTTACAGCGTCCGAATTCCAGTGTGCACAATAAGACTGCATTTGTAATTTTTCCTTTTTATCGAATCGACAATATGTTGGTGTCCAATTTTCGGGAATTCCTTACCTTATCCATAATTACAAAAGTTTTTTCGACACCTTGAATATAGTCGAGGCGAAATTCAACGGTATGGGGACGTGCTAGGTCATTTGTGGAAATTGTCATGCGGCCCTAAACTGGGAAATCAGTCATATTTCACTTGTTTATAACTTTTTTCCAGTAAAAGAAATATTTTCAAAATGGGTATCAAATTGTGTGCAATTATTTGATATGTCTATGTTTACAGGGATTTTTCATTTGCTCAGATAGTAAAAAGTACAGGTTTCACCATGTGCGCGGCATGACATCTGACAATTTACAGCGTCCGAATTCCAGTGTGCACAATATGACTGCATTTCTATTTTTTCCTTTTTATAGAATCCACAAAATATTGGTGTCAAATTGTCGAGAATTTCGTGCCTTATCCATAATTACAAAAGTTTGTTCGACACCTTGAATAGAGTCGAGGCAAAATTCAACGGTATGGGGACTAGTGGTAGCTCATTTGCGGAAATTTTCATGCTGACCTAAACTGCGTAATCAGTCATAATTCACTTTTTTATAAATTTTTTCCAGTAAAAGAAATATTTTCAAAATGGGTATCAAATTGTGAGCAATTATTTGATTTCTCTATGTATACAGGGATTTTTCTTTTGCTCACATAGTAAAAAGTACAGCTTTCACCAAATGCGCAGTATGTCGTCTGACAATATACAGCGTCCGAATTCCAGTGTGAACAATAAGAATGCATTTGTAATTTTTCCTTTTTATAGAATCCACAAAATATTGCTGTCCATTTGTCAGGAATTTCTTGCCTTATCCATAATTACAAAAGTTTGTTCGGCACCTTGAATAGAGTCGAGTCGAAATTCAACGGTATGGGGACTAGAGTTAGCTCATTTGCGGAAATTTTCATGCGGACCTAAATTGGGTAATCAATCATAATTCACGTTTTTATACCTCTTTTCCAGTAAAAGAAATATTTTCAAAATGGGTATCAAATTGTGTGCAATTATTTGATTCGTCTATGTATACATGGATTTTTCTTTTGCTCAGATAGTAAAAAGTACAGCTTTCACCATGTGCGCGGTATGTCGTCTGACAATTTACAGCGTCCGAATTCCAGTGTGCACAATAAGACTGCATTTGTAATTTTTCCTTTTTATAGAATCCACAATATATTGGTGTCCAATTGTCGGGAATTCCTTACCTTCTCCATAATTACGAAAGTTTTTTTGACACCTTGAATAGAGTCGATTCGAAATACAACGGTATGGGGACTTGTGTTAGCTCATTTGTGGAAATTGTCATGCGGCCCTAAACTGAGAAATCAGTCATATTTCACTTGTTTATAACTTTTTTCAAGTAAAAGATATATTTTCAAAATGGGTATCAAATTGTGTGCAACTATTTGATATGTTTATGTTTACAGGGATTTTTCATTTGCTCAGATAGTAAAAAGTACAGCTTTCACCATGTGAGCTGCATGACGTCTGACAATTTACAGCGACCGAATTCCAGTGTGCACAATAAGACTGCATTTCTACTTTTTCCTTTTTATAGAATCCACAAAATATTGGTGTCAAATTGTCGGGAATTTCTTGCCTTATCCATAATTACAAAAGTTTTTTCGACACGCTGAATAGAGTCGAGGCGAAATTTAACGGTATGGGGACTAGTGTTAGCTCATTTTCGGAAATTGTCATGCGGCCCTAAACTGGGAAATCAGTGATATTTCACTTGTTTATAACTTTTTTCCAGTAAAAGAAATATTTTCAAAATGGGTATAAAATTGTGTGAAATTATTTTATTTATCTATGTTTACAGGGATGTTTCATTTGGTCAGATAGTAAAAAGTACAGCTTTCACTATGTGCGCGGTATGTCGTCTGACAATTTACAGCGTCCCAATTCCAGTGTGCACTATAAGACTGCATTTGTAATTTTTCCTTTTTATAGAATCCACAAAATATTGGTGTCAAATTGTCGCGAATTTCTTGCCTTATCCATAATTACAAAAGTTTGTTCGACACCTTGAATAGAGTCGAGGCAAAATTCAACGGTATGGTGACTAGTGTTAGCTCATTTGCGGAAATTTTCATGCGGACCTAAACTGGGTAATCAGTCATATTTCACTTGTTTATAAATTTTTTCCAGTAAAAGAAATATTTTCAAAATGGGTATCAAGTTGTGTGCAATTATTTGATATGTCTATGTTTACAGGGATTTTTCTTTTGCTCAGATAGTAAAAAGTACAGCTTTCACCATGTGAGCGGCATGACGTCTGACAATTTACAGCGTCCGACTTCCAGTGTGCACAATAAGACTGCATTTCTACTTTTTCCTTTTTATAGAATCCACAAAATATTTGTGTCAAATTGTCGTGAATTTCTTGCCTTATACATAATTACAAAAGTTTGTTCGACACAGTGAATAGAGTCGAGGCAAAATTCAACGGTATGGGGACTAGTGTTAGCTCATTTGCGGAAATTGTCATGCGGCCCTAAACTGGGAAATCAGTGATATTTCACTTGTTTATAACTTTTTTCCAGTAAAAAAATATTTTCAAAATAGGTATCAAATTGTGTGAAATTATTTGATTTCTCTATGTATACAGGGATTTTTCTTTTGCCCAGATAGTAAAAAAGTACAGCTTTCACCATGTGCGCGGTATGTCGTCTGACAATTTACAGCGTCCTTATTCCAGTGTGCACAATAAGACTGAATTTCTAATTTTTCCTTTTTATCGAATCCACAATATATTGGTGTCAAATTGTCGGGAATTTCTTGCCTTATCCATAATTACAAAAGTTTTTTCGACACATTGATTAGAGTCGAGTCGAAATTCAACGGTATGGGGACTTGTGTTAGCTCATTTGCGGAAATTGTCATGCGGCCCTAAACTGGGAAATCAGTGATATTTCACTTGTTTATAACTTTTTTCCAGTAAAAGAAATATTTTCAAAATGGGTATCAAATTGTGTGAAATTATTTGATTTGTCTATGTTTACAGGGATTTTTCATTTGCTCAGATTGTAAAAAGTACAGCTTTCACCATGTGCGCGGCATGACGACTGACAATTTACAGCGTCCGAATTCCAGTATGCACAATAAGTCTGCATTTCTACTTTTTCCTTTTTATAGAATCCACAAAATATTGGTGTCAAATTGTCGGGAATTTCTTGCCTTTTCCATAATTACAAAAGTTTGTTCGACACCTTGAATAGAGTCGAGGCAAAATTCAAAGGTATGGGGACTAGTGTTAGCTCATTTGCGGCAATTTTCATGCGGACCTAAACTGGGTAATCAGTGATATTTCACTTTTTTATAACTTTTTTCCAGTAAAAGAAATATTTTCAAAATGGGTATCAAATTTTGTGCAATTATTTGATTGGTCTATATATACAGGGATTTTTCTTTTGCTCAGATAGTAAAAAGTACAGCTTTCAGCATGTGCGCGGTATGTCGTCTGACAATATACAGCGTCCGAATTCCAGTGTGAACAATAAGAATGCATTTGTAATTTTTCCTTTTTATAGAATCCACAAAACATTGCTGTCCAATTGTTGGGAATTTCTTGCCTTATCCATAATTACAAAAGTTTTGTCGACACCTTGAATAGAGTCGAGGCGAAATTCAACGGTATGTGGACTAGTGTTAGCTCATTTGCAGAAATTTTCATGCGGACCTAAACTGGGTAATCAGTCATAATTCACGTTTTTATAACTTTTTTCCAGTAAAAGAAATATTTTCAAAATGAGTATCAAATTGTGTGCAATTATTTGATTTGTATATGTTTACAGGGATTTTTCATTTGCTCAGATAGTAAAAAGTACAGCTTTCACCATGTGCGCGGTATGTCGTTTGACAATTTACAGCGTCCGAATTCCAGTGTGAACAATAGGAATGCATTTGTAATTTTTCCTTTTTATAGAATGCACAAAACATTGCTGTCCAATTGTTGGGAATTTCTTACCTTATCCATAATTACGAAAGTTTATTCGACAGCTTGAATAGAGTCGATTCGAAATTCAACGGTATGGGGACTTGTGTTAGCTCATTTGTGGAAATTCTCATGCGGCCCTTACTGGGAAATCAGTCATATTTCACTTGTTTATAACTTTTTTCCGGTAAAAGAAATATTTACAAAATGGTTATCAAATTGTGTGCAATTATTTGATTTGTATATGTTTACAGGGATTTTTCATTTGCTCAGATAGTAAAAAGTACAGCTTTCACCATGTGCGCGGTATGTCTTTTGACAATTTACAGCGTCCGAATTCCAGTGTGCACAATATGAATGCATTTCTACTTTTTCCTTTTTAGAGAATCCACTAAATATTGGTGTCAAATTGTCGGGAATATCTTGCCTTATCCATAATTACAAAAGTTTTTTCGAAACGTTGAATAGAGTCGAGGCAAAATTCAAGGGTATGGGGACTAGTTTTAGCTCATTTGCGGAAATTTTCATGCGGACCTAAACTGGGTAATCAGTCATAATTCACTTTTTTATAACTTTTTTCCAGTAAAAGAAATATTTTCAAAATGGGTATCAAATTGTGTGCAATTATTTGATTTGTCTATGTATACGGGGATTTTTCTTTTGCTCAGATAGTAAAAAGTACAGCTTTCACCATGTGCGCGGTATGTCGTCTGACAATATACAGCGTCCGAATTCCAGTGTGAACAATAAGAATGCATTTGTAATTTTTCCTTTTAATAGAATCCACAAAATATTGCTGTCCAATTGTCGCGAATTTCTTGCATTATCCATAATTACAAAAGTTTGTTCGACACCTTGAATTGAGTCGAAGCAAAATTCAACAGTATTGGGACTAGTGTTAGCTCATTTGCGGATTTTCATGCGGACCTAAACTTGGTAATCAGTCATAATTCACGTTTTTATAACTTTTTTCCAGTAAAAGATATATTTTCAAAATGGGTATCAAATTGTTTGCAATTATTTGATTTATCTATGTATACAGGGATTTTTCTTTTGCTCAGATAGTAAAAAGTACAGCTTTCACCATGTGCGCGGTATGTCGTTTGACAATTTACAGCGTCCGAATTCCAGTGTGCACAATATGAATGCATTTCTACTTTTTCCTTTTTAGAGAATCCACTAAATATTGGTGTCAAATTGTCGCGACTTTCTTGCCTTATCCATAATTACAAAAGTTTTTTCGACACGTTGAATAGAGTCGAGGCAAAATTCAACGGTATGGGGACTAGTGTTAGCTCATTTGCGGAAATTTTCATGCGGACCTAAACTAGGAAATCAGTCATATTTCACTTGTTTATAACTTTTTTCCAGTAGAAGAAATATTTTCAAAATGGGTAGCAAATTGTGTGCAATTATTTGATATGTCTATATTAACAGTGATTTTTCATTTGCTCAGATAGTAAAAAGTACAGCTTTCACCATGTGCGCGGCATGACGTCTGACAATTTACAGCGACCGAATTCCAGTGTGCACAATATGACTGCATTTCTACTTTTTCCATTTTATAGAATCCACAAAATATTGGTGTCAATTTGTGGGGAATTTCTTGCCTTATCCATAATTACAAAAGTTTTTTCGACACCTTGAATAGAGTCGAGGCAAAATTCAACGGTATGGGGACTTGTGTTATCTCATTTGCGGAAATTGTCATGCGGCCCTAAACTGGGAAATCAGTGATATTTCACTTGTTTATAACTTTTTTCCAGTAAAAGAAATATTTTCAAAATGGGTATCAAATTGTGTGAAATTATTTGATTTATCAATGTTTACAGGGATGTTTCATTTGGTCAGATAGTAAAAAGTACAGCTTTCACTATGTGCGCGGTATGTCGTCTGACAATTTACAGCGTCAGAATTCCAGTGTGCACAATAAGACTGCATTTGTAATTTTTCCTTTTTATAGAATCCACAAAATATTGGTGTCAAATTGTCGGGAATTTCTTGCCTTATCCATAATTACAAAAGTTTGTTCGACACCTTGAATAGAGTCGAGGCAAAATTCAACGGTATGGGGACTAGTGTTAGCTCATTTGCGGATTTTCATGCGGACCTAAACTGGTTAATCAGTCATAATTCACGTTTTTATAACTTTTTTCCAGTAAAAGATATATTTTCAAAATGGGTATCAAATTGTTTGCAATTATTTGATTTGTCTATGTATACAGGGATTTTTCTTTTGCTCAGATAGTAAAAAGTACAGCTTTCACGATGTGCGCGTTATGTCGTCTGCAAATATACAGCGTCCGAATTCCAGTGTGCACAATAAGAATGCATTTGTAATTTTTCCATTTTATAGAATCCACAAAATATTGCTGTCCAATTGTCGCGAATTTCTTGCCTTATCCATAATTACAAAAGTTTTTTCGACACCTTGAATAGAGTCGAGTCGAAATTCAACGGTATGGGGACTTGTGTTAGCTCATTTGTGGAAATTGTCATGCGGCTCTAAACTGGGAAATCAGTCATATTTCACTTGTTTATAACTTTTTTCTAGTAAAAGAAATATTTTCAAAATGGGTATCAAATTGTGTGCAATTATTTGATTTGTCTATGTATACAGGGATTTGTCTTTTGCTCAGATAGTAAAAAGTACAGCTTTCACCATGTGCGCGGTATGTCGTCTGACAATCTACAGCGTCCAAATTCCAGTGTGCACAATAAGACTGCATTTGTAATTTTTCCTTTTTATAGAATCCACAAAATATTGCTGCACAATTGTCGGGAATTCCTTACCTTATCCATAATTACGAAAGTTTTTTCGATACCTTGAATAGAGTCGAGACGAAATACAACGGTATGGGGACTTGTGTTAGCTCATTTGTGGAAATTGTCATGCGGCCCTAAACTAGGAAATCAGTCATATTTCACTTGTTTATAACTTTTTTTCAGTAAAAGAAATATTTTCAAAATGGGTATCAAATTGTGTGCAATTATTTGATATGTCTATGTTTACAGGGATTTTTCATTTGCTCAGATAGTAAAAAGTACAGCTTTCACCATGTGCGCGGAATGACGTCTGACAATTTACAGCGACCGAATTCCAGTGTGCACAATATGACTGCATTTCTACTTTTTCCATTTTATACAATCCACAAAATATTGGTGTCAAATTGTGGGGAATTTCTTGCCTTATCCATAATTACAAAAGTTTTATCGACACCTTGAATAGAGTCGAGGCAAAATTCAACGGTATGGGGACTTGTGTTATCTCATTTGCGGAAATTGTCATGCGGCCCTAAACTGGGAAATCAGTGATATTTCACTTGTTTATAACTTTTTTCCAGTAAAAGAAATATTTTCAAAATGGGTATCAAATTGTTTGAAATTATTTGATTTATCAATGTTTACAGGGATGTTTCATATGGTCAGATAGTAAAAAGTACAGCTTTCACTATGTGCGCGGTATGTCGTCTGAAAATATACAGCGTCCGAATTCCAGTGTGCACAATAAGAATGCATTTGTAATTTTTCCATTTTATAGAATCCACAAAATATTGGTGTCAAATTGTCGAGAATTTCTTGCCTTATCCATAATTACAAAAGTTTTTTCGACACGTTGAATAGAGTCGAGGCGAAATTTAACGGTATGGGGACTTGTGTTAGCTCATTTGCCGATATTGTCATGCGGACCTAAACTGGGAAATCAGTGATATTTCACTTGTTTATAACTTTTTTCCAGTAAAAGAAATATTTTCAAAATGGGTACCAAATTGTGTGAAATTATTTGATTTATCTATGTTTGCAGGGATGTTTCATTTGGTCAGATATTAAAAAGTACAGCTTTCACTATGTGCGCGGTATGTCGTCTGACAATTTACAGCGTACGAATTCCAGTGTGAACAATAAGAATGCATTTGTAATTTTTCCTTTTTATAGAATCCACAAAATATTGCAGGCCAATTGTCGGTAATGTCTTAACTTATCCATAATTACAAAAGTTTTATCGACACCTTGAATAGAGTCGAGGCGAAATTCAACGGTATGGGGACTTGTGTTATCTCATTTGCGGAAATTGTCATGCGTCCCTAAACTGGGAAATCAGTCATATTTCACTTGTTTATAACTTTTTTCCAGTATAAGAAATATTTTCAAAATGGGTATCAAATTGTGTGCAATTATTTGATTTGTCTATGTATACAGGGATTTTTCTTTTGCTCAGATAGTAAAAAGTACAGCTTTCACCATGTGCGCGGTATGTCGTCTGACAATATACAGCGTACGAATTCCAGTGTGAACAATAAGAATGCATTTGTAATTTTTCCTTTTTATAGAATGCACAAAATATTGCTGTCCAATTGTCAGGAATTTCTTGCCTTATCCATAATTACAAAAGTTTGTTCGACACCTTGAATAGAGTCGAGGCAAAATTCAAAGGTATGGGGACTAGTGTTAGCTCATTTGCGGAAATTTTCATGCGGACCTAAACTGGGTAATCAGTCATAATTCACTTTTTTATAACTTTTTTCCAGTAAAAGAAATATTTTCAAAATGGGTATCAAATTGTGTGCATTTATTTGATTTATCTATGTTTACAGGGATGTTTCATTTGCTCAGATAGTAAAAAGTACAGCTTTCAACATGTGCGCGGCATGTCGTCTGACAATATACAGCGTCCGAATTCCAGTGTGAACAATATGAATGCATTTGTAATTTTTCCTTTTTATAGAATCCACAAAATATTGCTGTCCAATTGTCGAGAATTTCTTGCCTTATCCATAATTACAAACGTTTTTTCGACACCTTGAATAGAGTCGAGGCAAAATTCAACGGTATGGGGACTAGTGTTAGCTCATTTGCGGAAATTTTCATGCGGACCTAAACTTGGTAATCAGTCATAATTCAATTTTATAACTTTTTTCCAGTAAAAGAATTATTTTCAAAATGGGTATCAAATTGTGTGCAATTATTTGATTTGTCTACGTATACATGGATTTTTCATTTGCTCAGATAGTAAAAAGTACAGCTTTCACCATGTGCGCGGCATGACGTCTGACAATTTACAGCGTCCGAATTTCAGTCTGCACAATAAGACTGCATTTCAACTTTTTCTTTTTATAGAATCCACAAAATATTGGTGTCAAATTGTCGGGAATTTCGTACCTTATCCATAATTACAAAAGTTTGTTCGACACCTTCAATAGAGTCGAGGCAAAATTCAACGGTATGGGGACTAGTGTTAGCTCATTTGCAGAAATTTTCATGCGGACCTAAACTGGGTAATCAGTCATAATTCACTTTTTTATAACTTTTTTCCAGTAAAAGAAATATTTTCAAAATGGGTATCAAATTGTGTGCAATTATTTGATTTGTCTATGTATACATGGATTTTTCATTTGCTCAGATAGTAAAAAGTACAGCTTTCACCATGTGCGCGGCATGTCGTCTGACAATTTACAGCGTCCGAATTCCAGTGTGCACAATAAGACTGCATTTCTAATTTTTCCTTTTAATCGAATCCACAATATATTGGTGTCCATTTGTCGGGAATTCCTTACCTTATCCATAATTAAAATTTTTTTCGACACCTTGAATAGAGTCGATTCGAAATTCAACGGTATGGGGACGTGTGTTAGCTCATTTGTGGAAATTGTCACGCGGCCCTAAACTGGGAAATCAGTCATATTTCACTTGTTTATACCTTTTTTCCAGTAAAAGAAATATTTTCAAAATCGTTATAAAATTATGTGCAATTATTTGATATGTCTATGTTTACAGGGATTTTTCATTTGCTCAGATAGTAAAAAGTACCTCTTTCACCATGTACGCGGCATGACGTCTGACAATTTACAGCGTCCGAATTCCAGTGTGCACAAAAAGACTGCATTTCTACTTTTTCCTTTTTATAGAATCCACAAAATATTGCTGTCCAATTGTCGGGAATTTCTTGCCTTATCCATAATTACAAAAGTTTTTTCGACACCTTGATTAGAGTCGAGTCTAAATTCAACGGTATGGGGACTTGTGTTAGCTCATTTGCGGAAATTGTCATGCGGCCCTAAACTGGGAAATCAGTGATATTTCACTTGTTTATAACTTTTTTCCAGTACAAGAAATATTTTCAAAATAGGTATCAAATTGTATACAATTATTTGGTTGGTCTATGTATACAGGGATTTTTCATTTGGTCAGATAGTAAAAAGTACAGCTTTCACCATGTGCGCGGTATGTCGTCTGACAATTTACAGCGTCCGAATTCAAGTGTGCACATTAAGAATGCATTTGTAATTTTTCCTTTTGATAGAATCCACAGAATATTGGTGTCAAATTGTCGAGAATTTCTTGCCTTATCCATAATTACAAATGTTTGTTCGACACCTTGAATAGATTCGAGGCAAAATTCAACGGTATGGGGACTTGTGTTAGCTCATTTGCGGAAAGATCATGCGGACCTAAACTGGGTAATCAGTCATAATTCACTTTTTTATAACTTTTTTCCAGTAAAAGAAATATTTTCAAAATGGGTGTCAAATTGTGTGCAATTATTTGATTTGTCTATGTATACAGGGATTTTTCTTTTGCTCAGATAGTAAAAAGTACAGCTTTCACTATGTGCGCGGTATGTCGTCTGACAATTTACAGCGTCCGAATTCCAGTGTGCACAATAAGACTGCATTTGTAATTTTTCCTTTTTATAGAATCCACAAAATATTGGTGTCAAATTGTCAAGAATTTCTTGCCTTATCCCTAATTACAAAAGATTGTTCGACACTTTGAATAGAGTCGAGGCAAAATTCAACGGTATGGGGACTAGTGTTAGCTCATTTGCGGAAATTTTCATGCGGACCTAAACTGGGTAATCAGTCATAATTCACTTTTTTATAACTTTTTTCCAGTAAAAGAAATATTTTCAAAATGGGTATCAAATTGTGTGCAATTATTTGATTTATCTATGTTTACAGGGATGTTTCATTTGGTCAGATAGTAAAAAGTACAGCTTTCACCATGTGCGCGGTATGTCGTCTGACAATTTGCAGCGTCCGAATTCCAGTGTGCACAATAAGACTGCGTTTGTAATTTTTCCTTTTTATCGAATCCACAATATATTGGTGTCCAATTGTCGGGAATTCCTTACCTTATCCATAATTACGAAATTTTTTCGACACGTTGAATTGAGTCGAGGCGAAATTTAACGGTATGGGGACTTGTGTTAGCTCATTTGCGGAAATTGTCATGCGGCCCTAAACTGGGAAATCAGTGATATTTCACTTGTTTATAACTTCTTTCCAGTAAAAGAAATATTTTCAAAATGGGTATCAAATTGTGTGCAATTATTTGATTTATCAATGTTTACAGGGATGTTTCATTTGCTCATATAGTAAAAAGTACAGCTTTCACCATGTGCGCGGCATGACGTCTGACAATTTACAGCGTCCGAATTCCAGTGTGCACAATAAGACTGCATTTGTAATTTTTCCTTTTTATAGAATCCACAAAATATTGCTGTCCAATTGTCGTGAATTTCTTGCTTTATCAATAATTACAAAAGTTTTTTCGACACTTTGATTAGAGTCTATTCGAAATTCAACGGTATGGGGACTTGTGTTAGCTTATTTGCGGTAATAGTCATGCGGCCCTAAACTCGGAAATCAGTCATATTTCACTTTTTTATAAATTTTTTCCAGTAAAAGAAATATTTTCAAAATGGGTATCAAAATGTGTGAAATTATTTGATTTATCTATGTTTACAGGGATTATTCATTTGGTCAGATAGTAAAAAGTACATCTTTCAGCATGTGCGCTGTATGTCGTCTGACAATTTACAGCGTCCGTATTCCAGTGTGCACTATAAGTCTGCATTTCTAATTTTTCGTTTTTATAGAATCCACAAAATATTGGTGTCCAATTGTCGGGAATTCCTTACCTTATCCATAATTGCAAAAGATTTTTTCGACATCTTGAATAGAGTCGAGGCGAAATTCAACGGTGTGGTGATTTGTGTTAGCTCATTTGCGGAAATTGTCATGCGGCGCTAAACTGGGAAATCAGTCATATTTCACTTGTTTATAACTTTTTTGCAGTAAAAGAAATATTTTCAAAATGGGTTGGCTTCTAGTCAATAATTTAGCGTCTTGTGTAAGATGATACACTACGTCCAGCAGCCCTGTTTCTGATCTCATGGTTTATGTTGCATATTTGAGCGTCTAATGTAAAAAGATAAACTACATCCAGCAGCATGGCCTCTGACCTGTTGGCTTCCGGTCCATACTTGAGCGTCTTGTGTAAGATGATACACTAGTTCCAGCAGCCCTGTCTCTGATCTCTTGGTTTCTGGTGCATATTTGAGCGTCTAATGTAAAAAAATAAACTACGCCCAGCAGCATGGCCTCTGATCTGTTGGTTTCCGTTCCCTATTTGAGCGTCTTGTGTCAGATGATACACTACGTCCTGCAGCCATGATTCTGAATTGGTGGTTTCTGGTGTATATTTGAGCGTCTAATGTAAAAAGATAAACTACGTCCAGCAACATGGCCTCTGAACTGTTGGTTTCTGGTCCATATTTGGGAATCTGATGTAATATTTTAGACTACGTCCAGCAGTATGGCCTCTGACCTGTTGGCTTCCGGTCAATATTTGAGCGTCTTGTGTAAGATTTCGATTATGTCCAGCAGCATGGCCTCTGACCTGTTGGATTCCGGTCCATATTTGAGCGCCTTGTGTAAGATGATACACTAAGTCCAGCAGCCATGATTCTGATCTGTTGGTTTCTGGTGCATATTTGAGCGTCTAATGTAAAAAGATAATCTACGTCCAGCAGCATGGCCTCTGATCGGTTGGTTTCCGGTCCACATTTGAGCGTCTAATGTAAGATTTTAGACTACGTCCAGCAGCATGGCGTTTGTCCTGTTGGCTTCCGGTCCATATTTGAGCGTCTTGTGTAAGATGATACACTACGTCCAGAAGCCATGTTTCTGATCTGTTGGTTTCTGGTGCATATTTGAGCGTCTAATGTAAAAAGATAAACTACGACCAGCAGCATGGCCTCTAATCTGTTGGTTTCCGTTCACTATTTGAGCGTCTTGTGTAAGATGATACACTACGTCCTGCAGCCATGATTCTGAATTGGTGGTTTCTGGTGCATATTTGAGCGTCTAATGTAAAAAGATAAACTACGTCCAGCAACATGGCCTCTGATCTGTTGGTTTCCGGTCCATATTTGAGAATCTGATGTAAGATTTTAGACTACGACCAGCAGCAGGGCCTCAGACCTCTTGGCTTTCGGTCCATATTTGAGCGTCTTGTGTAAGATGATACACAACGTCCAGCAGGCATGTTTCTGATCTCTTGGTTTCTGGTGAATATTTGAGCGTCTAATGTAAAAAGATAAACTACGTCCAGCAGAATGGCCTTAGATCTGCTGGTTTCCGGTCAATATTTGGGCGTCTAATGTAAGATTTTAGACTACATCCAGCAGCATGGCCTCTGACCTGTTGGCTTCCGGTCCATAATTGAGCGTCTTGTGTGAGATGAAACACTACGTCAAGCAGCACTGTTTCATATCTCTTGGTTTCTGGTGCATATTTGAGCGTCTAATGTAAAAAGATAAACTACGTTCAGCAGCATGGCCTCTGATCTGTTGGTTTCCGGTCCATATTTGAGCGTCTAATGTAAGATTTTAGACTACGTCCAGCAGCATGGCCACTGATCTGTTGGCTTCCGGTGCATATTTGAACGGCTTGTGTAAGTTGATACACTACGTCCAGCAGCCCTGTTTCTGATCTCTTGGTTTCTGGTGCATATTAGAGCGTCTAATGTAAAAAAATAAACTACGTCCAGCAGAATGGCCTCTGATCTGCTGGTTTCCGCTTCATATTTGAGTGTCTAATGTAAGATTTTAGAGTACGTCCAGCAGCATGGCCTCTGACATGTTAGCTTCCGGTCCATATTTGAGCGTTTTGTGTGAGATAATAAACTAAGTCCAGCAGCGATGATTCTGATCTGTTTGTTTCTGGTGCATATTTGAGCGTCTAATATAAAAGATAAACTACGTCCAGCAGCATGGTCTTTGATCTGTTGTTTTCCCGTCCATATTTGAACGTCTAATGTAAGATTTTAGGGTACGTCCAGCAGCATTGCTTCTGACCTCTTGGCTTCCGGTCCATATTTGAGCGACTTGTGTAAGATGATACACTACGTCCAGCAGGCCTATTTCTGATCTCTTGGATTCTCGTGCATATTTGAGCGTCTAATGTAAGAAGATAAACTACGTCCAGCAGCATGGACTCTGATCTATTGGTTTCCGGTCCATATTTGAGCGTCTAATGTAAGATTTTTGACTACGTCCAGCAGCATGGCCTCTGACCTCTTGGCTTCCGGTCAATATTTGAGCGTCTTGTGTAAGATGATACACTACGTCAAGCAGCCGTGATACTGATCTGTTGGTTCTGGTGCATATTTTAGCGTCTAATGTAAAAAGATAAACTACGTCCAGTAGCATGGCCTCAGATCTCTCGGTTTCCCGTCCATATTTGAGCGTCTAATGTAAGATTTTAGACTACGCCCAGTAGCATGGCCTCTGACCTGTTGGCTTCCGGTCCATATTTGAGCGTCTCGTGTAAGATGATACACTACGTCCAGCAGCCCTGTTTCTGATCTCTTGGTTTCTGGTGCATATTTGTGGGTCTAATGTAAAAAGATAAATTACGTCCAGCAGCATGGCCTCTGATCTGTTGGTTTCCAGTCCATATTTGAGCGTCTAACGTAAGATTTTTGAATACGTCCAGCAGCATGGCATCTGAGCTGTTGGCTTCCGGTCGATATTTGAGCGTCATGTGTAAGATGATACACTACGTCCAGCAGCCATGATTCTGATCTGTTATTCTCTGGTGAATATTTGAGCCTCTAATGTAAAAAGATGAATTACGTCCAGCAGCATGGCCTCTGATCTGTTGGTTTCCGGTCCATATTTGAGCGTCTAATGTAAGATTTTAGACTACGTCCAGCAGCATGGCCTCTGAACTGTTGGCTTCCGGTCCATATTTGAGCGTCTTGAGTAAGATGATACACTACGTCCAGCAGCCATGATTCTGGTCTTTTGATTTCTGGTGCATATTTGAGCGTCTAATGTAAAAACATATACTACGTCCAGCAGCATGGCCTCTGGTCTGCTGGTTTCCGGTCCATATTTGCGCGTCTAATGTAAGATTTTAGACTACGTCCAGCAGCATGGCCTCTGACCTGTTGGCTTCCGGTCCATATTTGAGCGTCTTGTGTATGAAGATATACTACGTCCAGCAGCCATGATTCTGATCTGTTGGATTCTGGTGCATATTTGAGCGTCTAATGTAAAAGATAAAGTACGTCCAGCAGCATGGCCTCTGATAAGTTGGTTTCCGGTCGTTATTTGAGCGTCTAATGTAAGATTTTAGACTACGTCCAGCAGCATGGCCTCTGACCTGTTGGCTTCCGGTCCATATTTGAGCTTCTTGACTAAGATGATACACTACGTCCAGCAACCATGATTCTGATCTCTTGGTGTCTGGTGCATATTTGAGCTTCTAATGTAAAAAGATAAACTACGTCCAGCAGCATGGCCTCTGACCTGTTGCCTTCCGGTCCATATTTGAGCGTCTTGTGTAAGATGATACACTACGTCCAGCAGCCCTGTTTCTGATCTCTAGGTTTCGGGTGCATATTTGAGCGTCTAATACAAAAAGATAAACTACGTTCAGCAGCAAGGCCTCTTATCTGTTGGTTTCAGGTCGATGTTTGGGCGGCTAATGTAAGATTTTTGTATACGACCAGCAGCATGGCCTCTGACCTGTTGGCTTCTTTTCCATATTTGAGCGTCTTGTGTAAGATGATACACTACGTCCAGCAGCCCTGTTTCTGATCTCTTGCTTTCTGGTGCATATTTGAGCGTCTAATGTAAAAAGATAAACTACGTTCAGCAGCATGGTCTCAGATCTGTTGGTTTCCGGTCCATATTTGAGCGCCTAATGTAAGATTTTAGACTACGTCCAGCAGAATGGACTCGGACCTGTTGGCTTCCGGTCCATATTTGATCGACATGTGTAAGATGATACACTTCGTCCAGCAGCCATGATTATGGTCTCTTGGTTTCTGGTACATATTTGAGCGTCTCATGTAAAAAAATAAACTACGTCCAGCAGCATGGCCTCTGATCTGCTGGTTTCCGGTCCATATTTGCACGTCTAATGTAAGATTTTAGACTACGTCCAGGAGCATGACCTCTGACCTGTTGGCTTCCGGTCCATATTTGATTGACATGTGTAAGATGATACACTACGTCCAGCAGCCCTGTTTCTGATCTCTTGCTTTCTGGTGCATATTTGAGAGTCTAATGTAAAAAGATAAACTACGTTCAGCAGCATGGTCTCAGATCTGTTGGTTTCCGGTCCATATTTGAGCGCCTAATGTAAGATTTTAGACTACGTCCAGCAGAATGGACTCGGACCTGTTGGCTTCGGGTCCATATTTGAGAATCTTGTGTAAGATGATACACTACGTCCAGCAGCCATGATTCTGATCTGTTGGTTTCTGGTGCATATTTGAGCGTCTAATGTAAAAAGATAAACTACGTCCAGCAGCATGGCCTCTGATCAGTGGTTTTCCGGTCGATATTTGAGCGTCTAATGTAAGATTTTAGACTACGTCCAGCAGCATGGCCTCTAACCTGTTGGCTTCCGGTCCATATTTGACCTTCTTGTGTAAGATGATACACTACGTCCAGCAGACCTGTTTCTGATCTCTTAGTTTCTGGTGCATATTTGAGCGACTAATGCAAAAGATAAATTACGTCCAGCAGCATGGCCTCTGATCTGTTGGTTTCCGGTCCATATTTGAGCGTCTCTATGTAAGATTTTAGACTACGTCCAGCAGCATGGCTTCTGACCTGTTGGCTTCCGGTCCATATATGAGCGTCTTGTGTACGATGATACACTACGTCCAGCAGCCATGATTCTGATCTGTTGGTTTCTGGTGCATATTTGAGCGTCTAATGTAAAAGATAAATTACATCCAGCAGCATGGCCTCTGATCTGTTGGTTTCCGGTCGATATTTGAACGTCTAATGTAAGATTGTAGTCTACGTCCAGCAGCATGGCCTCTGACCTCTTGGCTTCCGGTCCATATTTGAGCGTCTTGTGTAAGATGATACACTACGCCCAGCAGCATGGCCTTTGATCTGTTTGTTTCCGGTACATATTTGAGCGTCTAATGTAAGATTTTACACTACGTCCAGCAGCATGGCCTCTGACCTGTTCTCTTCCGGTCCATATATGAGCGTCTTGTGTAAAACGATACACTACGTCCAGCAGCCCTGTTTCTGATCTCTAGGTTTCGGGTGCATATTTGAGCGTCTAATGTAAAAAAATAAACTACGTCCAGCAGCATGGCCTTTGATCTGCTGGATTCCGGTCCATATTTTCGCCTCTAATATAAGATTTTAGACTACGTTCAGCAGCATGGCCTCTGACCTGTTGGCTTCCGGTCCATATTTGAGCGTCTTGTGTATGAAGATACACTACGTCCAGCAGCCATGATTCTGATCTGTTGGTTTCTGGTTCATATTTGAGCGTCTAATGTAAAAAGATAAAATACGTCCAGCAGCATGGCCTCTGATATGTTGGTTTCCGGTCCATATTTGAGCGTCTAATTTTAGATTTTAGACTACGTCCAGCAGCATGGCCTCTGACCTGTTGGCTTCCGGTCCATATTTGAGCGTCTTGTGTATGAAGATATACTACGTCCAGCAGCCATGATACTGATCTGTTGGTTTCTGGTGCATATTTGAGCGTCTAATGTAAAAGATAAACTACGTCCAGCAGCATGGCCTCTGATAAGTTGGTTTCCGGTCGTTATTTGAGCGTCTAATGTAAGATTTTAGACTACGTCCAGCAGCATGGCCTCTGACCTGTTGGCTTCCGGTCCATATTTGAGCGTCTTGACTAAGATGATACACTACGTCCAGCAACCATGATTCTGATCTCTTGGTGTCTGGTGCATATTTGAGCTTCTAATGTAAAAAGATAAACTACGTCCAGCAGCATGGCCTCTGACCTGTTGCCTTCCGGTCCATATTTGAGCGTCTTGTGTAAGATGATACACTACGTCCAGCAGCCCTGTTTCTGATCTCTAGGTTTCGGGTGCATATTTGAGCGTCTAATACAAAAAGATAAACTACGTTCAGCAGCAAGGCCTCTTATCTGTTGGTTTCAGGTCGATGTTTGGGCGGCTAATGTAAGATTTTTGTATACGACCAGCAGCATGGCCTCTGACCTGTTGGCTTCTTTTCCATATTTGAGCGTCTTGTGTAAGATGATACACTACGTCCAGCAGCCCTGTTTCTGATCTCTTGCTTTCTGGTGCATATTTGAGCGTCTAATGTAAAAACTAAGTTCAGCAGCATGGTCTCAGATCTGTTGGTTTCCGGTCCATATTTGAGCGCCTAATGTAAGATTTTAGACTACGTCCAGCAGAATGGACTCGGACCTGTTGGCTTCGGGTCCATATTTGAGAATCTTGTGTAAGATGATACACTACGTCCAGCAGCCATGATTCTGATCTGTTGGTTTCTGGTGCATATTTGAGCGTCTAATGTAAAAAGATAAACTACGTCCAGCAGCATGGCCTCTGATCAGTGGTTTTCCGGTCGATATTTGAGCGTCTAATGTAAGATTTTAGACTACGCCCAGCAGCATGGCTTCTGACCTGTTGGCTTCCGGTCCATATTTTAGCGTCTTTTGTAAGATGATACACTACGTCCAGCAGCCATGATTCTGATCTCTTTGTCTCTGGTGCATATTTGAGCGTCTAATGTAAAAAGATAAACTACGTCCAGCAGCATGGCCTCTGATCTGTTGGTTTCCGGTCCATATTTGAGCGTCTAATGTAAGATTTTAGATTACGTCCAGCAGCTTGGCCTCTGACCTGTTGGCTTCCGGTCCATATTTGAGCGTCTTGACTAAGATGATACACTACGTCCAGCAACCATGATTCTGATCTCTTGGTGTCTGATGCATATTTGAGCGTCTAATGTAAAAAGATAAACTACGTCCAGCAGCATGGCCACTGATCTGTTGGTTTCCGGTCCATATTTGAGCGTCTAATGTAAGATTTTAGATTAAGTCCAGCAGCATGGCTTCTGACCTGTTGGCTTCCGGTCGATATTTGAGCGTCTTGTGTAAGATGATACACTACGTCCAGCAGACCAGTTTCTCATCACTTGGTTTCTGGTGCATATTTGAGCGTCTAATGTAAAAATATAAACTACGTCCAGCAGCATGGCCTCTGATCTGTTGGTTTCCGGTCAATATTTGGGCGTCTAATGTAAGATTTTAGACTACGTCAAGCAGCATGGCCTCTGACCTGTTAGCTTCCGGTCCATATTTGAGCGACTTGTGTAAGATGGTACACTATGTCCAGCGGCCCTGTTTCTGATCTCTTGGTTTCTGGTGCATAGTTGAGCGTCTAATGTAAAAAGATAAACTACGTCTAGCAGCATGGCCTCTGATCTGTTGTTTTCCAGTCCATATTTGTGCGTCTAATGTAGGATTTTAGACTACGTCCAGCAGCATGGCCTCTGACCTATTAGCTTCCGGACCATATATGAGCGTCTTGTGTAAGATGATACACTACGTCCAGCAGCCATGATTCTGATCTGATGATTTCTGGTGCATATTTGAGCGTCTAATGTAAAAGTTAAATTACGTCCAGCAGCATGGCCTCTGATCTGTTGGTTTCCGGTCCATATTTGAGCGTCTTGTGTAAGATGATACACTACGTCCAGCAGCCATGATTCTGATCTGTTGGTTTCTGGTGCATAGTTGAGCGATTATGTAAAAAGATAAACTACGTTCAGCAGCATGGCCTCTGATCTGTAGGTTTCCGGTCCATATTTGTGCGTCTAATTTAAGATATTTGTCTACGTCCAGCAGCATGGCCTCTGACCTGTTGGCTTCAGGTCCATATTTGAGCGTCTTGTGTAAGATGATACACTACGTCCAGCAGCCATGTTTCTGATCTCTTGCTTTCTGGTGCATATTTGAGCGTCTAATGTAAGATTGTAGTCTACGTCCAGCAGCATGGCCTCTGACCTCTTGGCTTCCGGTCCATATTTGAGCCTCTTGTGTAAGTTGACACACTACGCCCAGCAGCATGGCCTTTGATATGTTGGTTTCCGGTACATATTTGTGCGTCTAATGTAAAATTTTAGATTACGTCCAGCAGCATGGCCTCTGACCTGTTGGCTTCCGGTCCATATTTGAGCGTCTTGGGTAAGATGATACACGACGTCCAGCAGCCCTGTTTCTGATCTCTTGGTTTCTGGTGCATATTTGTGCGTCAAATGTAAAAAGATAAACTACGTCTAGCAGCATGGCCTCTGATCTGTTGTCTTCCGGTCCATATATGAGCGTCTTGTGTAAAATGATACACTACGTCCAGCAGCCCTGTTTCTGATCTCTAGGTTTCGGGTGCATATTTGAGCGTCTAATGTAAAAAAATAAACTACGTCCAGCAGCATGGCCTTTGATCTGCTGGATTCCGGTCCATATTTTCGCCTCTAATATAAGATTTTAGACTACGCCCAGCAGCATGGCCCCTGACCTGTTGGATTCCGGTCCATATTTGAGCGTCTTGAGTAAGATGCTACACTACGTCCAGCAAACCTGATTTTTATCTCTTGGTGTCTGGTGCATATTTGAGCGTCTAATGTAAAAAGATAAACTACGTCCAGCAGCATGGCCTCTGATCTGTTGGTTTCCGGTCCATATTTGAGCCTCTAATGTTAGATTTTAGACTACGTCCAGCAGCATGGCCTCTGACATGTTTGCTTCCGATGCATATTTGAGCGTCTTGTCTAAGATGATACACTACGTCCAGCAACCACGATTCTGATCTCTTCCTTTCTGGTGCATATTTGAGCGTCTAATGTAAATAGATCAATTACGTCTAGCAGCATGACCTCTGATCTGTTGGTTTTCGGTCCATATTTGAGCGTCTAATGTAAGATTTTAGACTACGTCCAGTAGCATGGCATATGATCTGTTTGTTTCCGGTCCATATTTGAGCGTCTAATGTAAGATTATAGAATACGTCCAGCAGAATGGCTTCTGACCTGTTGGCTTCCGGTCCATATTGGAGCGTCTTGTGTAAGATGATACACTACGTCCAGCAGCCCTGTTTCTGATCTCTTGGTTTCTGTTGCATACTTGTGCGTCTAATGTAAAAAGATAAATTACGTCCAGCAGCATGGACTCTGATCTGTTGGTTTCTGGTTCATGTTTGAGCGTCTAATGTAAGATTTTTGATTACGTACAGCAGCATGGCCTCTGACCTGTTGGCTTCCGGTCCATATTTGAGCGTCTTGTGTAAGATGATACACTACGTCCAGCAGCCCTGTTTCTGATCTCTCGGTTTCTGGTGCATATTTGAGCGTCTAATGTAAAAAGATAAACAACGTCCAGCAGCATGGCCTCTGATCTGTTGGTTACCGGTCCATATTTGAGCGTCTAATGTAAGATTTTACACTACGTCCTGCAGCATGGATTCTGACCTGTTGGCTTCCGGTCCATATTTGAGCGTCTTGTGTAAGATGATACACTACGTCCAGCAGCCATGATTCTGATCTGTTGGTTTCTGCTGCATATTTGAGCGTCTAATGTAAAAAGATAAACTACGTCCAGCAGCATGGCCTCTGATCTGTTGGTTTCCGGTCCATATTTGAGCGTCTAATATAAGATTTAAGACTACGTCCGGCAGCATGGCCTCTGACCTGTTGGCTCCTCGTCCATATTTCAGCGTCTTGTGTAAGATGATACATTACGACCAGCAGCCCTGTTTCTGATCTCTTTGTTTATGGTGCATATTTGAGCGTCTAATGTAAAAAGAGAAACTACGTCCTGAAGCATGGCCTCTGATCTGTTGGTTTCCGGTCCATATTTGAGCGTCTAATGTAAGATTTTAGACTACGGCCAGCAGCATGGCCTCTGACCTGTTGGCTTCCGGTCCATATTTCAGCGTCTTATGTAAGATGATACACTACGTCCAGCAGCCCTGTTTCTGATGTCTTTGTTCCCGGTGCATATTTGAGCGTCTAATGTAAAAAGATAAACTACGTCCAGCAGCATGGCCTCTAATCCGTTGGCTTCCGGTCCATATTTGAGCGTCTTCTGTAAGAGGATACACTACGTCCAGCAGATATGATTCTGATCTTTTGTTTTCTGGTGGATATTTGAGCGTCAAATGCAAAAAGATAAAATACGTCTAGCAGTATGGCCTCTGATCTATTAGTTTCCGGTCTATATTTGAGCGTCTAATGTAAGATTTTAGACTACGTCCACCAGCATGGCCTCTAAAAATGTTGGCTTCCGGTCCATATTTGAGCGTCTTGTGTAAGATAATACACTACGTCCAGCAGCCCTGATTCTGATCTATTGTTTTGTGGTGCATATTTGAATGTCTAATGTAAAAAGATAAACTACGTCCAGCGGCATGACCTCTGATCTGTTGGTTTCCGGTCCATATTTGTGCGTCTAATGAAAGTTTTTACACTACATCCAGCAGCATGGCTTCTGACCTGTCGACTTCCGGTCCATATTTGAGCGTCTTGTGTAAGATGATACACTACGTCCAGCAGCCATGATTCTGATCTGTTGGTTTCTGGTACATATTTGAGCTTCTAATATAAATAGATAAACTACGCCCAGCAGCATGACCTGTGATCTCTTGGTTTCCCGTCCATATTTGAGCGTCTAATGTAAGATTGTTGACTACATCCAGCAGCATGGCCTCTGACCTGTTGCCTTCCGGTCCATATTTGAGCGTCCTGTGTAAGATGATACACTACGTCCAGCAGCCCTGTTTCTGATCTCTTGCTTTCTGGTGCATATTAAAGCGTCTAATGTAAAAAGATAAACTACTTCCAGCAGCATGGCCTCTCATCTGTTGGTTTCCGGTCCATATTTGAACGTCTAATGTAAGATTGTAGTCTACGTCCAGCAGCATGGCCTCTGACCTGTTGGCTTCCGGTCCATATTTGAGCGTCTTGTGTAAGATGATACACTACGCCCAGCAGTCATGATTCTGATCTGTTGGTTTCTGGTGCATATTTGAGCGTCTAATGTAAAATTTTAGATTACGCCCAGCAGCATGGCCTCTGACCTGTTGGCTTCCCATCCATATTTGAGCGTCTTGGGTAAGAGGATACACGACGTCCAGCAGCCCTGTTTCTGATCTCTTGGTTTCTGGTGCATATTTGTGCGTCAAATGTAAAAAGATAAACTACGTCTAGCAGCATGGCCTCTGATCTGTTGGTTTCCGGTCCATATTTGGGCGTCTAATGTAAGATTTTACACTACGTCCAGCAGCATGGCCTCTGACCTGTTGTCTTCCGGTCCATATATGAGCGTTTTGTGTAAAACGATACACTAGGTCCAGCAGCCCTGTTTCTGATCTCTAGGTTTCGGGTGCATATTTGAGCGTCTAATGTAAAAAAATAAACTACGTCCAGCAGCATGGCCTTTGATCTCCTGGATTCCGGTCCATATTTTCGCCTCTAATATAAGATTTTAGACTACGCCCAGCAGCATGGCCCCTGACCTGTTGGATTCCGGTCCATATTTGAGCGTCTTGTGTAAGTTGACACACTACGTCCAGCAGCCATGATTCTGATCTGTTGGTTTCTGGTGCATATTTGAGCGTCTAATGTAAATAGATAAACTACGTCCAGCAGCATGGCCTCTGATCAGTTGGTTTCCGATCCATATTTGAGCGTCTAATGTAAGATTTTAGACTACGTCCAGCTGCATGGCCTCTGACCTGTTTGCTTCCGATGCATATTTGTGCGTCTTGTCTAAGATGATACACTACGTCCAGCAACCACGATTCTGATCTCTTCGTTTCTGGTGCATATTTGAGAGTCTAATGTAAAAAGATCAACTACGTCTAGCAGCATGACCACTGATCTGTTGGTTTTCGGTCCATATTTGAGCGTCTAATGTAAGATTTTAGAATTCGTCCAGCAGAATGGCCTCTGACCTGTTGGCTTCCGGTCGATATTGGAGCGTCTTGTGTAAGATGATACACTACGTCCAGCAGCCGTTTTTCTGATCTCTTGGTTTCTGTTGCATACTTTGCGTCTAATGTAAAAAGATAAATTACGTCCAGCAGAATGGCCTCTGATCTGTTGATTGCTGGTTCATGTTTGAGCGTTTAATGTAAGATTTTTGATTACGTACAGCTGCATGGCTTCTGACCTGTAGGCTTCCGTTTCATATATGAGCGTCTTGTGTAATATGACACACTACTTCCAGTAGCCCTGTTTCTGATCTCTTGGTTTCTGGTGCATATTTGAGCGTTTAATGTAGAAAGATAAACTACGTCCAGCAGTATGGCCTCTGATTTGTTGGTTTCCGTTCGATATTTGAGCCTCTAATGTAGGATTTTAGACTACGTCCGGCAGTATGGCCTCTGACCTGTTGTTTTCCGGTCCATATTTGAGCGTCTTGAGTAAGATGCTACACTACGTCCAGCAAACCTGATTTTTATCTCTTGGTGTCTGGAGCATATTTGAGTGTCTAATGTAAAAAGATAAACTACGTCCAGCACCATGGCCTCTGATCAGTTGGTTTCCGGTCCATATTTGAGCGTCTAATGGAAGATTATTAGACTACGTCCAGCAGCATGGCCTCTGACCTGTTGACTTCCGGTCCCTATTTGAGCGACTTGTGTAAGATGGTACACTACGTCCAGCAGCCCTGTTTCTGATCTCTTGGTTTCTGGTGCATATTTGAGCGTCTAATGTAAAAAGATAAACTACGTCCAGCAGCATGGCCTCTGATCTGTTGTTTTCCAGTCCATATTTGTGCATCTAATGTAGGATTTTACACTACGTCCAGCAGCATGGCCTCTGACCTATTGGCTTCCGGTCCATATATGAGCGTCTTGTGTGAGATGATACACTACGTCCAGCAGCCATGATTCTGATCTGTTGGTTTCTGGTGCATATTTGAGCGTCTAATGTAAAAGATAAATTACGTCCAGCAGCCTGGCCTCTGATCTGTAGGTTTCCGGTACATATTTGTGCGTCTAATGTAAGATATTTGTCTACGCCCAGCAGCATGGCCTCTGTCCTGTTGGCTTCAGGTCCATATTTGAGCGTCTTGTGTAAGATGATACACTACGTCCAGCAGCCCTGTTTCTGATCTCTTGCTTTCTGGTGCATATTTGAGCGTCTAATGTAAAAAGATAAACTACGTCCAGTAGCATGGCCTCTCATCTGTTGGTTTCCGGTCCATATTTGAGCGTCTAATGTAAGATTGTTGTCTACGTCCAGCAGCATGGCATCTGACCTGTTGGCTTCCGGTCCATATTTGAGCGTCTTGTGTAAGATGATACACTACGTCCAGCAGTCATGATACTGACCTGTTGGTTTCTGGTGCATGTTTGTGCGTCTAATGTAAAATGATAAACTACGTCCATTAGCATGGCCTCTGATCTGTTGGTTTCCGGTCCACATTTGAGCGTCTAATATAAGATTTTAGACTAAGTCCAGCAGCATGGCCTCTGACCTGTTAGCTTCTGTTTCATATATGAGCGTCTTCTGTAATATGACACACTACTTCCAGCAGCGCTGTTTCTGATCTCTTGGTTTCTGGTGCATATTTGAGAGTTTAATGTAGAAAGATAAACTACGTCCAGTAGTATGTCCTCTGATTTGTTGGTTTCCGTTCGATATTTGAGCGTCTAATGTAAGATTTTAGACTACGTCCGGCAGCATGGCCACTGACCTGTTGTTTTCCGGTCCATATATGAGCGTCTTGAGTAAGATGCTACACTACGTCCAGCAAACCTGATTTTTATCTCTTGGTGTCTGGTGCATATTTGAGCGTCTAATATAAAAAGAAAAACTACGTCCAGCAGCATGGCCTCTGATCTGTTGGTTTCCGGTCCATATTTGAGCCTCTAATGTAAGATTTTAGACTACGTCCAGCAGCATGGCCTCTGACATGTTTGCTTCCGATGCATATTTGAGCGTCTTGTCTAAGATGATACACTACGTCCAGCAACCAAGATTCTGATCTCTTCCTTTCTGGTGCATATCTGAGCGTCTAATGTAAATAGATCAATTACGTCTAGCAGCATGACCTCTGATCTGTTGGTTTTCGGTCCATATTTGAGCGTCTAATGTAAGATTTTAGACTACGTCCAGTAGCATGGCCTATGATCTGTTTGTTTCCGGTCCATATTTGAGCCTCTAATGTAAGATTATAGAATACGTCCTGCAGAATGGCCTCTGACCTGTTGGCTTCCGGTCCATATTGGAGCGTCTTGTGTAGGATGATACACTACGTCCAGCAGCCCTGTTTCTGATCTCTTGGTTTCTGTTGCATACTTGTGCGTCTAATGTAAAAAGATAAATTACGTCCAGCAGCATGGCCTCTGATCTGTTGGTTTCTGGTTCATGTTTGAGCGTCTAATGTAAGATTTTTGATTACGTACAGCAGCATGGCCTCTGACCTGTTGGCTTCCGGTCCATATTTGAGCGTCTTGTGTAAGATGATACACTACGTCCAGCAGCCATGATTCTGAGCTGTTGGTTTCTGCTGCATATTTGAGCGTCTAATGTAAAAAGATAAACTACGTCCAGCAGCATGGCCTCTGAACTGTTGGTTTCCGGTCCATATTTGAGCGTCTTGTGTAAGATGATACATTACGACCAGCAGCCCTGTTTCTGATCTCTTTGTTTATGGTACATATTTGAGCGTCTAATGTAAAAAGAGAAACTACGTCCTGAAGCATGGCCTCTGATCTGTTGGTTTCCGGTCCATATTTGAGCGTCTAATGTAAGATTTTAGACTACGGCCAGCAGCATGGCCTCTGACCTGTTGGCTTCCGGTCCATATTTCAGCGTCTTATGTAAGATGATACACTACGTCCAGCAGCCCTGTTTCTGATGTCTTGGTTTCTGGTGCATATTTGAGCGTCTAATGTAAAAAGATAAACTACGTCCAGCAGCATGGCCTCTAATCCGTTGGCTTCCGGTCCATATTTGAGCGTCTTCTGTAAGAGGATACACTACGTCCAGCAGATATGATTCTGATCTTTTGTTTTCTGGTGGATATTTGAGCGTCAAATGAAAAAAGATAAACTACGTCTAGCAGTATGGCCTCTGATCTATTGGTTTCCGGTCTATATTTGAGCGTCTAATGTAAGATTTTAGACTACGTCCACCAGCATGGCCTCTAAAAATGTTGGCTTCCGGTCCATATTTGAGCGTCTTGTGTAAGATGATACACTACGTCCAGCAGCCATGATTCTGATCTATTGTTTTGTGGTGCATATTTGAATGTCAAATCTAAAAAGATAAACTACGTCCAGCAGCATGACCTCTGATCTGTTGATTTCCGGTCCATATTTGAGCGTCTAATGAAAGATTTTACACTACAACCAGCAGCATGGCTTCTGACCTGTCGGCTTCTTGTCCATATTTGAGCGTCTTGTGTAAGATGATACACTATGTCCAGCAGCCATGATTCTGATCTGTTGGTTTCTGGTACATATTTGAGCTTCTAATATAAATAGATAAACTACGTCCAGCAGCATGACCTCTGATCTCTTGGTTTCCCGTCCATATTTGAGCGTCTAATGTAAGATTGTTGACTACATCTAGCAGCATGGCCTCTGACCTGTTGCCTTCCGGTCCATATTTGAGCGTCCTGTGTAAGATGATACACTACGTCCAGCAGCCCTGTTTCTGATCTCTTGCTTTCTGGTGCATATTTAAGCGTCTAATGTAAAAAGATAAACTACTTCCAGCAGCATGGCCTCTCATCTGTTGGTTTCCGGTCCATATTTGAACGTCTAATGTAAGATTGTAGTCTACGTCCAGCAGCATGGCCTCTGACCTGTTGGCTTCCGGTCCATATTTGAGCGTCTTGTGTAAGATGATACACTACGTCCAGCAGTCATGATTCTGATCTGTTGGTTTCTGGTGCATATTTGAGCGTCTAATGTAAAATGATAAACTACGCCCAGCAGCATGGCCTCTGATCTGTTGGTTTCCGGTACATATTTGTGCGTCTAATGTAAAATTTTAGATTACGCCCAGCAGCATGGCCTCTGACCTGTTGGCTTCCCATCCATATTTGAGCGTCTTGGGTAAGAGGATACACGGCGTCCAGCAGCCCTGTTTCGGATCTCTTGGTTTCTGGTGCATATTTGTGCGTCAAATGTAAAAAGATAAACTACGTCTAGCAGCATGGCCTCTGATCTGTTGGTTTCCTGTCCATATTTGGGCGTCTAATGTAAGATTTTACACTACGACCAGCAGCATGGCCTCTGACATGTTGTCTTCCGGTCCATATATGAGCGTCTTGTGTAAAACGATACACTACGTCCAGCAGCCCTGTTTCTGATCTCTAGGTTTCGGGTACATATTTGAGCGTCTAATGTAAAAAAATAAACTACGTCCAGCAGCATGGCCTTTGATCTGCTGGATTCCGGTCCATATTTTCGGCTCTAATGTAAGATTTTAGACTACGACCAGCAGCATGGCCCCAGACCTGTTGGATTCCGGTCCATATTTGAGCGTCTTGTGTAAGATGTTACACTACGTCCAGCAGTCATGATTCTGATCTGTTGGTTTCTGGTGCGTATTTGAGCGTCTAATGTAAATAGATAAACTACGTCCAGCAGCATGGCATCTGATCAGTTGGTTTCCGGTCCATATTTGAGCGTCTAATGTAAGATTTTAGACTACGTCCAGCAGCATGGCCTCTGACATGTTTGCTTCCGATGCATATTTCTGCGTCTTGTCTAAGATGACACACTACGTCCAGCAACCACGATTCTGATCTCTTCGTTTCTGGTGCATATTTGAGCGTCTAATGTAAAAAGATCAACTACGTTTAGCAGCATGACCTCTGATCTGTTGGTCTTCGGTCCATATTTGAGCGTATAATGTAAGATTTTAGACTACGTCCAGTACAATGGCCTATGATCTGTTTGTTTCCGGTCCATATTTGAGCGTCTAATGTAAGATTTTAGAATTCGTCCAGCAGAATGGCCTCTGACCTGTTGGCTTCCTGTCCATATTGGAGCGTCTTGTGTAAGATGATACACAACGTCCAGCAGCCCTGTTTCTGATCTCTTGGTTTCTGTTGCATACTTTGCGTCTAATGTAAAAAGATAAATTACGTCCAGCAGAATGGCCTCTGATCTGTTGGTTCCTGTTCATGTTTGAGCGTTTAATGTAAGATTATTGATTACGTACAGCAGCATGGCCTCTGACCTGTTGGCTTCCGGTCCATATTTGAGCGTCTTGTGTAAGATGATACACTACGTCCAGCAGCCATGATTCTGATCTCTTGCTTTCTGGTGCATATTTGAGCGTCTAATGTAAAAAGATAAACTACGTTCAGCAGCATGGCTTCAGATCTGTTGGTTACCGGTCCATATTTGACGATCTTATGTAAGATTTTACACTACGTCCAGCAGCATGGCCTCTGACCTGTTGGCTTCCGGATCATATTTGAGCGTCTTGTGTAAAATGATACACTACGTCCAGCAGCCATGATTCTGGTCTCTTGGTTTCTGGTGCATATTTGAGCGTCTAATGTAAAAAGATAAACTACGTCCATTAGCATGGCCTCTGATCTGTTGTTTTCCGGTCCACATTTGAGCGTCTAATATAAGATTTTAGACTACGTCCAGCAGCATGGCCTCTGACCTGTTGGCTTCCGTTTCATATATGAGCGTCTTGTGTAATATGACACACTACTTCCAGCAGCCCTGTTTCTGATCTCTTGGTTTCTGGTGCATATTTGAGAGTTTAATGTAGAAAGATAAACTACGTCCAGTAGTATGTCCTCTGATTTTTTGATTTCCGTTCGATATTTGAGCGTCTAATGTAAGATTTTACACTACGTCCAGCAGCATGGCCTCTGACATGTTGTCTTCTGGTCCATATATGAGCGTCTTGTGTAAAACGATACACTACGTCCAGCAGCCCTGTTTCTGATCTCTAGGTTTCGGGTACATATTTGAGCGTCTAATGTAAAAAAATAAACTACGTCCAGCAGCATGGCGTTTGATCTGCTGGATTCCGGTCCATATTTTCGGCTCTAATGTAAGATTTTAGACTACGACCAGCAGCATGGCCCCAGACCTGTTGGATTCCGGTCCATATTTGAGCGTCTTGTGTAAGATGTTACACTACGTCCAGCAGTCATGATTCTGATCTGTTGGTTTCTGGTGCGTATTTGAGCGTCTAATGTAAATAGATAAACTACGCCCAGCAGCATGGCATCTGATCAGTTGGTTTCCGGTCCATATTTGAGCGTCTAATGTAAGATTTTAGACTACGTCCAGCAGCATGGCCTCTGACATGTTTGCTTCCGATGCATATTTCTGCGTCTTGTCTAAGATGACACACTACGTCCAGCAACCACGATTCTGATCTCTTCGTTTCTGGTGCATATTTGAGCGTCTAATGTAAAAATATCAACTACGTTTAGCAGCATGACCTCTGATCTGTTGGTCTTCGGTCCATATTTGAGCGTATAATGTAAGATTTTAGACTACGTCCAGTACAATGGCCTATGATCTGTTTGTTTCCGGTCCATATTTGAGCGTCTAATGTAAGATTTTAGAATTCGTCCAGCAGAATGGCCTCTGACCTGTTGGCTTCCTGTCCATATTGGAGCGTCTTGTGTAAGATGATACACAACGTCCAGCAGCCCTGTTTCTGATCTCTTGGTTTCTGTTGCATACTTTGCGTCTAATGTAAAAAGATAAATTACGTCCAGCAGAATGGCCTCTGATCTGTTGGTTCCTGTTCATGTTTGAGCGTTTAATGTAAGATTATTGATTACGTACAGCAGCATGGCCTCTGACCTGTTGGCTTCCGGTCCATATTTGAGCGTCTTGTGTAAGATGATACACTACGTCCAGCAGCCATGATTCTGATCTCTTGCTTTCTGGTGCATATTTGAGCGTCTAATGTAAAAAGATAAACTACGTTCAGCAGCATGGCTTCAGATCTGTTGGTTACCGGTCCATATTTGACGATCTTATGTAAGATTTTACACTACGTCCAGCAGCATGGCCTCTGACCTGTTGGCTTCCGGATCATATTTGAGCGTCTTGTGTAAAATGATACACTACGTCCAGCAGCCATGATTCTGGTCTCTTGGATTGTGGTGCATATTTGAGCGTCTAATGTAAAAAGATAAACTACGTCCATTAGCATGGCCTCTGATCTGTTGTTTTCCGGTCCACATTTGAGCGTCTAATATAAGATTTTAGACTACGTCCAGCAGCATGGCCTCTGACCTGTTGGCTTCCGTTTCATATATGAGCGTCTTGTGTAATATGACACACTACTTCCAGCAGCCCTGTTTCTGATCTCTTGGTTTCTGGTGCATATTTGAGAGTTTAATGTAGAAAGATAAACTACGTCCAGTAGTATGTCCTCTGATTTTTTGGTTTCCGTTCGATATTTGAGCGTCTAATGTAAGATTTTAGATTATGTCCGGCAGCATGGCCACTGACCTGTTGTTTTCCGGTCCATATTTGAGCGTCTTGAGTAAGATGCTACACTACGTCCAGCAAACCTGATTATTATCTCTTGGTGTCTGGTGCATTTTTGAGCGTCTAATGTAAAAAGATAAACCACGTCCAGCAGCATGGCCTCTGATCTGTTGTTTTCCGGTCCATATTTGAGCCTCTAATGTAAGATTTTAGACTACGTCCAGCCGCATGGCCCCTGACCTGTTGGATTCCGGTCCATATTTGAGCGTCTTGTGTAAGATGATACAATACGTCCAGCAGCCATGATTCTGATCTGTTGGTTTCTGGTGCATATTTGAGCGTCTAATGTAAATAGATAAACTACGTCCAGCAGCATGGCCTCTGATCAGTTGGTTTCCGGTCCATATTTGAGTGTCTAATGTAAGATTTTAGACTACGTCCAGCAGCATGGCCTCTGACCTGTTTGCTTCCGATGCATATTTGAGCGTCTTGTCTAAGATGATACACTACGTCCAGCAACCACGATTCTGATCTCTTCCTTTCTGGTGCATATTTGAGCGTCTAATGTAAAAAGATAAACTACGTTCAGCAGCATGGCCTCTGATCTGTAGGTTTCCGGTCCATATTTGAGCGTCTAATGTAAGATTTTGTGAAAGTCCAGCAGCATGGCCTCTGACCTGTTGGCTTCCGGTCCATATTTGAGCGTCTTGTGTAAGATGATACACAACGTCCAGCAGCCCTGTTTCTGATCACTTGCTTTCTGGTGCATATTTGAGCGTCTAATGTAAAAAGTTAAACTACGTTCAGCAGCATGGCCTCTGATCTGTTGGTTACCGGTCCATATTTGACCGTCTTATGTAAGATTTTACACTACGTCCAGCAGCATGGCCTCTGACCTGTTGGCATCCGGTCCATATTTGAGCGTCTTGTGTAAGATGATACACTACGTCCAGCAGCAATGATTCTGGTCTCTTGGTTTCTGGTGCATATTTGAGCGTCTAATGTAAAAAGATAAACTACGTCCATTAGCATGGCCTCTGATCTGTTAGTTTACGGTCCACATTTGAGCGTCTAATATAAGATTTTAGAGTACGTCCAGCAGTATGGCCTCTGACCTGTTGGCTTCCGTTTCATATATGAGCGTCTTGTGTAATATGACACACTACTTCCAGCAGCCCTGTTTCTGATCTCTTGGTTTCTGGTGCATATTTGAGCGTTTAATGTAGAAAGATAAACTACGTCCAGCAGTATGGCCTCTGATTTGTTGGTTTGCGTTCGATATTTGAGCGTCTAATGTAAGATTTTAGACTACGTCCGGCAGCATGGCCTCTGACCTGTTGTTTTCCGGTCCATATTTGAGCGTCTTGAGTAAGATGCTACACTACATCCAGCAAACCTGATTTATCTCTCTTGGTGTCTGGTGCATATTTGAGTGTCTAATGTAAAAAGATAAACTACGTCCAGCAGCATGGCCTCTGATCTGTTGGTTTCCGGTCCATATTTGAGCGTCTAATTGAAGATTATTAGACTACGTCCAGCAGCATGGCCTCTGAGCTGTTGGCTTCCGGTCCATATCTGAGCGTTTTGAGTAAGAAGATACACTACGTCCAGCAGCCCTGTTTCTGATCTCTTGGTTTCTGGTGCATATTTGAGCGTCTAATGGAAAAAGATAAACTACGTCCAGCAGCATGGCCTCTGATCTGTTGGTTTCCGGGCCATATTTGGGCGTCTAATGTAAGATTTTAGACTACGTCCAGCAGCATGGCCTCTGACCTGTTGGCTTCCGGTCCATATTTGAGCGACTTGTGTAAGATGGTACACTACGTCCAGCAGCCCTGTTTCTGATCTCTTGGTTTCTGGTGCATATATGAGCGTCTAATATAAAAAGATAAACTACGTCCAGCAGCATGGCCTCTGATCTGTTATTTTCCAGTCCATATTTGTGCGTTTAATATAGGATTTTTGACTACGTCCAGCAGCATGGCCTCTGACCTATTGGCTTCCGGTCCATATATGAGCGTCTTGTGTAAGATGATACACTACGTCCAGCAGCCATGATTCTGATCTGTTGGTTTCTGGTGCATATTTGAGCGTCTAATGTAAAAGATAAATTACGTCCAGCAGCATGGCCTCTGATCTGTTGGTTTCCGGTCCATATTTGAGCGTCTTGTGTAAGATGATACACTACGTCCAGCAGCCATGATTCTGATCTGTTGGTTTCTGGTGCATATTTGAGCGTCTAATGTAAAAAGATAAACTACGTTCAGCAGCATGGCCTCTGATGTGTAGGTTTCCGGTACATATTTGTGCGTCTAATGTAAGATTTTTGTCTACGTCCACAGCATGGCCTCTGTCCTGTTGGCTTCAGGTCCATATTTGATCGTCTTGTGTAAGATGATACACTACGTCCAGCAGCCCTGTTTCTGATCTCTTGCTTTCCGGTGCATATTTAGCGTCTAATGTAAAAAGATAAACTACGTCCAGTAGCATGGCCTCTCATCTGTTGGTTTCCGGTCCATATTTGAGCGTCTAATGTAAGATTCTTGTCTACGTCCAGCTGCATGGCCTCTGACCTGTTGGCTTCCGGTCCATATTTGAGCGTTTTGAATAAGAAGATACACTACGTCCAGCAGCCCTGTTTCTGATCTCTTGCTTTCCGGTGCATATTTGAGCGTCTAATGTAAAAAGATCAACTACGTTTAGCAGCATGACCTCTGGTCTGTTGGTCTTCGGTCCATATTTGAGCGTATAATGTAAGATTTTAGACTACGTCCAGTACAATGGCCTATGATCTGTTTGTTTCCGGTCCATATTTGAGCGTCTAATGTAAGATTTTAGAATTCGTCCAGCAGAATGGCCTCTGACCTGTTGGCTTCCGGTCCATATTGGAGCGTCTTGTGTAAGATGATACACAACGTCCAGCAGCCCTGTTTCTGATCTCTTGGTTTCTGTTGCATACTTTGCGTCTAATGTAAAAAGATAAATTACGTCCAGCTGAATGGCCTCTGATCTGTTGGTTCCTGTTCATGTTTGAGCGTTTAATGTAAGATTATTGATTACGTACAGCAGCATGGCCTCTGACCTGTTCGCCTCCGGTCCATATTTGAGCGTCTTGTGTAAGATGATACACTACGTCCAGCAGCCATGATTCTGATCTGTTGGTTTCTGGTGCATATTTGAGCGTCTAATGTAAATAGATAAACTACGTCCAGCAGCATGGCCTCTGATCAGTTGGTTTCCGGTCCATATTTGAGTGTCTAATGTAAGATTTTAGACTACGTCCAGCAGCATGGCCTCTGACCTTTTTGCTTCCGATGCATATTTGAGCGTCTTGTCTAAGATGATACACTACGTCCAGCAACCACGATTCTGATCTCTTCCTTTCTGGTGCATATTTGAGCGTCTAATGTAAAAAGATAAACTACGTTCAGCAGCATGGCTTCTGATCTGTAGGTTTCCGGTCCATATTTGAGCGTCTAATGTAAGATTTTTGTGAAAGTCCAGCAGCATGGCCTCTGACCTGTTGGCTTCCGGTCCATATTTGAGCGTCTTGTGTAAGATGATACACTACGTCCAGCAGCCATGATTCTGATCTGTTGGTTTCTGGTGCATATTTGAGCGTCTAATGTAAAAAGATAAACTACGTCCAGCAGCATGGCCTCTGATCTGTTGGTTTCCGGTCCATATTTGAGCGTCTAATGTAAGATTTTAGACTACGTCCAGCAGCATGGCCTCTGACCTCTTGGCTTCCGGTCCATATTTGAGCGTCTTGTGTAAGATGATACACTACGTCTAGCAGGCATGATTCTGATCTGTTGGTTTCTGGTACATATTTGAGCTTCTAAATTAAAAAGATAAACTACGTCCAGCAGCATGGCCTCTGATCTGTTGGTTTCCCGTCCATATTTGAGAGTCTAATGTAAAATTTTAGAGTACGTCCAGCAGCATGGCCTCTGTCCTGTTGGCTTCCGATCCATATTTGAGCCTACTTGTGTAAGATGATACACTACGACCAGCAGCCCTGCTTCTGATCTGTTGGTTTCTGGTGCATATTTGAGCCTCTAATGTAAAAAGATAAACTACGTCCAGGAGCATGGCCTCTGATCTGTTTGTTTCCAGTCCATATTTGAGGGTCTAATGTAAGATTTTAGAGTACGACCAGCAGCATGGCTTCTGACCGGTTGGTTTCAGGTCCATATTTGAGCGTCTTGTGTAAGATGATACACTACGTCCAGCAGCCTTGTTTCTGATCTCTAAGTTTCTGGTGCATATTTGAGCGTCTAATGTAAAAAGATAAACTACGCCCAGCAGCATGGCATCTGATCTGTTGTTTTCCGGTCCATATTTGAGCGTCTAATGTAAGATTTTATACTACGTCCCGAAGCATGGCCTCTGACCTGTAGGCTTCCGGTCCATATTTGAGCCTCTTGTGTAAGATGTTACACTACGTCCAGCAGCCATGATTCTGATCTCTTGGTTTCTGGTGCATATTTGACCGTCTAATGTCAAAAGAAAAACTACGTCCAGCAGCATGGAATCTTATCTGTTGGTTTCCGGTCCATATTTGAGCGGCTAATGTAAGATTTCAGACTACGTCCAGCAGCATGGCCTCTGATCTGTTGGTGTGAAATTGTCGGGAATTTCTTACTTTATCCATAATTATAAAAGATTTCTCGACACCTTGTATAGCGTCGAGTCGAAATTCAACGGTATGGGGACTTGTGTTACCTCGTTTGCAGAAATTATCATGCGGCCTAAACTGGGAAATCAGTCCTATTTCACTTGTTTATAACTGTTTTCCAGTAAAAGAAATATTTTCAAAATGGGTATCAAATTGTGTGCAATTATTTGATTTGTCTATATATACTGGGATTTTTCATTTCCTCAGATAGTAAAAAGTAGAGTTTTCACCAGGTCCGCATTATGTCGTCAGACAATTTACAGCGTCCGAATTCCAGTGTGCACAATAAATATTCATTTTGAATTTTTCCTTTTTAAAGAATCCACAAAATATTGCTGTCCAATTGTCGAGAATTTCTTGCCTCATCCATAATTACAAAAGCTTCTTCGACACCTTGAATAGAGTCGAGTCGAAATTCAACGGTATGGGCACTTGTGTTAGCTCATTTGCGGAAATTTCATGCGTCCCTCAACTGGGAAATCAGTCATATTTCACTTGTTTATAACTTTTTTCCAGCAAAAAAAATATTTTCAAAATGATTATCAAATTGTGTGCAATTATTTGATTTGTCTATGTTTACAGGGATTTTTCATTCGGTCAGATAGTAAAAAGTACAGCTTACACCATGTGCGCGGTATGTCGTCTGACAATTTACATCGTCCGAATTCCAGTGTGCACAATAAGACTGAATTTCTAATTTTTCCTTTTTATAGAATCAACAAAATATTGCTGTCCCATTGTAGGGAATTTCTTGCCTTATCCATAATTACAAATGTTTTTTCGACACTTTGATTAGTGTCGAGTCGAAATTCAACGGTATGGGGAATTGTGTTAGTTCATTTGCGGAAAATGTCATGCGGCCCTAAACTGGGAAATAAATCATATTCCACTTGTTTATAACTTTTTTCCAGTAAAACAAATATTTTCAAAATTGGTATCAAATTGTGTGCAATTATTTGATTTGTCTATGTATACAGGGATTTGTCATTTGCTCCGATAGTAAAAAGTAGAGCTTTCACCAGGTGCGCGGTATGTCGTCTGACAATTTACAGCCTCCGAATTCCAGTGTGCACAATAAGAATGCATTTCTAATTTTTCATTTTTATCGAATCCACAATATATTGGTGTCCAATTGTCGGGAATTCCTTACCTTATCCATAATTACGAAAGTTTTTTCGACACCTTGAATAGAGTCGATTCGAAATACAACGGTATGGGGACTTGTGTTAGCTCATTTGCGGAAATTGTCATGCGGCCCTAAACTGGGAAATCAGTGATATTTCACTTGTTTATAACTTTTTTCCAGTAAAAGAAATATTTTCAAATTGGGTATCAAATTGTTTGCAATTATTTGATATGTCTATTTTTACAGGGATTTTTCAATTGCTCAGATAGTGAAAAATACAGCTTTCACAATGTGCGCGGCATGACGTCTGACAATTTACAGCGACCGAATTCCAGTGTGCACAATAAGACTGCATTTTTATTTTTCCTTTTTATAGAATCCACAAAATATTGGTGTCAAATTGTCGAGAATTTCTTGCCTTATCCATAATTACAAAAGTTTGTTCGACACCTTGAATAGAGTCGAGGCAAAATTCAACGGTATGGGGATTAGTGTTAGCTCATTTGCGGAAATTGTCATGCGGCCCTAAACTGGGAAATCAGTCATATTTCACTTGTTTATAACTTTTTTCCAGTAAAACAAATATTTTCAAAATGGGTATCAAATTGTGTGCAATTATGTGATATGACTATGTTTACAGGGATTTTTCATTTGCTCAGATAGTAAAATGTACAGCTTTCACCATGTGCGCGGCATGACGTCTGACAATATACAGCGTCCGAATTCCAGTCTGCACAATAAGAATGCATTTGTAATTTTTCCTTTTTATAGAATCCACAAAATATTGCTGTCCAATTGTCGGGAATTTCATGCCTTATCCATAATTACAAAAGTTTTTTCGACACCTTGAATAGAGTCGAGTCGAAATTCAACGGTATGGGGACTTGTGTTAGCTCATTTACGGAAATTGTCATGCGGCCCTAAACTGGGAAATCAGTGATATTTCACTTGTTTATAAATTTTTCCAGTAAAAGAAATATTTTCAAAATGGGTATCAAATTGTGTGAAATTATTTGGTTTGTCTATGTTTACAGGGATTTTTCATTTGCTCAGATAGTAAAAAGTACAGCTTTCACCATGTGCGCGGTATGTCGTGTGACAATTTACAGCTTCCGAATTCCAGTGTGCACAATAAGACTGCATTTGTAATTTTTCCTTTTTATCGAATCCACAATATATTGGTGTCCAATTGTCGGGAATTCCTTACCTTATCCATAATTACAAAACTTTTTTCGACACCTTGAATAGAGTCGAGGCAAAATTCAACGGTATGGGGACTAGTGTTAGCTCATTTGCGGAAATTTTCATGCGGACCTAAACTGGGTAATCAGTCAAAATTCTCTTTTTTATAACTTTTTTCCAGTAAAAGAAATATTTTCAAAATGGGTATCAAATTGTGTGCAATTATTTGATTTGTCTATGTATACAGGGATTTTTCTTTTGCTCAGACAGTAAAAAGTACACCTTTCACCATGTGCGCGGTATGTCGTCTGACAATATACAGCGTCCGAATTCCAGTGTGAACAATAAGAATGCATTTGTAATTTTTCCTTTTTATAGAATCCACAAAATATTGCTGTCCAATTGTCGGGAATTTCTTGCCTTATCCATAATTACAAAAGTTTTTTCGACACCTTGAATAGAGTCGAGGCAAAATTCAACGGTATGGGGACTAGTGTTAGCTCATTCGCGAAATTGTCATGCGGCCCTAAACTGGGAAATCAGTGATATTTCACATGTTTATAACTTTTTTCCAGTAAAAGAAATATTTTCAAAATGGGTATCAAATTGTGTGAAATTATTTGATTTGTCTATGTTTACAGGGATTTTTCATTTGCTCAGATAGTAAAAAGTACAGCTTTCACCATGTGCGCGGTATGTCGTCTGACAATTTACAGCGTCCGAATTCCAGTGTGCACAATAAGACTGCATTTGTAATTTTTCCCTTTTATAGAATCCACAAAATATTGGTGTCAAATTGTCGTAAATTTCTTGCCTTATCCTTAATTACAAAAGTTTGTTCGACACCTTGAATAGAGTCGAGGCAAAATTCAACGGTATGGGGACTAGTGTTAGCTCATTTGCGGAAATTTTCATGTAACCTAAACTGGGTAATCAGTCATAATTCACTTTTTTATAACTTTTTTCCAGTAAAAGAAATATTTTCAAAATGGGTATCAAATTGTGTGCAATTATTTGATTTGTCTATGTATACAGGGATTTTTCTTTTGCTCAGATAGTAAAAAGTACAGCTTACACCAGGTGCGCGGTATGTCGTCTGACAATTTACAGCGTCCGAATTCCAGTCTGCACAATAAGACTGCATCTGTAATTTTTCCTTTTTATCGAATCCACAATATATTGGTGTCAAATTGTCGGGAATTTCTTGCCTTATACATAATTACAAAAGTTTTTTCGACACCTTGATTAGAGTCGAGTCGAAATTCAACGGTATGGGGACTTGTGTTAGCTCATTTGCGGAAATTATCATGCGGCCCAAAACTGGGAAATCAGTGATATTTCACTTGTTTATAACTTTTTTCCAATAAAAGAAATATTTTCAAAATGGGTATGAAATTGTGTGAAATTATTTGATTTGTCTATGTTTACAGGGATTTTTCATTTGCTCAGATAGTAAAAAGTACAGCTTTCAGCATGTGCGCGGTATGTCGTCTGACAATTTACAGCGTCCGAATTCCAGTGTGCACAATAAGACTGCATTTGTAATTTTTCCTTTTTATCGAATCCACAAGATATTGGTGTCCAATTGTCGGGAATTCCTTACCTTATCCATAATTACGAAAGTTTTTTCAACACCTTGAATAGAGTCGATTCGAAATTCAACGGTATGGGGACTTGTGTTAGCTCATTTGTGGAAATTGTCATGCGGCCCTAAACTGGGAAATCAGTCATATTTCACTTGTTTATAACTTTTTTCCAGTAAAAGAAATATTTTCAAAATGGGTATCAAATTGTGTGCAATTATTTGATATGTCTATGTTTACAGGGATTTTTCATTTGCTCAGATAGTAAAAAGTACAGCTTTCACAATGCGCGCGCCATGACGTCTGACAATTTGCAGTGTCTGAATTCCAGTGTGCACAATAAGACTGCATTTCTACTTTTTCCTTTTTATAGAATCCACAAAATATTGGTGTCAAATTGTCGTGAATTTCTTGCCTTATCCATAATTACAAAAGTTTTTTCGACACGTTGAATAGAGTGGAGGCGAAATTTAACGGTATGGGGACTTGTGTTAGCTAATTTGCGGAAATTTTCATGCGGACCTAAACTGGGTAATCAGTCATAATTCACTTGTTTATAACTTTTTTCCAGTAAAAGAAATATTTTCAAAATGGGTATCAAATTGTTTGAAATTATTTGATTTATCTATGTTTACAGGGATGTTTCATTTAGTCAGATAGTAAAAAGTACAGCTTTCACTATGTGCGCGGTATGTCGTCTGACAATTTACAGCGTCAGAATTCCATTGTGCACAATAAGACTGCATTTGTAATTTTTCCTTTTTATAGAATCCACAAAATATTGGTGTCAAATTGTCGAGAATTTCTTGACTTATCCATAATTACAAAAGTTTGTTCGACACCTAGAATAGAGTCGAGGCAAAATTCAACGGTATGGGGACTAGTGTTACCTAATTTGCGGAAATTTTCATGCGGACCTAAACTGGGTAATCAGTCATAATTCACGTTTTTATAACTTTTTTCCAGTAAAAGAAATATTTTCAAAATCGGTATCAAATTGTTTGCAATTATTTGATTTGTCTATGTATACAGGGATTTTTCTTTTGCTCAGATAGTAAAAAGTACAGCTTTCACGATGTGCGCGGTATGTCGTCTGACAATATACAGCGTCCGATATCCAGTGTCCACAATAAGACTGCATTTGTAATTTTTCCTTTTTATAGAATCCACAAAATATTGCTGTCCAATTGTCGAGAATTTCTTGCCTTATCCATAATTACAAAAGTTTGTTCGACACCTTGAATAGAGTCGAGGCAAAATTCAACGGTATGGGGACTTGTGTTAGCTCATTTGCGGAAATTTTCATGCGGACCTAAACTGGGTAATCAGTCATAATTCACTTTTTTATAACTTTTTTCCAGTAAAAGAAATATTTTCAAAATGAGTATCAAATTGTGTGCTATTATTTGATTTGTCTATGTATACAGGGATTTTTCTTTTCCTCAGATAGTAAAAAGTACAGCTTTCACCATGTGCGCGGTATGTCGTCTGACAATATACAGCGTCCGAATTCCAGTGTGAACAATAAGCATGCATTTGTAATTTTTCCTTTTTAGAGAATCCACAAAATATTGCTGTCAAATTGTCGGGAATTTCTTGACTTATCCTTAATTACAAAAGTTTGTTCGGCACCTTGAATAGAGTCGAGGCAAAATTCAACGGTATGGGGACTAGTGTTAGCTCATTTGCGGAAATTTTCATGCGGACCTAAACTGGGTAATCAATCATAATTCACATTTTTATAACTCTTTTCCAGTAAAAGAAATATTTTCAAAATGGGTATCAAATTGTGTGCAATTATTTGATTCGTCTATGTATACAGGGATTTTTCTTTTGCTCAGATAGTAAAAAGTACAGCTTTCACCATGTGCGCGGTATGTCGTCTGACAATTTACAGCGTCCGAATTCCAGTGTGCACAATAAGACCGCACTTGTAATTTTTCGTTTTTATCGAATCCACAATATATTTGTGTCAAATTGTCGGGAATTTCTTGCCTTATCCATAATTAGAAAAGTTTTTTCGACACCTTGATTAGAGTCGAGTCGAAATTCAACGGTATGGGGACTTGTGTTAGATCATTTTCGGAAATTGTCATGCGGCCCTAAACTGGGAAGTCAGTCATATTTCACTTGTTTATAACTTTTTTCCAGTAAAAGAAATATTTTCAAAATGGGTATCAAATTGTGTGCAATTATTTGATATGTCTATGTTTACAGGGATTTTTCATTTGCTCAGATAGTAAAAAGTACAGCTTTCACCATGTGCGCGGCATGACGTCTGACAATTTACAGCGTCCGAATTCCAGTGTGCACAATAAGACTGCATTTCTACTTTTTCCTTTTTATAGAATCCACAAAATATTGGTGTCAAATTGTCGCGAATTTCTTGCCTTATCCATAATTACAAAGGTTTTTTCGACACGTTGAATAGAGTCGAGGCGAAATTTAACGGTATGGGGACTAGTGTTAGCTGATTTGCGGAAAATGTCATGCGGCCCTAAACTGGGAAATCAGTGATATTTCACTTGTTTATAACTTTTTTCCAGTAAAAGAAATATTTTCAAAATGGGTATCAAATTGTGTGAAATTATTTGATTTATCTATGTTTGCAGGGATGTTTCATTTGGTCAGATAGTAAAAAGTACAGCTTTCACTATGTGCGCGGTATGTCGTCTGACAATTTACAGCGTCCGAATTCCAGTGTGCACAATAAGACTGCATTTGTAATTTTTCCTTTTTATATAATCCACAAAATATTGGTGTCAAATTGTCGAATATTTCTTGCCTTATCCATGATTACAAAAGTTTGTTCGACACCTTGAATAGAGTCGAGGCAAAATTTAACGGTATGGGGACTAGTGTTAGCTCATTTGCGGAAATTTTCATGCAGACCTAAACTGGGTAATCAGTCATAATTCACGTTTTTATAACTTTTTTCCAGTAAAAGAAATATTTTCAAAATGGGTATCAAATTGTGTGCAATTATTTGATTTGTCTATGTATACAGGGATTTTTCTTTTGCTCTGATAGTAAAAAGTACAGCTTTCACGATGTGCGCGGTATGTCGTCTGACAATATTCAGCGTCCGAATTCCAGTGTGCACAATAAGAATGCATTTGTAATTTTTCCTTTTTATAGAATCCACAATATATTGGTGTCCAATTGTCGGGAATTCCTTACCTTCTCCATAATTACGAAAGTTTTTTTGACACCTTGAATAGAGTCGATTCGAAATACAACGGTATGGGGACTTGTGTTAGCTCATTTGTGGAAATTGTCATGCGGCCCTAAACTGAGAAATCAGTCATATTTCACTTGTTTATAACTTTTTTCCAGTAAAAGATATATTTTCAAAATGGGTATCAAATTGTGTGCAACTATTTGATATGTCTATGTTTACAGGGATTTTTTATTTGCTCAGATAGTAAAAAGTACAGCTTTCACCATGTGCGCGGCACGACGTCTGACAATTTACAGCGACCGAATTCCAGTGTGCACAATAAGACTGCATTTGTAATTTTTCCTTTTTATCGAATCCACAATATATTGGTGTCCAATTGTCGGGAATTCCTTACCTTATCCATAATTACAAAAGTTTTTTCGACACCTTGAATAGAGTCGAGGCAAAATTCAACGGTATGGGGATTAGTGTTAGCTCAATTGCGGATATTTTCATGCGGACCTAAACTGGGTAATCAGTCATAATTCACTTTTTTATAACTTTTTTCCAGTAAAAGATATATTGTCAAAATGGGTATCAAATTGTGTGCAATTATTTGATTTGTCTATGTATACAGGGATTTTTCTTTTGCTCAGATAGTAAAAAGTACAGCTTTCACCATGTGCGCGGTATGTCGTCTGACAATATACAGCGTCCGAGTTCCAGTGTGAACAATAACAATGCATTTGTAATTTTTCCTTTTTATAGAATCCACAAAATATTGGTGTCAAATTGTCGCGAATTTCTTGCCTTATCCATAATTACAAAAGTTTGTTCGACACCTTGAATAGAGTCGAGGCAAAATTCAACGGTATGGGGACTAGTGTTAGCTCATTTGCGGAAATTTTCATGCGGACCTAAACTGGCTAATGAGTCATAATTCACGTTTTTATAACTTTTTTCCAGTAAAAGAAATATTTTCAAAATGGGTATCAAATTGTGTGCAATTATTTCATTTGTCTATGTTTACAGGGATTTTTCATTTGCTCAGATAGTAAAAAGTACAGCTTTCACCATGTGCGCGGTATGTCGTCTGACAATTTACAGCGTCCGAATTCCAGTGTACACAATAAGACTGCATTTGTAATTTTTCCGTTTTATCGAATCCACAATATATTGGTGTCCAATTGTCGGGAATTCCTTACCTTATCCATAATTACAAAAGTTTTTTCGACACCTTGAATAGAGTCGATTCGAAATTCAACGGTATGGGGACTTGTGTTAGCTCATTTGTGGAAATTTTCATGCGGCCCTAAACTGGGAAATCAGTCATATTTCACTTGTTTATAACTTTTTTCCAGTAAAAGAAATATTTTAAAAATGGGTATCAAATTGTGTGCAATTATTTGATTTGTCTATGTATACGGGGATTTTTCATTTGCTCAGATAGTAAAAAGTACAGCTTTCACCATGTGCGCGTTATGTCGTCAGACGATTTACAGCGTCCGAATTCCAGTGTGCACAATAAGACTGCATTTGTAATTTTTCCTTTTTATCGAATCGACAATATGTTGGTGTCCAATTTTCGGGAATTCCTTACCTTATCCATAATTACAAAAGTTTTTTCGACACTTTGAATATAGTCGAGGCGAAATTCAACGGTATGGGGACGTGTTAGGTCATTGGTGGAAATTGTCATGCGGCCCTAAACTGGGAAATCAGTCATATTTCACTTGTTTATAACTTTTTTCCAGTAAAAGAAATATTTTCAAAATGGGTATCAAATTTTGTGGAATTATTTGATATGTCTATGTTTACAGGGATTTTTCATTTGCTCAGATAGTAAAAAGTACAGGTTTCACCATGTGCGCGGCATGACGTCTGACAATTTACAGCGTCCGAATTCCAGTGTGCACAATATGACTGCATTTCTATTTTTTCCTTTTTATAGAATCCACAAAATATTGGTGTCAAATTGTCGAGAATTTCGTGCCTTATCCATAATTACAAAAGTTTGTTCGACACCTTTAATAGAGTCGAGGCAAAATTCAACGGTATGGGGAGTAGTGTTAGCTCATTTGCGGAAATTTTCATGCTGACCTAAACTGGGTAATCAGTCATAATTCACTTTTTTATAACTTTTTTCCAGTAAAAGAAATATTTTCAAAATGGGTATCAAATTGTGTGCAATTATTTGATTCGTCTATGTATACATGGATTTTTCTTTTGCTCAGATAGTAAAAAGTACAGCTTTCACCATGTGCGCGGTATGTCGTCTGACAATTTACAGCGTCCGAATTCCAGTGTGCACAATAAGACTGCATTTGTAATTTTTCCTTTTTATAGAATCCACAATATATTGGTGTCCAATTGTCGGGAATTCCTTACCTTCTCCATAATTACGAAAGTTTTTTTGACACCTTGAATAGAGTCGATTCGAAATACAACGGTATGGGGACTTGTGTTAGCTCATTTGTGGAAATTGTCATGCGGCCCTAAACTGAGAAATCAGTCATATTTCACTTGTTTATAACTTTTTTCCAGTAAAAGAAATATTTTCAAAATGGGTATCAAATTGTGTGCAACTATTTGATATGTCTATGTTTACAGGGATTTTTCATTTGCTCAGATAGTAAAAAGTACAGCTTTCACCATGTGCGCGGCACGACGTCTGACAATTTACAGCGACCGAATTCCAGTGTGCACAATAAGACTACATTTGTAATTTTTCCTTTTTATCGAATCCACAATATATTGGTGTCCAATTGTCGGGAATTCCTTACCTTATCCATAATTACAAAAGTTTTTTCGACACCTTGAATAGAGTCGAGGCAAAATTCAACGGTATGGGGATTAGTGTTAGCTCATTTGCGGAAATTTTCATGCGGACCTAAACTGGGTAATCAGTCATAATTCACTTTTTTATAACTTTTTTCCAGTAAAAGATATATTGTCAAAATGGGTATCAAATTGTGTGCAATTATTTGATTTGTCTATGTATACAGGGATTTTTCTTTTGCTCAGATAGTAAAAAGTACAGCTTTCACCATGTGCGCGGTATGTCGTCTGACAATATACAGCGTCCGAGTTCCAGTGTGAACAATAACAATGCATTTGTAATTTTTCCTTTTTATAGAATCCACAAAATATTGGTGTCAAATTGTCGCGAATTTCTTGCCTTATCCATAATTACAAAAGTTTGTTCGACACCTTGAATAGAGTCGAGGCAAAATTCAACAGTATGGGGACTAGTGTTAGCTCATTTGCGGAAATTTTCATGCGGACCTAAACTGGCTAATGAGTCATAATTCACGTTTTTATAACTTTTTTCCAGTAAAAGAAATATTTTCAAAATGGGTATCAAATTGTGTGCAATTATTTCATTTGTCTATGCATACAGGGATTTTTCTTTTGCTCAGATAGTAAAAAGTACAGCTTTCACCATGTGCGCGGTATGTCGTCTGACAATATACAGCGTCCGAATTCCAGTGTGAACAATAAGAATGCATTTGTAATTTTTCCTTTTTATAGAATCCACAAAATATTGCTGTCCAATTGTCGGGAATTCCTTGCCTTATCCATAATTACAAAAGTTTGTTCGACACCTTGAATAGAGTCGAGGCATAATTCAACGGTATGGGGAGTAGTGATAGCTCATTTGCGGAAATTTTCATGCGGACCTAAACTGGGTAATCAGTTATAATTCACTTTTTTATAACTTTTTTCCAGTAAAAGAAATATTTTCAAAATGGGTATCAAATTGTGTGCAATTATTTGATTTGTCTATGTTTACAGGGATTTTTCATTTGCTCAGATAGTAAAAAGTACAGCTTTCACCATGTGCGCGGTATGTCGTCTGACAATTTACAGCGTCCGAATTCCAGTGTGCACAATAAGACTGCATTTGTAATTTTTCCTTTTTATCGAATCCACAATATATTGGTGTCCAATTGTCGGGAATTCCTTACCTTATCCATAATTACAAAAGATTTTTCGACACCTTGAATAGAGTCGATTCGAAATTCAACGGTATGGGGACTTGTGTTAGCTCATTTGTGGAAATTTTCATGCGGCCCTAAACTGGGAAATCAGTCATATTTCACTTGTTTATAACTTTTTTTCCAGTAAAAGAAATATTTTCAAAATGGGTATCAAATTGTGTGCAATTATTTGATATGTCTATGTTTACAGGGATTTTTCATTTGCTCAGATAGTAAAAAGTACAGCTTTCACCATGTGCGAGGCATGACGTCTGACAATTTACAGCGTCCGAATTCCAGTATTCACAATAAGACTGCATTTCTACTTTTTACTTTTTATAGAATCCACAAAATATTGGTGTCAAATTGTCGATAATTTCTTGCCTTATCCATAATTACACAAGTTTTTTCGACACGTTGAATAGAGTCGAGGCGAAATTTAACGGTATGGGGACGTGTGTTAGCTCATTTGCGGAAATTGTCATGCGGCCCTAAACTGGGAAATCAGTGATATTTCACTTGTTTATGACTTTTTTCCAGTAAAAGAAATATTTTCAAAAGGAGTATCAAATTTTGTGAAATTATTTGATTTATCTATGTTTACAGGGATGATTCATTTGGTCAGATAATAAAAAGTACAGCTTTCACTATGTGCGCCGTATGTCGTCTGACAATTTACAGCGTCCTATTTCCAGTGTGCACAATAAGACTGCATTTGTAATTTTTCCTTTTTATAGAATCCACAAAATATTGGTGTCAAATTGTCGTGAATTTCGTGCCTTATCCATAATTACAAAATTTGTTCGACACCTTGAATAGAGTCGAGGCAAAATTCAACGGTATGGGGACTAGTGTTAGCTCATTTGCGGAAATTTTCATGCGGACCTAAACTGGGTAATCAGTCATAATTCACGTTTTTATAACTTTTTTCCAGTAAAAGAAATATTTTCAAAATGGGTATCAAATTGTGTGCAATTATTTGATATGTCTATTTTTACAGGGATTTTTCATTTGCTCAGACAGTAAAAAGTACAGCTTTCACCATGTGCGCGGCATGACGTCTGACAATTTATAGCGTCCGAATTCCAGTGTGCACAATAAGAATGCATTTCTACTTTTTCCTTTTTAGAAAATCCACAAAATATTGGTGTCAAATTGTCGAGAATATCGTGCCTTATCCATAATTACAAAAGTTTTTTCGACACGTTGAATAGAGTCGAGGAGAAATTTAACGGTATGGGGACTTGTGTTAGCTCATTTGCGGAAATTGTCATGCGGCCCTATACTGGGAAATCAGTGATATTTCACTTGTTTATAACTTTTTTCCAGTAAAAGAAATATTTTCAAAAAGGGTATCAAATTGTGTGAAATTATTTGATTTATCTATGTTTACAGGGATGTTTCATTTGGTCAGATAGTAAAAAGTACAGCTTTCACTATGTGCGCGGTATGTCGTCTGACAATTTACAGCGTCCGAATTCGAGTGAGCACAATAAGACTGCATTTGTAATTTTTCCTTTTTATAGAATCCACAAAATATTGGTGTCAAATTGTCGAGAATTTCGTGCCTTATCCATAATTACAAAAGTTTTTTCGACACCTTGAATAGAATCGAATCGAAATTCAACGGTATGGGGACTTGTGTTAGCTCATTTGTGGAAAATGTCATGCGGCCCTAAACTGGGAAATCAGTCATATTTCACTTGTTTATAACTTTTTTCCAGTAAAAGAAATATTTTCAAAATGGGTATCAAATTGTGTGAAATTATTTGATTTTTATATGTTTACAGGGATTTTTCATTTGCTCAGATAGTAAAAAGTACAGCTTTCACCATGTGCGCGGTATGTCGTCTGACAATTTACAGCGTCCGAATTCCAGTGTGCACAATAAGACTGCATTTGCAATTTTTCCTTTTTATCGAATCCACAATATATCGGTGTCCAATTGTCGAGAATTCCTTACCTTATCCATAATTACAAGTTTTTTCGACACCTTGAATAGAGTCGATTCGAAATTCAACGGTATGGGGACTTGTGTTAGCTCATTTGTGGAAATTGTCATGCGGCCCTAAACTGGGAAATCAGTCATATTTCACTTGTTTATAACTTTTTTCCAGTAAAAGAAATATTTTCAAAATGGGTATCAAATTGTGTGCAATTATTTGATTTGTCTATGCATACAGGGATTTTTCTTTTGCTCAGATAGTAAAAAGTACAGCTTTCACCATGTGCGCGGTATGTCGTCTGACAATATACAGCGTCCGAATTCCAGTGTGAACAATAAGAATGCATTTGTAATTTTTCCTTTTTATAGAATCCACAAAATATTGCTGTCCAATTGTCGGGAATTCCTTGCCTTATCCATAATTACAAAAGTTTGTTCGACACCTTGAATAGAGTCGAGGCATAATTCAACGGTATGGGGAGTAGTGATAGCTCATTTGCGGAAATTTTCATGCGGACCTAAACTGGGTAATCAGTTATAATTCACTTTTTTATAACTTTTTTCCAGTAAAAGAAATATTTTCAAAATGGGTATCAAATTGTGTGCAATTATTTGATTTGTCTATGTTTACAGGGATTTTTCATTTGCTCAGATAGTAAAAAGTACAGCTTTCACCATGTGCGCGGTATGTCGTCTGACAATTTACAGCGTCCGAATTCCAGTGTGCACAATAAGACTGCATTTGTAATTTTTCCTTTTTATCGAATCCACAATATATTGGTGTCCAATTGTCGGGAATTCCTTACCTTATCCATAATTACAAAAGTTTTTTCGACACCTTGAATAGAGTCGATTCGAAATTCAACGGTATGGGGACTTGTGTTAGCTCATTTGTGGAAATTTTCATGCGGCCCTAAACTGGGAAATCAGTCATATTTCACTTGTTTATAACTTTTTTTCCTGTAAAAGAAATATTTTCAAAATGGGTATCAAATTGTGTGCAATTATTTGATATGTCTATGTTTACAGGGATTTTTCATTTGCTCAGATAGTAAAAAGTACAGCTTTCACCATGTGCGAGGCATGACGTCTGACAATTTACAGCGTCCGAATTCCAGTATTCACAATAAGACTGCATTTCTACTTTTTACTTTTTATAGAATCCACAAAATATTGGTGTCAAATTGTCGATAATTTCTTGCCTTATCCATAATTACACAAGTTTTTTCGACACGTTGAATAGAGTCGAGGCGAAATTTAACGGTATGGGGACGTGTGTTAGCTCATTTGCGGAAATTGTCATGCGGCCCTAAACTGGGAAATCAGTGATATTTCACTTGTTTATGACTTTTTTCCAGTAAATCAAATATTTTCAAAAGGAGTATCAAATTTTGTGAAATTATTTGATTTATCTATGTTTACAGGGATGATTCATTTGGTCAGATAATAAAAAGTACAGCTTTCACTATGTGCGCCGTATGTCGTCTGACAATTTACAGCGTCCTATTTCCAGTGTGCACAATAAGACTGCATTTGTAATTTTTCCTTTTTATAGAATCCACAAAATATTGGTGTCAAATTGTCGGGAATTTCGTGCCTTATCCATAATTACAAAATTTGTTCGACACCTTGAATAGAGTCGAGGCAAAATTCAACGGTATGGGGACTAGTGTTAGCTGATTTGCGGAAATTTTCATGCGGACCTAAACTGGGTAATCAGTCATAATTCACGTTTTTATAACTTTTTTCCAGTAAAAGAAATATTTTCAAAATGGGTATCAAATTGTGTGCAATTATTTGATATGTCTATTTTTACAGGGATTTTTCATTTGCTCAGACAGTAAAAAGTACAGCTTTCACCATGTGCGCGGCATGATGTCTGACAATTTATAGCGTCCGAATTCCAGTGTGCACAATAAGAATGCATTTCTACTTTTTCCTTTTTAGAAAATCCACAAAATATTGGTTTCAAATTGTCGAGAATATCGTGCCTTATCCATAATTACAAAAGTTTTTTCGACACGTTGAATAGAGTCGAGGAGAATTTTAACGGTATGGGGACTTGTGTTAGCTCATTTGCGGAAATTGTCATGCGGTCCTATACTGGGAAATCAGTGATATTTCACTTGTTTATAACTTTTTTCCAGTAAAAGAAATATTTTCAAAATGGGTATCAAATTGTGTGAAATTATTTGATTTATCTATGTTTACAGGGATGTTTCATTTGGTCAGATAGTAAAAAGTACAGCTTTCACTATGTGCGCGGTATGTCGTCTGACAATTTACAGCGTCCGAATTCGAGTGAGCACAATAAGACTGCATTTGTAATTTTTCCTTTTTATAGAATCCACAAAATATTGGTGTCAAATTGTCGAGAATTTCGTGCCTTATCCATAATTACAAAAGTTTTTTCGACACCTTGAATAGAATCGAATCGAAATTCAACGGTATGGGGACTTGTGTTAGCTCATTTGTGGAAAATGTCATGCGGCCCTAAACTGGGAAATCAGTCATATTTCACTTGTTTATAACTTTTTTCCAGTAAAAGAAATATTTTCAAAATGGGTATCAAATTGTGTGAAATTATTTGATTTTTATATGTTTACAGGGATTTTTCATTTGCTCAGATAGTAAAAAGTACAGCTTTCACCATGTGCGCGGTATGTCGTCTGACAATTTACAGCGTCCGAATTCCAGTGTGCACAATAAGACTGCATTTGCAATTTTTCCTTTTTATCGAATCCACAATATATCGGTGTCCAATTGTCGAGAATTCCTCACCTTATCCATAATTACAAGTTTTTTCGACACCTTGAATAGAGTCGATTCGAAATTCAACGGTATGGGGACTTGTGTTAGCTCATTTGTGGAAATTGTCATGCGGCCCTAAACTGGGAAATCAGTCATATTTCACTTGTTTATAACTTTTTTCCAGTAAAAGAAATATTTTCAAAATGGGTATCAAATTGTGTGCAATTATTTGATATGTCTATGTTTACAGTGATTTTTCGTTTGGTCAGATAGTAAAAAGTACAGCTTTCACCATGTGCGCGGCATGACGTCTGAGAATTAACAGCGTCCGAATTCCAGTGTGCACAATAAGACTGCATTTCTACTTTTTCTTTTTTATAGAATCCACAAAATATTGGTGTCAAATCTTCGGGAATTTCTTGCCTTATCCATAAATACAAATTTTCTTTCGACACGTTGAATAGAGTCGAGGCGAAATTTAACGGTATGGGGATAGTGTTAGCTCATTTGCGGAAATTTTCATGCGGACCTAAACTGGGTAATCAGTCATAATTCATTTTTTTATAACTTTTTTCCAGTAAAAGAAATATTTTCAAAATGGGTATCAAATTGTGTGCAATTATTTGATTTGTCTATGTATACAGGGATTTTTCTTTTGCTCAGATAGTAAAAAGTACAGCTTTCACCATGTGCGCGGTATGTCGTCTGACAATATACACCGTCCGAATTCCAATGTGAACAATAAGAATGTATTTGTAATTTTTCCTTTTCATAGAATCCACAAAATATTGCTGTCCAATTGTCGGGAATATCTTGCTTTATCCACAATAACAAAAGTTTGTTCGACACCTTGAATAGAGTCGAGGCAAAATTCAACGGTATGGGGAGTAGTGTTAGCTCATTTGCGGAAATTTTCATGCGGACATAAACTGGGTAATCAGTCATAATTCACTTTTTTATAACTTTTTTCCAGTAAAAGAAATATTTTCAAAATGGGTATCAAATTGTGTGCAATTATTTGATTTCTCTATGTATACAGTGATTTTTCTTTTGCTCAGATAGTAAAAAGTACAGCTTTCACCATGAGCGCGTTATGTCGTCTGACAATTTACAGCGTACGAATTCAAGTGTGCACAATAAGACTCTATTTGTAATTTTTCCTTTTCATCGAATCCACAATATATTGGTGTCAAATTGTCGAGAATTTCTTGCCTTATCCATAATTACAAAAGTTTTTCGACACCTTGATTAGAGTCGAGTCGAAATTCAACGGTATGGGGACTTGTGTTAGCTCATTTGCGGAAATTGTCATGCGGCCCTAAACTGGGAAATCAGTCATATTTCACTTGTTTATAACTTTTTTCCAGTAAAAGAAATATTTTCAAAATGGATATCAAATTGTATGCAATTATTTGATATGTCTATGTTTACAGGGATTTTTCATTTGCTCAGATAGTAAAAAGTACAGCTATCACCATATGCGCGGCATGACGTCTGACAATTTACAGCGTCCGAATTCCAGTGTGCACAATAAGACTGCATTTCTACTTTTTCCTTTTTATAGAATCCACAAAATATTGGAGTCAAATTGTCGGGAATTTCTAACCTTATCCATAATTACAAAGGTTTTTTCGACACGTTGAATAGAGTCGAGGCGAAATTTAACGGTATGGGGACATGTGTTAGCTCATTTGCGGAAAATGTCATGCGGCCCTAAACTGGGAAATCAGTGATATTTCACTTGTTTATAAATTTTTCCAGTAAAAGAAATATTTTCAAAATGGGTATCAAATTGTGTGAAATTATTTGAATTATCTATGTTTAAAGGGATGTTTAATTTGGTCAGATAGTAAAAAGTACAGCTTTCACTATGTGCGCGGTATGTCGTCTGACAATTTACAGCATCCGAATTCCAGTGTGCACAATAAGACAGCATTTGTAATTTTTCCTTTTTATAGAATCCACAAAATATTGCGTTCCAATTGTCGGGAATTTCTTGCCTTATCCATAATTACAACAGTTTTTTCGACACCTTGATAAGAGTCGAGTCGAAATTCAACGGTATGGGGAATTGTGTTAGCTCATTTGCGGAAATTGTCATGCGGCCCTAAACTGGGAAATCAGTGATATTTCACATGTTTATAACTTTTTTCCAGTAAAAGAAATATTTTCAAAATGGTTATCAAATTGTGTGCAATTATTTGATTTGTCTATGTTTACATGGATTTTTCATTTGCTCAGATAGTAAAAAGTACAGCTTTCACCATGTCCGCGGTATGTCGTTTGACAATTTACAGCGTCCGAATCCCAGTGTGCACAATAAGAATGCATTTCTACTTTTTCCTTTTTAGAGAATCCACGAAATATTGGTGTCAAATTGTCGCGAATTTCTTGCCTTATCCATAATTACAAAAGTTTTTTCGACACGTTGAATAGAGTCGAGGCGAAATTTCACGGTATGGGGACTTGTGTTAGCTCATTTGCGGAAATTGTCATGCGGCCCTAAATTGGGAAATCTGTGATATTTCACTTGTTTATAACTTTTTTCCAGTAAAAGAAATATTTTCAAAATGGGTATCAAATTGTGTGAAATTATTTGATTTATCTATGTTGACAGGGATGTTTCATTTGGTCAGATAGTAAAAAGTACAGCTTTCACTATGTGCGCGGTATGTCGTCTGACAATTTACAGCATCCGAATTCCACTGTGCACAATAAGACTGCATTTGTAATTTTTCCTTTTTATAGAATCCACAAAATATTGCGTTCCAATTGTCGGGAATTTCTTGCCTTATCCATAATTACAACAGCTTTTTCGACACCTTGATTAGAGTCGAGTCGAAATTCAACGGTATGGTGACTTGTGTTAGCTCATTTGCGGAAATTGTCATGCGGCCCTAAACTGGGAAATCAGTGATATTTCACATGTTTATAACTTTTTTCCAGTAAAAGAAATATTTTCAAAATGGTTATCAAATTGTGTGCAATTATTTGATTTGTCTATGTTTACATGGATTTTTCATTTGCTCAGATAGTAAAAAGTACAGCTTTCACCATGTGCGCGGTATGTCGTTTGACAATTTACAGCGTCCGAATCCCAGTGTGCACAATAAGAATGCATTTCTACTTTTTCCTTTTTAGAGAATCCACGAAATATTGGTGTCAAATTGTCGCGAATTTCTTGCCTGATCCATAATTACAAAAGTTTTTTCGACACGTTGAATAGAGTCGAGGCGAAATTTCACGGTATGGGGACTTGTGTTAGCTCATTTGCGGAAATTGTCATGCGGCCCTAAACTGGGAAATCAGTGATATTTCACTTGTTTATAACTTTTTTCCAGTAAAAGAAATATTTTGAAAATGGGTATCAAATTTTGTGAAATTATTTGATTAATCTATGTTTACAGGGATGTTTCATTTGGTCAGATAGTAAAAAGTACAGCTTTCACTATGTGCGCGGTATGTCGTCTGACAATTTACAGCGTCCGAATTCCAGTGTGCACAATAAGACTGCATTTGTAATTTTTCCTTTTTATAGAATCCACAAAATATTGGTGTCAAATTGTCGAGAATTTCTTGCCTTATCCATAATTACAAAAGTTTGTTCGACACCTTGAATAGAGTCGAGTCAAAATTCAACGGTATGGGGACTAGTGTAAGCTCATTTGCGGAAGTTTTCATGCGGACCTAAACTGGGCAATCAGTCATAATTCACGTTTTTATAACTTTTTTCCAGTAAAAGAAATATTTTCAAAATGGGTATCAAATTGTGTGCAATTACTCGATTTGTCTATGTATACATGGATTTTTCTTTTGCTCAGATAGTAAAAAGTACAGCTTTCACGATATGCGCGGTATGTCGTCTGACAATATACAGCGTCCGAATTCCAGTGTGCACAATAAGAATGCATTTGTAATTTTTCCTTTTTATAGAATCCAGAAAAATATTGCTGTACAATTGTCGCGAATTTCTTGCCTTATCCATAATTACAAAAGTTTTTTCGACACCTTGATTAGAGTTGGGTCGAAATTCAACGGTATGGGGACTTGTGTTAGCTCATTTGCGGAAATTGTCATGCGGCCCTAAACTGGGAATTCAGTGATATTTCACATGTTTATAACTTTTTTCCAGTAAAAGAAATATTTTCAAAATGGGTATCAAATTGTGTGCAATTATTTGATTTGTCTATGTATACAGGGATTTTTCTTTTGCTCAGATAGTAAAAAGTACAGCTTTCACCATGTGCGCGGTATGTCGTCAGACAATACAGAGCGTCCGAATTCCTGTGTGCACAATAAGAAGGCATTTGTAATTTTTTCCTTTTTATAGAATCCACAAAATATTGCGGTCCAATTGTCGGGAATTTCTTTCCTTATCCATAATTACAAAAGTTTTTTCGACACCTTGATTAGAGTCGAGTCGAAATTCAACGGTATGGAAACTTGTGTTAGCTCATTTGCGGAAATTGTCATGCGGCCCTAAACTGGGAAATCAGTGATATTTGACTTGTTTATAACTTTTTTCCAGTAAAAGAAATATTTTCAAAATGGGTATCAAATTGTGTGCAATTTTTTGATTTGTCTATGTATACAGGGATTTTTCTTTTGCTCAGATAGTAAAAAGTACAGCTTTCACGATGTGCGCGGTATGTCGTCTAACAATATACAGCGTCCGAATTCCAGTGTGAACAATAAGAATGCATTTGTAATTTTTCCTTTTTATAGAATCCACAAAATATTGCAGTCCAATTGTCGGCAATTTCTTGTCTTATCCATAATTACAAAAGTTTGTTCGACACCTTGAATAGAGTCGAGGCAAAATTCAACGGTATTGGGACTAGTGTTAGCTCATTTGCGGAAATTTTCATGTGGACCAAAACTGGGTAATCAGTCATAATTCACTTTTTTATAACTTTTTTCCAGTAAAAGAAATATTTTCAAAATGGGTATCAAATTGTGTGCAATTATTTGATATGTCTATGTTTACAGGGATTTTTCATTTGCTCAGATAGTAAAAAGTACAGCTTTCACCATGTGCGCGGCATGACGTCTGACAATTTACAGCGTCCGAATTCCAGTATGCACAATAAGACTGCATTTGTAATTTTTCCTTTTTATCGAATCCACAATATATTGGTGTACAATTGTCGGGAATTCCTTACCTTATCCATAATTACAAAAGTTTTTTCGACACCTTAAATAGAGTCGAGGCGAAATTCAACGGTATGGGGACTTGTGTTAGCTCATTTGTGGAAATTGTCCTGCGGCCCTAAACTGGGAAATCAGTCATATTTCACTTGTTTATGACTGTTTTCCAGTAAAAGAAATATTTTCAAAATCGGTATCAAATTTTGTGAAATTATTTGATTTATCTATGTTTACAGGGATGTTTCATTTGGTCAGATAGTAAAAATTACAGCTTTCACTATGTGCGCGGTATGTCGTCTGACAATTTACAGCGTCCGAATTCCAGTGTGCACAATAAGACTGCATTTGTAATTTTTCCTTTTTATATCATCCACAAAATATTGGTGTCAAATTGTCGTAAATTTCTTGCCTTATCCATAATTACAAAAGTTTGTTCGACAACTTGAATAGAGTCGAGGCAAAATTCAACGGTATGGGGACTAGTGTTAGCTCATTTGCGGAAATTTTCATGCGACCTAAACTGGGTAATCAGTCATAATTCACTTTTTTATAACTTTTTTCCAGTAAAAGAAATATTTTCAAAATGGTTATCAAATTGTGTGAAATTATTTGATTTGTCTATGTAAACAGGGATTTTTCTTTTGCTCAGATAGTAAAATGTACAGCTTTCACCATGTGCGCGGTATGTCGTCTGACAATATACAGCGTCCGAATTCCAGTGTGAACAATAAGAATGCATTTGTAATTTTTCCTTTTTATAGAATCCACAAAATATTACTGTCCAATTGTCGAGAATTTCTTGCCTTATCCATAATTACAAAAGTTTGTTCGACACCTTGAATAGAGTCGAGGCAAAATTCAACGGTATGGGGAGTAGCGTTAGCTCATTTGCGGAAATTTTCATGCGGACCTAAACTGGATAATCAGTTATAATTCACTTTTTTATAACTTTTTTCCAGTAAAGGAAATATTTTCAAAATGGGTATCAAATTGTGTGCAATTATTTGATTCGTCTATGTATACAGGGATTTTTATTTTGCTCAGATAGTAAAAAGTACAGCTTTCACCATGTGCTCGGTATGTCGTCTGACAATTTACAGCGTCCGAATTCCAGTGTGCACAATAAGACCACATTTGTAATTTTTCCTTTTTATTGAATCCACAATATATTGGTGTCATATTGCCGAGAATTTCTTGCCTTATCCATGATTACAAAAGTTTTTTCGACACCTTGATTAGAGTTGGGTCGAAATTCAACGGTATGGGGACTTGTGTTAGCTCATTTGCGGAAATTGTCATGCGGCCATAAACTGGGAAATCAGTGATATTTCACATGTGTATAACTTTTTTCCAGTAAAAGAAATATTTTCAAAATGGGTATCAAATTGTGTGCAATTATTTGATTTGTCTATGTTTACAGGGACTTTTCATTTGCTCAGATAGTAAAAAGTACAGCTTTCACCATGTGCGCGGTATGTCGTCTGACAATTTACAGCGTCCGAATTCCACTGTGCACAATAAGACTGCATTTGTAATTTTTCCTTTTTCATCGGATCCACAATATATTGGTGTCAAATTGTCGAAAATTTCTTGCTTTATCCATGATTACAAAAGTTTGTTCGACACCTTGAATAGAGTCGAGGCAAAATTCAACGGTATGGGGACTAGTGTTAGCTCATTTGCGGAAATTTTCATGCGGACCTAAACTGGGTAATCAGTCATAATTCACGTTTTTATAACTTTTTTCCAGTAAAAGAAATATTTTCAAAATGGGTAGCAAATTGTGCGCAATTATATGATTTGTCTATGTATACAGGGATTTTTCTTTTGCTCAGATAGTAAAAAGTACAGCTTTCACGATGTGCGCGGTATGTCGTCTGACAATATACAGCGTCCGAATTCCAGTGTGAACAATAAGACTGCATTTCTAATTGTTCCTTTATATCGAATGCACAAAATATTGCGGTCCAATTGTCGGGAATTTCTCACGTTATCTATAATGAAAAAAGTTATTTCGACACCTTGAATAGAGTCGAGGCGAAATTCAACGGTATGGGGACGTGTGTTAGCTCATTTGCGGAAAATGTCATGCGGCCATAAACTGGGAAATCAGTCATATTGCACATGTTTATAACTTTTTTACAGTAAAAGAAATATTTTCAAAATGGTTATCAAATTGTGTGCAATTATTTGATTTGTATATGTTTACAGGGATTTTTCATTTGCTCAGGTTGTAAAAAGTACAGCTTTCACCCTGTGCGCGGTATCTCGTTTGACAATTTACAGCGTCCGAATTGCAGTGTGCACAATAAGAATGCATTTCTACTTTTTTCTTTTTAGAGAATCCACAAAATATTGGTGTCAAATTGTCGTGAATTTCTTCCCTTATCCATAAATACAAAAGTTTTTTCGACACGTTGAATAGAGTCGAGACGAAATTTAACGGTATGGGGACTTGTGTTAGCTCATTTGCGGAAATTGTCATGCGGCCCTAAACTGGGAAATCAGTGATATTTCACTTGTTTATAACTTTTTTCCAGTAAAAGAAATATTTTCAAAATGGGTATCAAATTGTGTGCAATTATTTGATTTTTCTATGTTTACAGGGATGTTTCATTTGCTCAGATAGTAAAAAGTACAGCTTTCACAATGTGCGCGTTATGTCGTCTGACAATTTAGAGCGTTCGAATTCCAATGTGCACAATAAGACTGCATTTGTAATTTTCCCTTTTTATCGAATCCACAATATATTGGTGTCCAATTGTCGGGAATTCCTTACCTTATCCATAATTACAAAAGTTTTTTCGACACCTTGAATAGAGTCGAGGCAAAATTCAACGGTATGGGGACTAGTGTTAGCTCATTTGCGGAAATTTTCATGCGGACCTAAACTGGGTAATCAGTCATAATTCACTTTTTTATAATTTTTTCCAGTAAAAGAAATATTTTCAAAATGGGTATCAAATTGTGTGCAATTATTTGATTTGTCTATGTAAACAGGCATTTTTCTTTTGCTCAGATAGTAAAAAGTACAGCTTTCACCATTTGCGCGGCATGACGTCTGACAATTTACAGCTTCCGAATTCCAGTGTGCACAATAAGACTGCATTTGTAATTTTTCCTTTTTATAGAATCCACAAAATATTGGTGTCCAATTGTCGGGAATTCCTTACCTTATCCAATATTACAAAAGTTTTTTCGACACCTTGATTAGAGTCGAGTCGAAATTCAACGGTATGGGGACTTGTGTTAGCTCATTTGCGGAAATTGTCATGCGGCCCTAAACTGGAAAATCAATGATATTTCACATGTTTATAACTTTTTTCCAGTAAAAGAAATATTTTCAAAATGGGTATCAAATTGTGTGCAATTATTTGATTTGTCTATGTTTACGTGGATTTTTCATTTGCTCAGATAGTAAAAAGTACAGCTTTCACCATGTGCACGGTATGTCGTTTGACAATTTACAGCGTCCGAATTCCAGTGTGCACAATAAGAATGCTTTTCTACTTTTTCCTTTTTAGAGAATCCACAAAATATTGGTGTCAAATTGTCGGGAATTTCTTGCCTTATCCATAATTACAAAATTTTTTCGACACGTTGAATAGAGTCGAGGCGAAATTTAACGGTATGGGGACTAGTGTTAGCTGATTTGCGGAAATTGTCATGCGGCCCTAAACTGGGAAGTCAGTGATATTTCACTTGTTTATAAGTTTTTTCCAGTAAAAGAAATATTTTCAAAATGGGTATCAAATTGTGTGCAATTATTTGATTTATCTATGTTTGCAGGGATGTTTCATTTGGTCAGATAGTAAAAAGTACAGCTTTCACGATGTGCGCGGTATGTCGTCTGACAATATACAGCGTCCGAATTCCAGTGTGCACAATAAGAATGCATTTGTAATTTTTCCTTTTTATAGAATCCACAAAATATTGCGGTCCAATTGTCGGGAATTTCTTGCCTTATACATAATTACAAAAGTTTTTTCGACACCTTGATTAGAGTCGAGTCGAAATTCAACGGTATGGGGACTTGTGTTAGCTCATTTGCGGAAATTGTCATGCGGCCCTAAACTGGGAATTTAGTGATATTTCACATGTTTATAACTTTTTTCCAGTAAAAGAAATATTTTAAAAATGGGTATCAAATTGTGTGCAATTATTTGATTTGTCTATGTTTACAGGGATTTTTCATTTGCTCAGATAGTAAAAAGTACAGCTTTCACCATGTGCGCGTTATGTCGTCAGACGATTTACAGCGTCCGAATTCCAGTGTGCACAATAAGACTGCATTTGTAATTTTTCCTTTTTATAGAATCCACAAAATATTTGTGTCACATTGTCGGAAATTTCGTGCCTTATCCATAATTACAAAAGTTTGTTCGACACCTTGAATAGAGTCGAGGCAAAATTCAACGGTATGGGGACTATTGTTAGCTCATTTGCGGAAATTTTCATGCGGACCGAAACTGGGTAATCAGTCATTATTCACGTTTTTATAACTTTTTTCCAGTAAAAGAAATATTTTCAAAATGGGTATCAAGTTCTGCGCAATTATTTGATATGTCTATGTTTACAGGTATTTTTCATTTGCTCAGATAGTAAAAAGTACAGCTTTCACCATGTGCGCGGCATGACGTCTGACAATTTATAGCGTCCGAATTTCAGTGTGCACAATAAGAATGCATTTCTACTTTTTCCTTTTTAGAGAATCCACAAAATATTGGTGTCAAATTGTCGCTAATTTCTTGCCTTATCCATAATTACAAAAGTTTTTTCGACACGTTGAATAGAGTCGAGGAGAAATTTAACGGTATGGGGACTTGTGTTAGCTCATTTGCGGAAATTGTCAGGCGGCCCTAAACTGGGAAATCAGTGATATTTCACTTGTTTATAACTTTTTTCCAGTAAAAGAAATATTTTCAAAATGGGTATCAAATTGTGTGAAATTATTTGATTTGTCTATGTATACAGGGATTTTACTTTTGCTCAGATAGTAAAAAGTACAGCTTTCACCATGTGCGCGGTATGTCGTCTGAAGATTTACAGCGTCCGAATTCCTGTGTGCACAATAAGAATGCATTTGTAATTTTTCCGTTTTATAAAATCCACAAAATATTGCGGTCCAATTGTCAAGAATTTCTTGCCTTATCCATAATTACAAAAGTTTTTTCGACACCTTGATTAGAGTCGAGTCGAAATTCAACGGTATGGGGACTTGTGTTAGCTCATTTGCGGAAATTGTCATGCGGCCCTAAACTGGGAAATCAGTGATATTTCACATGTGTATAACTTTTTCCAGTAAAAGAAATATTTTCAAAATGGGTATCAAATTGTGTGCAATTATTTGATTTCTCTATGTTTACAGGGATTTTTCATTTGCTCAGATAGTAAAAAGTACAGCTTTCACCATGTGCGCGGTATGTCGTCTAACAATTTACAGCGTCCGAATTCCAGTGTGCACAATAAGACTGCATTTGTAATTTTTCCTTTTTCATCGAATCCACAATATATTGGTGTCAAATTGTCGAGAATTTCTTGCCTTATCCATAATTACAAAAGTTTGTTCGACACCTTGAATAGAGTCGAGGCAAAATTCAACGGTATGGGAACTAGTGTTAGCTCATTTGCGGAAATTTTCATGCGGACCTAAACTGGGTAATCAGTCATAATTCACGTTTTTATAACTTTTTTCCAGTAAAAGAAATATTTTCAAAATGGGTATCAAATTGTGCGCAATTATATGATTTGTCTATGTATACAGGGATTTTTCTTTTGCTCAGATAGTAAAAAGTACAGCTTTCACGATGTGCGCGGTATGTCGTCTGACAATATACAGCGTCCGAATTCCAGTGTGAACAATAAGACTGCATTTCTAATTGTTCCTTTTTATCGAATGCACAAAATATTGCGGTCCAATTGTCGGGAATTTCTCACGTTATCTATAATGAAAAAAGTTTGTTCGACACCTTGAATAGAGTCGAGGCAAAATTCAACGGTATGGGGAGTAGTGTTAGCTCATTTGCGGAAATTTTCATGCGGACCTAAACTGGGTAATCAGTTATAATTCACTTTTTTATAACTTTTTTCCAGTAAAAGAAATATTTTCAAAATGGGTATCAAATTGTGTGAAATTATTTTATTCGTCTATGTATACAGGGATTTTTCTTTTGCTCAGATAGTAAAAAGTACAGCTTTCACCATGTGCGCGGTATGTCGTCTGACAATTTACAGCGTCCGAATTCCAGCGTGCACAATAAGACCGCATTTGTAATTTTTCCTTTTTATCGAATCCACAATATATTGGTGTCAAATTGTCGGGAATTCCTTACCTTACCCATAATTACAAAAGTTTTTTCGACACCTTGATTAGAGTCGAGTCGAAATTCAACGGTATGGGGACTTGTGTTAGCTCATTTGCGGAAATTGTCATGCGGCCCTAAACTGGGAAATCAGTGATATTTCACTTGTTTATAACTTTTTTCCAGTAAAAGAAATATTTTCAAAATGGGTATCAAATTGTGTGAAATTATTTGATTTGTCTATGTTTACTGAGATTTTTCATTTGCTCAGATAGTAAAAAGTACAGCTTTCACCATGTGCGCGGTATGTCGTCTGACAATTTACAGCGTCCGAATTCCAGTGTGCACAATAAGACTGCATATGTAATTTTTCCATTTTATCGAATCCACAATATATTGGTGTCCAATTGTCGGGAATTCCTTACCTTATCCATAATTACAAAAGTTTTTTCGACACCTTGAATAGAGTCGATTCGAAATTCAACGGTATGGGGACTTGTGTTAGCTCATTTGTGGAAAATGTCATGCGTCCCTAAACTGGGAAATCAGTGATATTTCACATGTTTATAACTTTTTTCCAGTAAAAGAAATATTTTCAAAATGGGTATCAAATTGTGTGCAATTATTTGATTTGTATATGTTTACAGGGATTTTTCATTTGGTCAGATAGTAAAAAGTACAGCTTTCACCATGTGTGCGGTATGTCGTTTGACAATTTACAGCGTCCGAATTCCAGTGTGCACAATATGAATGCATTTGTAATTTTTCCTTTTTATAGAATCCACAAAATATTGGTGTCAAATTGTCGTGAATATCTTGCCTTATCCATAATTACAAAAGTTTGTTCGACACCTTGAATAGAGTCGAGGCAAAATTCAACGGTATGGGGACTAGTGTTAGCTCATTTGCGGAAATTTTCATGCGGACCTAAACTGGTTAATCAGTCATAATTCACTTTTTTTATAACTTTTTTCCAGTAAAAGAAATATTTTCAAAATGGGTATCAAATTGTGTGCAATTATTTGATTTGTCTATGTATACAGGGATTTTACATTTGCTTAGATAGTAAAAAGTACAGCTTTCACCATGTGCGCGGTATGTCGTCTGACAATTTACAGCGTCCGAATTCCAGTGTGCACAATAAGACTGCATTTGTAATTTTTCCTTTTTATCGAATCCACAATATATTGGTGTCCAATTGTCGGGCATTCCTTACCTTATCCATAATTACGAAAGTTTTTTCGACACCTTGAATAGAGTTGATTCGAAATTCAACGGTGTGGGGACTTGTGTTAGCTCATTTGTGGATATTGTCATGCGGCCCTAAACTGGGAAATCAGTCATATATCACTTGTTTATAACTGTTTTCCAGTAAAAGAAATATTTTCAAAATGGGCATCAAATTGTGTGCAATTATTTGATATGTCTATGTTTACAGGCATTTTTCATTTGCTCAGATAGTAAAAAGTACAGCTTTCACCATGTGCGCGGTATGACGTCTGACAATTTACAGCGTCCGAATTCCAGCGTGCACAATAAGACTGCATTTGTAATTTTTCCTTTTTATCGAATCCACAATATATTGGTGTCCAATTGTCGGGAATTCCTTACCTTATCCATAATTACGAAAGTTTTTTCGACACCTTTAATATAGTCGATTCGAAATCCAACGGTATGGGTACTTGTGTTAGCTCATTTGTGGAAATTGTCATGCGGCCCTAAACTGGGAAATCAGTCATATTTCTCTTGTTTATAACTTTTTTCCAGTAAAAGAAATATTTTCAAAATGGGTATCACATTGTGTGCAATTATTTGATTTGTATATGTTTACAGGGATTTTTCATTTGATCAGATAGTAAAAAGTACAGCTTTCACCATGTGCGCGGCATGACGTCTGACAATTTACAGCGTCCGAATTCCAGTGTGCACAATAAGACTGCATTTCTACTTTTTCCTTTTTAGAGAATCCACAAAATATTGGTGTCAAATCTTCGCGAATTTCTTGCCTTATCCATAATTACAAAAGTTTTTTCGACACCTTGAATAGAGTCGAGGCGAAATTTAACGGTATGGGGACTTGTGTTAGCTCATTTGCGGAAATTGTCATGCGGCCCTAAACTGGGAAATCAGTGACATTTCACTTGTTTATAACTTTTTTCCAGTAAAAGAAATATTTTCAAAATCGGTAGCAAATTGTGTGAAATTATTTGATTTATCTATGTTTACAGGGATGTTTCATTTGGTCAGATAGTAAAAAGTACAGCTTTCACTATTTCCGCGGTATGTCGTCTTGCAATTTACAGCGTCTTAATTCCAATGTGCACAATAAGACTGCATTTGTAATTTTTCCTTTTTATAGAATCCACAAAATATTGGTGTCAAGTTGTCGTGAATTTCTTGCCTTATCCATAATTACAAAAGTTTGTTCGACACCTTGAATAGAGTCGAGGCAAAATTCAACGGTATGGGGACTAGTGTTAGCTCATTTGCGGAAATTGTCATGCGGCCCTAAACTGGGAAATCAGTGATATTTCATTTGTTTATAACTTTTTTCCAGTAAAAGAAATATTTTCAAAATGGGTATCAAATTGTCTGCAATTATTTGATTTGTCTATGTTTACAGGAATTTTTCATTTGCTCAAATAGTAAAATGTACAGCTTTCACCATGTGCGCGGTATGTCGTCTGACAATTTACAGCGTCCGAAATCCAGTGTGCACAATAAGACTGCATTTGTAATTTTTCCTTTTTATCAAATCCACAATATATTGGTGTCCAATAGTCGGGAATTCCTTACCTTATCCATAATTACAAAAGTTTTTCGACACCTTGAATAGAGTCGAGGCAAAATTCAACGGTATGGGGACTAGTGTTAGCTCATTTGCGGAAATTTTCATGCGGACCTAAACTGGTTAATCAGTCATAATTCACTTTTTTTATAACTTTTTTCCAGTAAAAGAAATATTTTCAAAATGGGTATCAAATTGTGTGCAATTATTTGATTTGTCTATGTATACAGGGATTTTACATTTGCTCAGATAGTAAAAAGTACAGCTTTCACCATGTGCGCGGTATGTCGTCTGACAATTTACAGCGTCCGAATTCCAGTGTGCACAATAAGACTGCATATGTAATTTTTCCTTTTTATCGAATCCACAATATATTGGTGTCCAATTGTCGGGCATTCCTTACCTTATCCATAATTACGAAAGTTTTTTCGACACATTGAATAGAGTTGATTCGAAATTCAACGGTATGGGGACTTGTGTTAGCTCATTTGTGGATATTGTCATGCGGCCCTAAACTGGGAAATCAGTCATATATCACTTGTTTATAACTTTTTTCCAGTAAAAGAAATATTTTCAAAATGGGTATCAAATTGTGTGCAATTATTTGATATGTCTATGTTTACAGGCATTTTTCATTTGCTCAGATAGTAAAAAGTACAGCTTTCACCATGTGCGCGGCATGACGTCTGACAATTTACAGCGTCCGAATTCCAGTGTGCACAATAAGACTGCATTTGTAATTTTTCCTTTTTATAGAATCCACAAAATGTTGGTGTCAAGTTGTCGTGAATTTCTTGCCTTATCCATAATTACAAAAGTTTGTTCGACACCTTGAATAGAGTCGAGGCAAAATTCAACGGTATGGGGACTAGTGTTAGCTCATTTGCGGAAATTTTCATGCGGACCTAAACTGGGTAATCAGTCATAATTCACTTTTTTATAACTTTTTTCCAGTAAAAGAAATATTTTCAAAATGGGTATCAAATTGTGTGCAATTATTTGATTTGTCTATGTATACAGGGATTTTCTTTTGCTCAGATAGTAAAATGTACAGCTTTCACCATGTGCGCGGTATGTCGTCTGACAATATACAGCGTCCGAATTCCAGTGTGAACAATAAGAATGCATTTGTAATTTTTCCTTTTTATAGAATCCATAAAATATTGCTGTTCAATTGTCGGGAATTTCTTGCCTTATTCATAATTACAAAAGTTTGTTCGACACCTTGAATAGAGTCGAGGCACAATTCAACGGTATGGGGACTAGTGTTAGCTCATTTGCGGAAATTTTCATGCAGACCTAAACTGGGTAATCAGTCATAATTCACTTTTTTATAACTTTTTTCCAGTAAAAGAAATATTTTCAAAATGGGTATCAAATTGTGTGCAATTATTTGATTTGTCTATGCATACAGGGATTTTTCTTTTGCTCAGATAGTAAAAAGTACAGCTTTCACGATGTGCGCGGTATGTCGTCTGACAATATACAGCGTCCGAATTCCAGTGTGAACAATAAGACTGCATTTCTAATTGTTCCTTTTTATCGAATGCACAAAATATTGCGGTCCAATTGTCGGGAATTTCTCACGTTATCTATAATGAAAAAAGTTTGTTCGACACCTTGAATAGAGTCGAGGCAAAATTCAACGGTATGGGGAGTAGTGTTAGCTCATTTGCGGAAATTTTCATGCGGACCTAAACTGGGTAATCAGTTATAATTCACTTTTTTATAACTTTTTTCCAGTAAAAGAAATATTTTCAAAATGGGTATCAAATTGTGTGAAATTATTTTATTCGTCTATGTATACAGGGATTTTTCTTTTGCTCAGATAGTAAAAAGTACAGCTTTCACCATGTGCGCGGTATGTCGTCTGACAATTTACAGCGTCCGAATTCCAGCGTGCACAATAAGACCGCATTTGTAATTTTTCCTTTTTATCGAATCCACAATATATTGGTGTCAAATTGTCGGGAATTCCTTACCTTACCCATAATTACAAAAGTTTTTTCGACACCTTGATTAGAGTCGAGTCGAAATTCAACGGTATGGGGACTTGTGTTAGCTCATTTGCGGAAATTGTCATGCGGCCCTAAACTGGGAAATCAGTGATATTTCACTTGTTTATAACTTTTTTCCAGTAAAAGAAATATTTTCAAAATGGGTATCAAATTGTGTGAAATTATTTGATTTGTCTATGTTTACTGAGATTTTTCATTTGCTCAGATAGTAAAAAGTACAGCTTTCACCATGTGCGCGGTATGTCGTCTGACAATTTACAGCGTCCGAATTCCAGTGTGCACAATAAGACTGCATATGTAATTTTTCCATTTTATCGAATCCACAATATATTGGTGTCCAATTGTCGGGAATTCCTTACCTTATCCATAATTACAAAAGTTTTTTCGACACCTTGAATAGAGTCGATTCGAAATTCAACGGTATGGGGACTTGTGTTAGCTCATTTGTGGAAAATGTCATGCGTCCCTAAACTGGGAAATCAGTGATATTTCACATGTTTATAACTTTTTTCCAGTAAAAGAAATATTTTCAAAATGGGTATCAAATTGTGTGCAATTATTTGATTTGTATATGTTTACAGGGATTTTTCATTTGGTCAGATAGTAAAAAGTACAGCTTTCACCATGTGTGCGGTATGTCGTTTGACAATTTACAGCGTCCGAATTCCAGTGTGCACAATATGAATGCATTTGTAATTTTTCCTTTTTATAGAATCCACAAAATATTGGTGTCAAATTGTCGTGAATATCTTGCCTTATCCATAATTACAAAAGTTTGTTCGACACCTTGAATAGAGTCGAGGCAAAATTCAACGGTATGGGGACTAGTGTTAGCTCATTTGCGGAAATTTTCATGCGGACCTAAACTGGTTAATCAGTCATAATTCACTTTTTTTATAACTTTTTTCCAGTAAAAGAAATATTTTCAAAATGGGTATCAAATTGTGTGCAATTATTTGATTTGTCTATGTATACAGGGATTTTACATTTGCTTAGATAGTAAAAAGTACAGCTTTCACCATGTGCGCGGTATGTCGTCTGACAATTTACAGCGTCCGAATTCCAGTGTGCACAATAAGACTGCATTTGTAATTTTTCCTTTTTATCGAATCCACAATATATTGGTGTCCAATTGTCGGGCATTCCTTACCTTATCCATAATTACGAAAGTTTTTTCGACACCTTGAATAGAGTTGATTCGAAATTCAACGGTGTGGGGACTTGTGTTAGCTCATTTGTGGATATTGTCATGCGGCCCTAAACTGGGAAATCAGTCATATATCACTTGTTTATAACTGTTTTCCAGTAAAAGAAATATTTTCAAAATGGGCATCAAATTGTGTGCAATTATTTGATATGTCTATGTTTACAGGCATTTTTCATTTGCTCAGATAGTAAAAAGTACAGCTTTCACCATGTGCGCGGTATGACGTCTGACAATTTACAGCGTCCGAATTCCAGCGTGCACAATAAGACTGCATTTGTAATTTTTCCTTTTTATCGAATCCACAATATATTGGTGTCCAATTGTCGGGAATTCCTTACCTTATCCATAATTACGAAAGTTTTTTCGACACCTTTAATATAGTCGATTCGAAATCCAACGGTATGGGTACTTGTGTTAGCTCATTTGTGGAAATTGTCATGCGGCCCTAAACTGGGAAATCAGTCATATTTCTCTTGTTTATAACTTTTTTCCAGTAAAAGAAATATTTTCAAAATGGGTATCACATTGTGTGCAATTATTTGATTTGTATATGTTTACAGGGATTTTTCATTTGATCAGATAGTAAAAAGTACAGCTTTCACCATGTGCGCGGCATGACGTCTGACAATTTACAGCGTCCGAATTCCAGTGTGCACAATAAGACTGCATTTCTACTTTTTCCTTTTTAGAGAATCCACAAAATATTGGTGTCAAATCTTCGCGAATTTCTTGCCTTATCCATAATTACAAAAGTTTTTTCGACACCTTGAATAGAGTCGAGGCGAAATTTAACGGTATGGGGACTTGTGTTAGCTCATTTGCGGAAATTGTCATGCGGCCCTAAACTGGGAAATCAGTGACATTTCACTTGTTTATAACTTTTTTCCAGTAAAAGAAATATTTTCAAAATCGGTAGCAAATTGTGTGAAATTATTTGATTTATCTATGTTTACAGGGATGTTTCATTTGGTCAGATAGTAAAAAGTACAGCTTTCACTATTTCCGCGGTATGTCGTCTTGCAATTTACAGCGTCTTAATTCCAATGTGCACAATAAGACTGCATTTGTAATTTTTCCTTTTTATAGAATCCACAAAATATTGGTGTCAAGTTGTCGTGAATTTCTTGCCTTATCCATAATTACAAAAGTTTGTTCGACACCTTGAATAGAGTCGAGGCAAAATTCAACGGTATGGGGACTAGTGTTAGCTCATTTGCGGAAATTGTCATGCGGCCCTAAACTGGGAAATCAGTGATATTTCATTTGTTTATAACTTTTTTCCAGTAAAAGAAATATTTTCAAAATGGGTATCAAATTGTCTGCAATTATTTGATTTGTCTATGTTTACAGGAATTTTTCATTTGCTCAAATAGTAAAATGTACAGCTTTCACCATGTGCGCGGTATGTCGTCTGACAATTTACAGCGTCCGAAATCCAGTGTGCACAATAAGACTGCATTTGTAATTTTTCCTTTTTATCAAATCCACAATATATTGGTGTCCAATAGTCGGGAATTCCTTACCTTATCCATAATTACAAAAGTTTTTCGACACCTTGAATAGAGTCGAGGCACAATTCAACGGTATGGGGACTAGTGTTAGCTCATTTGCGGAAATTTTCATGCAGACCTAAACTGGGTAATCAGTCATAATTCACTTTTTTATAACTTTTTTCCAGTAAAAGAAATATTTTCAAAATGGGTATCAAATTGTGTGCAATTATTTGATTTGTCTATGCATACAGGGATTTTTCTTTTGCTCAGATAGTAAAAAGTACAGCTTTCACCATGTGCGCGGTATGTCGTCTGACAATTTACAGCGTCCGAATTCCAGTGTGCACAATAAGACTGCATATGTAATTTTTCCTTTTTATCGAATCCACAATATATTGGTGTCCAATTGTCGGGCATTCCTTACCTTATCCATAATTACGAAAGTTTTTTCGACACATTGAATAGAGTTGATTCGAAATTCAACGGTATGGGGACTTGTGTTAGCTCATTTGTGGATATTGTCATGCGGCCCTAAACTGGGAAATCAGTCATATATCACTTGTTTATAACTTTTTTCCAGTAAAAGAAATATTTTCAAAATGGGTATCAAATTGTGTGCAATTATTTGATATGTCTATGTTTACAGGCATTTTTCATTTGCTCAGATAGTAAAAAGTACAGCTTTCACCATGTGCGCGGCATGACGTCTGACAATTTACAGCGTCCGAATTCCAGTGTGCACAATAAGACTGCATTTGTAATTTTTCCTTTTTATAGAATCCACAAAATGTTGGTGTCAAGTTGTCGTGAATTTCTTGCCTTATCCATAATTACAAAAGTTTGTTCGACACCTTGAATAGAGTCGAGGCAAAATTCAACGGTATGGGGACTAGTGTTAGCTCATTTGCGGAAATTTTCATGCGGACCTAAACTGGGTAATCAGTCATAATTCACTTTTTTATAACTTTTTTCCAGTAAAAGAAATATTTTCAAAATGGGTATCAAATTGTGTGCAATTATTTGATTTGTCTATGTATACAGGGATTTTCTTTTGCTCAGATAGTAAAATGTACAGCTTTCACCATGTGCGCGGTATGTCGTCTGACAATATACAGCGTCCGAATTCCAGTGTGAACAATAAGAATGCATTTGTAATTTTTCCTTTTTATAGAATCCATAAAATATTGCTGTTCAATTGTCGGGAATTTCTTGCCTTATTCATAATTACAAAAGTTTGTTCGACACCTTGAATAGAGTCGAGGCACAATTCAACGGTATGGGGACTAGTGTTAGCTCATTTGCGGAAATTTTCATGCAGACCTAAACTGGGTAATCAGTCATAATTCACTTTTTTATAACTTTTTTCCAGTAAAAGAAATATTTTCAAAATGGGTATCAAATTGTGTGCAATTATTTGATTTGTCTATGCATACAGGGATTTTTCTTTTGCTCAGATAGTAAAAAGTACAGATTTCACCATGTGCGCGGTATGTCGTCTGACAATCTACAGCGTCCGAATTCCAGTGTGCACAATAAGACTGCATTTGTAATTTTTCCTTTTTATCGAATCCACAATATATTGGTGTCCAATTGTCGGGCATTCCTTACCTTATCCATAATTACAAATGTTTTTTCGACACCTTGAATAGAGTTGATTCGAAATGCAACGGTATGGGGACTTGTGTTAGCTCATTTGTGTATATTGTCATGCGGCCCTAAACTGGGAAATCAGTCATATATCACTTGTTTATAACTTTTTTCCAGTAAAAGAAATATTTTCAAAATGGGTATCAAATTGTGTGCAATTATTTGATATGTCTATGTTTACAGGCATTTTTCATTTGCTCATATAGTAAAAAGTACAGCTTTCACCATGTGCGCGGCATGACGTCTGACAATTTACAGCGTCCGAATTCCAGTGTGCACAATAAGACTGCATTTCTACTTCTTCCTTTTTAGAGAATCCACAAAATATTGGTGTCAAATTGTCGTGAATTTCTTGCCTTATACATCATTACAAAAGTTTGTTCGACACATTGAATAGAGTCGAGACAAAATTCAAAGGTATGGGGACTAGTGTTAGCTCATTTGCGGAAATTTTCATGCGGACCTGGACTGGGTAATCAGTCATAATTCACTTTTTTATAACTTTTTTCCAGTAAAAGAAATATTTTCAAAATGGGTATCAAATTCTGTGCAATTATTTGATTTGTCTATGTATACAGGGATTTTTCTTTTGCTCAGATAGTAAAATGTACAGCTTTCACCATGTGCGCGATGTGTCGTCTGACAATATACAGCGTCCGAATTCCTGTGTGCACAATAAGAATGCATTTGTAATTTTTCCTTTTTATAGAATCCACAAAATATTGCGGTCCAATTGTCGAGTATTTCTTGCCTTATCCATAATTACAAAAGTTTTTTCGACACCTTGATTAGAGTCGAGTCGAAATTCAACGGTATGGGGACTTGTGTTAGCTCATTTGCGGAAATTGTCATGCGGCCCTAAACTGGGAAATCAGTGATATTTCACATGTTTATAACTTTTTTCCAGTAAAAGAAATATTTTCAAAATGGGTATCAAATTGTGTGCAATTATTTGGTTTGTATATGTTTACAGGGATTTTTCATTTTCTCAGATAGTAAAAAGTACAGATTTCACCATGTGCCCGTTATGTCGTTTGACAATTTACAGCGTCCGAATTCCAGCGTGCACAATATGAATGCATTTCTACTTTTTCCTTTTTAGAGAATCCACAAAATATTGGTGTCAAATTGTTGGGAATTTCTTGCCATATCCATAATTTCAAAAGTTTGTTCGACACCTTGAATAGAGTCGAGGAGAAATTCAACGGTATGGGGACTTGTGTTAGCTCATTTACGGAAATTGTCATGCGGCCCTAAACTGGGAAATCAGTGATATTTCACATGTTTATAACTTTCTTCCAGTAAAAGAAATATTTTCAAAATGGGTATCAAATTGTGTGCAATTATTTGATTTGTCTATGTTTACAGGAATTTTTCATTTGCTCAGATAGTAAAAAGTACAGCTTTCACCATGTGCGCGGTATGTCGTCTGACAATTTACAGCGTCCGAAATCCAGTGTACACAATAAGACTGCATTTGTAATTTTTCCTTTTTATCAAATCCACAATATATTGGTGTCCAATTGTCGGGAATTCCTTACCATATCCATAATTACGAAAGTTTTTTCGACACCTTGAATAGAGTCGATTCGAAATTCAACGGTATGGGGACTTGTGTTAGCTCATTTGTGGAACTTGTCATGCGCCCCTAAACTGGGAAATCAGTGATATTTCACTTGTTTATAACTTTTTTCCAGTAAAAGAAATATTTTCAAAATGGGTATCAAATTGTGTGCAATTATTTGATATGTCTATGTTTACAGGGATTTTTCATTTGCTCAGATAGTAAAAAGTACAGCTTTCACCATGTGCGCGGCATGACGTCTGACAATTTACAGCGTCCGAATTCCAGTGTGCACAATAAGACTGCATTTCTACTTTTTCCTTTTTATCAAATCCACAATATATTAGTGTCCAATTGTCGGGAATTCCTTACCTTATCCATAATTACAAAAGTTTTTCGACACATTGAATAGAGTCGAGGCAAAATTCAACGGTATGGGGACTTGTGTTAGCTCATTTTCGGAAATTGTCATGCGGCCCTAAACTGGGAAATCAGTGACATTTCACTTGTTTATAACTTTTTTCCAGTAAAAGAAATATTTTCAAAATCGGTAGCAAATTGTGTGCAATTATTTGATTTGTCTATATATACAGGGATTTTTCTTTTGCTCAGATAGTAAAAAGTACAGCTTTCACTATGTGCGCGGTATGTCGTCTGACAATATACAGCGTCCGAATTCCAGTGTGAACAATAAGAATGCATTTGTAATTTTTCCTTTTTATAGAATCCACAAAATATTGCTGTCAAATTGTCGGAATTTCTTGCCTTATCCATAATTACAAAAGTTTGTTCGACACCTTGAATAGAGTCGAGGCAAAATTCAACGGTATGGGGACTAGTGTTAGCTCATTTGCGGAAATTTTCATGCGGACCTAAACTGGGAAATCAGTGATATTTCACTTTTTTATAACTTTTTTCCAGTAAAAGAAATATTTTCAAAATGGGTATCAAATTGTGTGCAATTATTTGATATGTCTATGTTTACAGGCATTTTTCATTTGCTCAGATAGTAAAAAGTACAGCTTTCACCATGTGCGTGGTATGTCGTCTGACAATCTACAACGTCCAAATTCCAGTGTGCACAATAAGACTGCATTTGTAATTTTTCCTTTTTATCGAATCCACAATATATTGGTGTCCAATTGTCGGGAATGTCTTGCCTTATCCATAATTACAAAAGTTTTTCCGACACCTTGATTAGAGTCGAGTCGAAATTCAACGGTATGGGGACTTGTGTTAGCTCATTTGCGGAAATTGTCATGCGGCCCTTATCTGGGAAATCAGTGATATTTCACATGTTTATAACTTTTTTCCAGTAAAAGAAATATTTTCAAAATGGGTATCAAATTGTGTGCAATTATTTGATTTGTCTATGTTTACAGGGATTTTTCATTTGCTCAAATAGTAAAAAGTACAGCTTTCACCATGTGCGCGTTATGTCGTCTGACAATTTACAGCGTCCGAATTCCAGTGTGCACAATAAGACTGCATTTGTAATTTTTCCTTTTTATCGAATCCACAATATATTGGTGTCCAATTGTCGGGAATTCCTTACCTTATCAATAATTACAAAAGTTTGTTCGACACCTTGAATAGAGTCGAGGCAAAATTCAACGGTATATGGACTAGTGTTAGCTCATTTGCGGCAATTATCATGCTGACCTAAACTGGGTAATCAGTCATAATTCACTTTTTTATAACTTTTTTACAGTAAAAGAAATATTTTCAAAATGGGTATCAAATTGTGTGCAATTATTTGATTTGTCTATGTATACAAGGATTTTTCTTTTGCTCAGGTAGTAAAAAGTACAGCTTTCACCATGTGCGCGGTATGTCGTCTGACAATATACAGCGTCCGAATTCCAGTGTGAACAATAAGAATGCATTTATAATTTTTCCTTTTTATAGAATCCACAAAATATTGCTGTCCAATTGTCGGGAATTTCTTGCCTTATCCATAATTACAAAAGTTTGTTCGACACCTTGAATAGAGTCGAGGCAAAATTCAACGGTATGGGGACTAGTGTTAGCTCATTTGCGGAAATTTTCCTGCGGACCTAAACTGGGAAATCAGTGATATTTCACTTGTTTATACCTTTTTTCCAGTAAAAGAAATATTTTCAAAATGGCTATCAAATTGTGTGAAATTATTTGATTTGTCTATGTTTACAGGGATTTTTCATTTGCTCAGATAGTAAAAAGTACAGCTTTCACCATGTGCGCGGTATGTCGTCTGACAATTTACAGCGTCCGAATTCCAGTGTGCACAATAAGACTGCATTTGTAATTTTTCCTTTTTATCGAATCCACAATATATTGGTGTCCAATTGTCGGGAATTCCTTACCTTATCCATAATTACGAAAGTTTTTTCGACACCTTGAATATAGACGATTCGAAATACAACGGTATGGGGACTTGTGTTCGCTCATTTGTGGAAATTGTCATGCGGCCCTAAACTGGGAAATCCGTCATATTTCACTTGTTTATAACTTTTTTCCAGTAAAAGAAATATGTTCAAAATCGGTATCAAATTGTGTGCAATTATTTGATATGTCTATGTTTACAGGGATTTTTCATTTGCACAGATAGTAAAAAGTACAGCTTTCACCATGTGCGCGTCATGACGTCTGACAATTTAGAGCGACCGAATTCCAGTGTGCACAATAAGACTGCATTTCTACTTTTTCCTTTTTATAGAATCCACAAAATATTGGTGTCAAATTGTCGGGAAACTCTTGCCTTATCCATAATTACAAAAATTTGTACGACACGTTGAATAGAGTCGAGGCAAAATTCAACGGTATGGGGACTAGTGTTAGCTCATTTGCGGAAATTTTCATGCGGACCTAAACTGGGTAATCTGTCATAATTCACTTTTTTATAACTTTTTTCCAGTAAAAGAAATATTTTCAAAATGGGTATCAAATTGTGTGCAATTATTTGATTTGTCTATGTATACAAGGATTTTTCATTTGCTCAGATAGTAAAAAGTACAGCTTTCTCCATGTGCGCGGTATGTCGTCTGAAAATTTACAGCGTCCGAATTCCAGTGTGCACAATAAGACTGCATTTGTAATTTTTCCTTTTTATCTAATCCACAATATATTCGTGTCAAATTGTCGAGAATTTCTTGCCTTATCCATAATTACAAAAGTTTTTTCGACACCTTGATTAGAGTCGAGTCGAAATTCAACGGTATGGGGACTTGCGTTAGCTCATTTGCGGAAATTGTCATGCGGCTCTAAACTGGGAATTCAGTGATATTTCACTTGTTTATACCTTTTTTCCAGTAAAAGAAATATTTTCAAAATGGCTATCAAATTGTGTGAAATTAGTTGATTTGTCTATGTTTACAGGGATTTTTCATTTGCTCAGATAGTAAATAGTACAGCTTTCACCATGTGCGCGGTATGTCGTCTGACAATTTACAGCGTCCGAATTCCAGGGTGCGCAATAAGACTGCATTTGTAATTTTTCCTTTTTATCGAATCCACAATATATTGGTGTCCAATTGTCGGGAATTCCTTACCTTATCCATAATTACGAAAGTTTTTTCGACACCTTGAATATAGACGATTCGAAATACAACGGTATGGGGACTTGTGTTAGCTCATTTGTGGAAATTGTCATGCGGCCCTAAACTGGGAAATCAGTCATATTTCACTTGTTTATAACTTTTTTCCAGTAAAAGAAATATGTTCAAAATGGGTATCAAATTGTGTGCAATTATTCGATATGTCTATGTTTACAGGGATTTTTCATTTGCTCAGATAGTAAAAAGTACAGCTTTCACCATGTGCGCGTCATGAAGTCTGACAATTTACAGCGACCGAATTCCAGTGTGCACAATAAGACTGCATTTCTACTTTTTTCCTTTTTATAGAATCCACAAAATATTAGTGTCAAATTATCGGGAATCTCTTGCCTTATCCATAATTACAAAAATTTGTACGACACCTTGAATAGAGTCGAGGGAAAATTCAACGGTATGGGGACTAGTTTTAGGTCATTTGCGGAAATTTTCATGCGGACCTAAACTGGGTAATCTGTCATAATTCACTTTTTTATAATTTTTTTCCAGTAAAAGAAATATTTTCAAAATGGGTATGAAATTGTGTGCAATTATTTGATTTGTCTATGTTTACAGGGATTTTTCATTTGCTCAGATAGTAAAAAGTACAGCTTTCACCATGTGCGCGGTATGTCGTCTGACAATTTACAGCGTCCGAAAACCAGTGTGCACAATAAGACTGCATTTGTAATTTTTCCTTTTTATCGAATCCACAATATATTGGTGTCCAATTGTCGGGAATTCCTTACCTTATCCTTAATTACGAAAGTTTTTTCGACACCTTGAATAGAGTCGATTCGAAATTCGACGGTATGGGGACTTGTGTTAGCTCATTTGTGGAAATTGTCATGCGGCCCTAAACTGGGAAATCAGTAATATTTCACTTCTTTATAACTTTTTTCCAGTAACAGAAATATTTTCAAAATGGGTATCAAATTGTGTGCAATTATTTGATATGTCTATGTTTACAGGCATTTTTCATTTGCTCAGATAGTAAAAAGTACAGCTTTCACCATGTGCGCGGCATGACGTCTGACAATTTACAGCGTCCGAATTCCAGTGTGCACAATAAGACTGCATTTCTACTTTTTCCTTTTTATAGAATCCACAAAATATTGGTGTCAAATTTTCGTGAATTTCTTGCCTTATCCATAATTACAAAAGTTTGTTCGACACCTTGAATAGAGTCGAGGCAAAATTCAAAGGTATGGGGACTAGTGTTAACTCATTTGCGGAAATTTTCATGCGGACCTAAACTGGGTAATCAGTCATAATTCACTTTTTTATAACTTTTTTCCAGTAAAAGAAATATTTTCAAAATGGGTATCAAATTTCTGTGAAATTATTTGATTTGTCTATGTTTACAGGGATTTTTCATTTGCACTGATAGTAAAAAGTACAGTTTTCACCATGTGCCCGGCATGACGTCTGACAATTTACAGCGACCGAATTCCAGTGTGCACAATAAGAATGCATTTCTACTTTTTCCTTTTTAGAGAATCCACAAAATATTGCTGTCCAATTGTCAGGAATTTCTTGCCTTATCCATAATTACAAAAGTTTTTTCGACACCTTGATTAGAGTCGGGTCGAAATTCAACGGTATGGGGACATGTGTTAGCTCATTTGCGGAAATTTTCATGCGGCCGTAAACTGGGAAATCAGTGATATTTCACTTGTTTATACCTTTTTTCCAGTAAAAGATATATTTTCAAAATGGCTATCAAATTGTGTGAAATTATTTGATTTGTCTATGTTTACAGGGATTTTTCATTTGCTCAGATAGTAAAAAGTACAGCTTTCACCATGTGCGCGGTATGTCGTCTGACAATTTACAGCGTCCGAATTCCAGTGTGCACAATAAGACTGCATTTGTAATTTTTCCTTTTTATCGAATCCACAATATATTGGTGTCCAATTGTCGGGAATTCCTTACCTTATCCATAATTACGAAAGTTTTTTCGACACCTTGAATATAGACGATTCGAAATACAACGGTATGGGGACTTGTGTTAGCTCATTTGTGGAAATTGTCATGCGGCCCTAAACTGGGAAATCCGTCATATTTCACTTGTTTATAACTTTTTTCCAGTAACAGAAATATTTTCAAAATGGGTATCAAATTGTGTGCAATTATTTGATATGTCTATGTTTACAGGGATTTTTCATTTGCTCAGACAGTAAAAAGTACAGCTTTCACCATGTGCGCGGCATGACGTCTGACAATTTACAGCGTCCGAATTCCAGTGTGCACAATAACACTGCATTTCTACTTTTTCCTTTTTATAGAATCCACAAAATATTGGTGTCAAATTGTCGGGAAACTCTTGCCTTATCCATAATTACAAAAATTTGTACGACACCTTGAATAGAGTCGAGGCAAAATTCAACGGTATGGGGACTAGTGTTAGCTCATTTGCGGAAATTTTCATGCGGACCTAAACTGGGTAATCTGTCATAATTCACTTTTTTATAACTTTTTTCCAGTAAAAGAAATATTTTCAAAATGGGTATCAAATTGTGTGCAATTATTTGATTTGTCTATGTATACAAGGATTTTTCATTTGCTCAGATAGTAAAAAGTACAGCTTTCTCCATGTGCGCGGTATGTCGTCTGACAATTTACAGCGTCCGAATTCCAGTGTGCACAATAAGACTGCATTTGTAATTTTTCCTTTTTATCGAATCCACAATATATTCGTGTCAAATTGTCGAGAATTCCTTGCCTTATCCATTATTACAAAAGTTTTTTCGACACCTTGATTAGAGTCGAGTCGAAATTCAACGGTATGGGGACTTGTGCTAGCTCATTTGCGGAAATTGTCATGCGGCCCTAAACTGGGAAATCAGTGATATTTCACTTGTTTATACCTTTTTTCCAGTAAAAGAAATATTTTCAAAATGGCTATCAAATTGTGTGAAATTATTTGATTTGTCTATGTTTACAGGGATTTTTCATTTGCTCAGATAGTAAAAAGTACAGCTTTCAACATGTGCGCGGTATGTCGTCTGACAATTTACAGCGTCCGAAAACCAGTGTGCACAATAAGACTGCATTTGTAATTTTTCCTTTTTATCGAATCCACAATATATTGGTGTCCAATTGTCGGGAATTACTTACCTTATCCTTAATTACGAAAGTTTTTTCGACACCTTGAATAGAGTCGATTCGAAATTCGACGGTATGGGGACTTGTGTTAGCTCATTTGTGGAAATTGTCATGCGGCCCTAAACTGGGAAATCAGTAATATTTCACTTCTTTATAACTTTTTTCCAGTAACAGAAATATTTTCAAAATGGGTATCAAATTGTGTGCAATTATTTGATATGTCTATGTTTACAGGGATTTTTCATTTGCTCAGACAGTAAAAAGTACAGCTTTCACCATGTGCGCGGCATGACGTCTGACAATTTACAGCGTCCGAATTCCAGTGTGCACAATAACACTGCATTTCTACTTTTTCCTTTTTATAGAATCCACAAAATATTGGTGTCAAATTGTCGGGAAACTCTTGCCTTATCCATAATTACAAAAATTTGTACGACACCTTGAATAGAGTCGAGGCAAAATTCAACGGTATGGGGACTAGTGTTAGCTCATTTGCGGAAATTTTCATGCGGACCTAAACTGGGTAATCTGTCATAATTCACTTTTTTATAACTTTTTTCCAGTAAAAGAAATATTTTCAAAATGGGTATCAGATTGTGTGCAATTATTTGATTTGTCTATGTATACAAGGATTTTTCATTTGCTCAGATAGTAAAAAGTACAGCTTTCTCCATGTGCGCGGTATGTCGTCTGACAATTTACAGCGTCCGAATTCCAGTGTGCACAATAAGACTGCATTTGTAATTTTTCCTTTTTATCGAATCCACAATATATTCGTGTCAATTTGTCGAGAATTTCTTGCCTTATCCATAATTACAAAAGTTTTTTCGACACCTTGATTAGAGTCGAGTCGAAATTCAACGGTATGGGGACTTGTGCTAGCTCATTTGCGGAAATTGTCATGCGGCCCTAAACTGGGAAATCAGTGATATTTCATTTGTTTATACCTTTTTTCCAGTAACAGAAATATTTTCAAAATGGCTATCAAATTGTGTGAAATTATTTGATTTTCTATGTTTACAGGGATTTTTCATTTGCTCAGATAGTAAAAAGTACAGCTTTCACCATGTGCGCGGTATGTCGTCTGACAATTTACAGCGTCCGAATTGCAGTGTGCACAATAAGACTGCATTTGTAATTTTTCCTTTTTATCGAATCCACAATATATTGGTGTCCAATTGTCGGGAATTCCTTACCTTATCCATAATTACGAAAGTTTTTTCGACACCTTGAATATAGACGATTCGAAATACAACGGTATGTGGACTTGTGTTAGCTCATTTGTGGAAATTGTCATGCGGCCCTAAACTGGGAAATCAGTCATATTTCACTTGTTTATAACTTTTTTCCAGTAAAAGAAATATGTTCAAAATCGGTATCAAATTGTGTGCAATTATTTGATATGTCTATGTTTACAGGGATTTTTCATTTGCACAGATAGTAAAAAGTACAGCTTTCACCATGTGCGCGTCATGACGTCTGACAATTTAGAGCGACCGAATTCCAGTGTGCACAATAAGACTGCATTTCTACTTTTTCCTTTTTATAGAATCCACAAAATATTGGTGTCAAATTGTCGGGAAAGTCGTGCATTATCCATAATTACAAAAATTTGTACGACACCTTGAATAGAGTCGAGGGAAAATTCAACGGTATGGGGACTAGTTTTAGCTCATTTGCGGAAATTTTCATGCGGACCTAAACTGGGTAATCTGTCATAATTCACTTTTTTATAACTTTTTTCCAGTAAAAGAAATATTTTCAAAATGGGTATGAAATTGTGGGCAATTATTTGATTTGTCTATGTTTACAGGGATTTTTCATTAGCTCAGATAGTAAAAAGTACAGCTTTCACCATGTGCGCGGTATGTCGTCTGACAATTTACAGCGTCCGAAAACCAGTGTGCACAATAAGACTGCATTTGTAATTTTTCCTTTTTATCGAATCCACAATATATTGGTGTCCAATTGTCGGGAATTCCTTACCTTATCCTTAATTACGAAAGTTTTTTCGACACCTTGAATAGAGTCGATTCGAAATTCGACGGTATGGGGACTTGTGTTAGCTCATTTGTGGAAATTGTCATGCGGCCCTAAACTGGGAAATCAGTAATATTTCACTTCTTTATAACTTTTTTCCAGTAACAGAAATATTTTCAAAATGGGTATCAAATTGTGTGCAATTATTTGATATGTCTATGTTTACAGGGATTTTTCATTTGCTCAGATAGTAAAAAGTACAGCTTTCACCATGTGCGCGGCATGACGTCTGACAATTTACAGCGTCCGAATTCCAGTGTGCACAATATCACTGCATTTCTACTTTTTCCTTTTTATCGAATCCACAATATATTGGTGTCCAATTGTCGGGAATTCCTTACCTTATCCATAATTACAAAAGTTTTTTCGACACCTTGAATAGAGTCGAGGCAAAATTTAAAGGTATGGGAACTAGTGTTAGCTCATTTGCGGAAATTTTCATGCGGACCTAAACTGGGTAATCAGTCATAATTCACTTTTTTATAACATTTTTCCAGTAAAAGAAATATTTTCAAAATGGGTATCAAATTGTGTGCAATTATTTGATTTGTCTATGTTTACAGGGATTTTTCATTTGCTCAGATAGTAAAAAGTACAGCTTTCACCATGTGCGCGATATGTCGTCTGACAATATACAGCGTCCGAATTCCAGTGTGCACAATAAGACTGCATTTGTAATTTTTCCTTTTTATCGAATCCACAATATATTGGTGTCCAATTGTCGGGAATTCCTTACCTTATCCATAATTACAAAAGTTTGTTCGACACCTTGAATAGAGTCGAGGCAAAATTAAACGGTATGGGGACTAGTGTTAGCTCATTTGCGGAAATTTTCATGCGGACCTAAACTGGGTAATCAGTCATAATTCACTTTTTTATAACTTTTTTCCAGTAAAAGAAATATTTTCAAAATGGTTATCAAATTGTGTGCAATTATTTGATTTGTCTATGTATACAGGGATTTTTCTTTTGCTCAGATAGTAAAAAGTACAGCTTTCACCATGTGCGCGGTATGTCGTCTGACAATATACAGCGTCCTAATTCCAGTGTGCACAATAAGACAGCATTTGTAATTTTTTCCTTTTTATCGAATCCACAATATATTGGTGTCCAATTGTCGGGAATTCCTTACCTTATCCATAATTACGAAAGTTTTTTCGACACCTTGAATATAGACGATTCGAAATACAACGGCATGGGGACTTGTGTTAGCTCATTTGTGGAAATTGTCATGCGGCCATAAACTGGGAAATCAGTCATATTTCACTTGTTTATAACTTTTTTCCAGTAAAAGAAATATGTTCAAAATGGGGATCAAATTGTGTGCAATTATTTGATATGTCTATGTTTACAGGGATTTTTCATTTGCACAGATAGTAAAAAGTACAGCTTTCACCATGTGCGCGTCATGACGTCTGACAATTTAGAGCGACCGAATTCCAGTGTGCACAATAAGACTGCATTTCTACTTTTTCCTTTTTATAGAATCCACAAAATATTGGTGTCAAATTGTCGGGAATTTCTTGCCTTATCCATAATTACAAAAATTTGTACGACACCTTGAATAGAGTCGAGGCAAAATTCAACGGTATGGGGACTAGTGTTAGCTCATTTGCGGAAATTTTCATGCTGACTTAAACTGGGTAATCTGTCATAATTCACATTTTTATAACTTTTTTCCAGTAAAAGAAATATTTTCAAAATGGGTATCAAATTGTGTGCAATTATTTGATTTGTCTATGTATACAAGGATTTTTCATTTGCTCAGATAGTAAAAAGTACAGCTTTCTCCATGTGCGCGGTATGTCGTCTGACAATTTACAGCGTCCGAATTCCAGTGTGCACAATAAGACTGCATTTGTAATTTTTCCTTTTTATCGAATCCACAATATATTCGTGTCAAATTGTCGAGAATTTCTTGCCTTATCCATAATTACAAAAGTTTTTTCGACACCTTGATTAGAGTCGAGTCGAAATTCAACGGTATGGGGACTTGTGTTAGCTCATTTGCGGAAATTGTCATGCGGCCCTAAACTGGGAAATCAGTGATATTTCACTTGTTTATACCTTTTTTCCAGTAAAAGAAATATTCTCAAAATGGCTATCAAATTGTGTGAAATTATTTGATTTGTCTATGTTTACAGGGATTTTTCATTTGCTCAGATAGTAAAAAGTACAGCTTTCACCATGTGCGCGGTATGTCGTCTGACAATTTACAGCGTCCGAATTCCAGTGTGCACAATAAGACTGCATTTGTAATTTTTCCTTTTTATCGAATCCACAATATATTGGTGTACAATTGTCGGGAATACCTTACCTTATCCATAATTACGAAAGTTTTTTCGACACCTTGAATATAGACGATTCGAAATACAACGGTATGGGGACTTGTGTTAGCTCATTTGTGGAAATTGTCATGCGGCCCTAAACTGGGAAATCAGTCATATTTCACTTGTTTATAACTTTTTTCCAGTAAAAGAAATATGTTCAAAATGGGTATCAAATTGTGTGCAATTATTTGATATGTCTATGTTTACAGGGATTTTTATTTGCTCAGATAGTAAAAAGTACAGCTTTCACCATGTGCGCGTCATGACGTCTGACAATTTACAGCGACCGAATTCCAGTGTGCACAATAAGACTGCATTTCTACTTTTTCGTTTTATAGAATCCACAAAATATTGGTGTCAAATTATCGGGAATCTCTTGCCTTATCCATAATTACAAAAGTTTGTTCGACACCTTGAATAGAGTCGAGGCAAAATTTAAAGGCATGGGGACTAGTGGTAGCTCATTTGCGGAAATTTTCATGCGGACCTAAACTGGGTAATCAGTCATAATTCACTTTTTTATAACTTTTTTCCAGTAAAAGAAATATTTTCAAAATGTGTATCAAAATGTGTGCAATTATTTGATTTGTCTATGTTTACTGGGATTTTTCATTTGCTCAGATAGTAAAAAGTACAGCTTTCACCATGTGCGCGATATGTCGTCTGACAATATACAGCGTCCGAATTCCAGTGTGCACAATAAGACTGCATTTGTAATTTTTCCTTTTTATCGAATCCACAATATATTGGTGTCCAATTGTCGGGAATTCCTTACCTTATCCATAATTACAAAAGTTTTTTCGACACCTTGAATAGAGTCGAGGCAAAATTCAAAGGTATGGGGACTAGTGTTAACTCATTTGCGGAAATTGTCATGCGGACCTAAACTGGGTAATCAGTCATAATTCACTTTTTTATAACTTTTTTCCAGTAAAAGAAATATTTTCAAAATGGTTATCAAATTGTGTGCAATTATTTGATTTGTCTATGTATACAGAGATTTTTCTTTTGCTCAGATAGTAAAAAGTACAGCTTTCACCATGTGCGCGGTATGTCGTCTGACAATATACAGCGTCCTAATTCCAGTGTGAACAATATGAATGCATTTGTAATTTTTCCTTTTTATAGAATCCATAAAATATTGCTGTCCAATTGTCGGGAATTTCTTGCCTTATCCATAATTACAAAAGTTTTTTCGACACCTTGATTAGAGTCGAGTCGAAATTCAACGGTATGGGGACTTGTGTTAGCTCATTTGCGGAAATTGTCATGCGGCCCTAAACTGGGAAATCAGTGATATTTCACATGTTTATAACTTTTTTCCAGTAAAAGAAATATTTTCAAAATGGGTATCAAATTGTGTGAAATTATTGGATTTGTCTATGTTTACAGGGATTTTTCATTTGCTCAGATTGTAAAAAGTACAGCTTTCACCATGTGCGCGGCATGACGTCTGACAATTTACAGCGTCCGAATTCCAGTATGCACAATAAGAATGCATTTGTAATTTTTCCTTTTTATAGAATCCACATAATATTGCAGTGCAATTGTCGGGAATTTCTTGCCTTATCCATAATTACAAATGTTTGTTCGACACCTTGAATAGAGTCGAGGCAACATTCAACGGTATGGGGACTAGTGTTAGCTCAATTGCGTAAATTTTCATGCGGACCTGAACTGGGTAATCAGTCATAATTCACTTTTTTATAACTTTTTTCCAGTAAAAGTAATATTTTTAAAATGGGTATCATATTGTGTGCAATTATTTGATTTGTCTATATATACAGGGATTTTTCTTTTGCTCAGATAGTAAAAAGTACAGCTTTCACCATGTGCGCGATATGTCGTCTGAAAATTTACAGCGTCCGAATTCCAGTGTGCACAATAAGACTGCATTTGTAATTTTCCCTTTTTATCGAATCCACAATATATTGGTGTCAAATTGTCGGGGATTTCTTGCCTTATCCATAATTACAAAAGTTTTTTCGACACCTTGATTAGAGTCGAGTCGAAATTCAACGGTATGGGGACTTGTGTTAGCTCATTTGCGGAAATTGTCATGCGGCCCTAAACTGGGAAATCAGTGATATTTCACTTGTTTATAACTTTTTTCCAGTAAAAGAAATATTTTCCAAACGGGTATCAAATTGTGTGAAATTATTTGGTTTGTCTATGTGTACAGGGATTTTTCATTTGCTCAGATAATAAAAAGTACAGCTTTCACCATGTGCGCGGTATGTCGTCTGACAATTTACAGCGTCCGAATTCTAGTGTGCACAGTAAGACTGCATTTGTAATTTTTCCTTTTTATCGAATCCACAATATATTGGTGTCCAATTGTCGGGAATTCCTTACCTTATCCATAATTACGAAAGTTTTTTCGACACCTTGAATAGAGTCGATTCGAAATTCAACGGTATGGGGACTTGTGTTAGCTCATTTGTGGAAATTGTCATGCGGCCCTAAACTGGGAAATCAGTCATATTTCACTTGTTTATAACTTTTTTCCGGTAAAAGAAATATTTACAAAATGGGTATCAAATTGTGTGCAATTATTTGATTTGTATATGTTTACAGGGATTTTTCATTTGCTCAGATAGTAAAAAGTACAGCTTTCACCATGTGCGCGGTATTTCGTCTGACAATTTACAGCGTCCGAATTCCAGTGTGCACAATAAGACTGCATTTGTAATTTTTTCTTTTTATAGAATCCACAAAATATTGGTGTCAAATTGTCGGGAATTTCTTGCCTTATCCATAATTACAAAGTTTGTTCGACACGTTGAATAGAGTCGAGGAAAAATTCAACGGTATGGGGAGTAGTGTTAGCTCATTTGCGGAAATTTTCATGCGGACCTAAACTGGGTAATCAGTCATAATTCACTTTTTTATAACTTTTTTCCAGTAAAAGAAATATTTTAAAAATGCGTATCAGATTCTGTGCAATTATTTGATTCGTCGATGTATACAGGGATTTTTCTTTTGCTCACATAGTAAAAAGTACAGCTTTCACCATGTGCGCGGTATGTCGTCTGACAATTTACAGCGTCCGAATTCCAGTGTGCATAATAAGACCGCATTTGTAATTTTTCCATTTTTATCGAATCCACAATATATTGGTGTCAAATTGTCGGGAATTTCTTGCCTTATCCATAATTACTAATGTTTTTTCGACACCTTGATTAGAGTCGAGTCGAAATTCAACGGTATGGGGACTTGTGTTAGCTCATTTGCGGAAATTGTCATGCGGCCCTAAACTGGGAAATCAGTGATATTTCACTTGTTTATAACTTTTTTCCAGTAAAAGAAATATTTTCAAAATGGGTATCAAATTGTGTGCAATTATTCGATTTGTCTATGTTTACAGGGATTTTTCATTTGCTCAGATAGTAAAAAGTACAGCTTTCACCATGTGCGCGGTATGTCGTCTGACAATTTACAGCGTCCGAATTCCAGTGTGCACAATAAGACTGCATTTGTAATTTTTCATTTTTATCGAATCCACAATATAATGGTGTCCAATTGTCGGGAATTCCTTACCTTATCCATAATTACAAAAGTTTTTTCGACACCTTGAATAGAGTCGATTCGAAATTCAACGGTATGGGGACTTGTGTTAGCTCATTTGTGGAAATTGTCATGCGGCCCTAAACTGGGAAATCAGTCATATTTCACTTGTTTATTATTTTTTCCAGTAAAAAAATATTTTCAAAATGGGTATCAAATGGTGTGAAATTATTTTATTTATCTATGTTTACAGGGATGTTTCATTTGGTCAGATAGTAAAAAGTACAGCTTTCACTATGTGCGCGGTATGTCGTCTGACAATTTACAGCGTCCGAATTCCAGTGTGCAGAATAAGACTGCATTTCTAATTGTTCCTTTTTATCGAATGCACAAAATATTGGTGTCCAATTGTCGGGAATTCTCACGTTATCTATAATGAAAAATGTTATTTCGACACCTTGAATAGAGTCGATTCGAAATTCAACGGTATGGGGACATGTGTTAGCAGATTTGTGGAAATTGTCATGCGGCCCTAAACTGGGAAATCAGTCATATTTCACTTGTTCATAACTTTTTTCCAGTAAAAGAAATATTTTCAAAATGGGTATCAAATTGTGTGCAATTATTTCATATGTCTATGTTTACAGGGATTTTTCATTTGCTCAGATAGTAAAAAGTACAGCTTTCACCATGTGCGCGGCATGACGTCTGACAATTTACAGCGTCCGAATTCCAGTGTGCACAATAAGTCTGCATTTTTAATTTTTCCTTATTATAGAATCCACAAAATATTGGTGTCAAATTGTCGAGAATTTCTTGCCTTATCCATAATTACAAAAGTTTTTTCGACACCTTGATTAGAGTCGGGTCAAAATTCAACGGTATGGGGACTAGTGTTAGCTCATTTGCGGAAATTGTCATGCGGCCCTAACCTGGGTAATCAGTCATAATTCACTTTTTTATAACTTTTTTCCAATAAAAGAAATATTTTCAAACTGGGTATCAAATTGTTTGAAATTATTTGATTTGTCTATGTTTACAGGGATTTTTCATTTGCTCAGATAGTAAAAAGTACAGCTTTCACCATGTGCGCGGTATGTCGTCTGACAATTTACAGCGTCCGAATTCCAGTGTGCACAATAAGACTGCATTTGTAATTTTTCCTTTTTATCGAATCCACAAGATATTGGTGTCCAATTGTCGGGAATGCCTTACCTTATCCATAATTACGAAAGTTTTTTCGACACCTCGAATAGAGTCGATTCGAAATTCAACGGTATGGGGACTTGTGTTAGCTCATTTGTGGAAATTGTCATGCGGCCTTAAACTGGGAAATCAGTCATATTTCACTTGTTTATAACTTTTTTCCAGTAAAAGAAATATTTTCAAAATGGGTATCAAATTGTGTGCAATTATTTGATATGTCTATGTTTACAGGGATTTTTCATTTGCTCAGATAGTAAAAAGTACAGCTTTCACAATGTGCGCGCCATGACCTCTGACAATTTACAGCGTCCGAATTCCAGTGTGCACAATAAGACTGCTTTTCTACTTTTTCCTTTTTATAGAATCCACAAAATATTGGTGTCAAATTGTCGTGAATTTCTTGCCTTATCCATAATTACAAAAGTTTTTTCGACACGTTGAATAGAGTCGAGGCGAAATTTAACGGTATGGGGACTTGTGTTAGCTCATTTGCGGAAATTGTCATGCGGCCTTAAACTGGGAAATCAGTGATATTTCACATGTTTATAACTTTTTTCCAGTAAAAGAAATATTTTCAAAATGGGTATCAAATTGTGTGAAATTATTTGATTTATCTATGTTTACAGGGATGTTTCATTTGGTCAGATAGTAAAAAGTACAGCTTTCACTACGTGCGCGGTATGTCTTCTGACAATTTACAGCTTCAGAATTCCAGTGTGCACAATAAGACTGCATTTGTAATTTTTCCTTTTTATAGAATCCACAAAATATTGGTGTCAAATTGTCGAGAATTTCTTGCCTTATCCATAATTACAAAAGTTTGTTCGACACCTAGAATAGAGTCGAGGCAAAATTCAACGGTATGGGGACTAGTGTTAACTAATTTGCGGAAATTTTCATGCGGACCTAAACTGGGTAATCAGTCATAATTCACGTTTTTATAACTTTTTTCCAGTAAAAGAAATATTTTCAAAATGGGTATCAAATTGTGTGCTATTATTTGATTTGTCTATGTATAAAGGGATTTTTCTTTTGCTCAGATAGTAAAAAGTACAGCTTTCACCATGTGCGCGGTATGTCGTCTGACAATCTACAGCGTCCAAATTCCAGTGTGCACAATAAGACTGCATTTGTAATTTTTCCTTTTTATCGAATCCACAATATATTGGTGTCCAATTGTCGGGAATTTCTTGCCTTATCCATAATTACAAACGTTTTTCCGACACCTTGATTAGAGTCGAGTCGAAATTCAACGGTATGGGGACTTGTGTTAGCTCATTTGCGGAAATTGTCATGCGGCCCTAAACTGGGAAATCAGTGATATTTCACTTGCTTATAACTTTTTTCCAGTAAAAGAAATATTTTCAAAATGGGTATCAAATTGTGTGAAATTATTTGATTTGTCTATGTTTACAGGGATTTTTCATTTGCTAAGATAGTAAAAAGTACAGCTTTCACCATGTGCGCGTTATGTCGTCAGACGATTTACAGCGTCCGAATTCCAGTGTGCACAATAAGACTGCATTTGTAATTTTTCCTTTTTATCGAATCGACAATATGTTGGTGTCCAATTGTCGGGAATTACTTACCTTATCCATAATTACAAAAGTTTTTTCTACACCTTGAATAGAGTCGAGGCGAAATTCAACGGTATGGGGACTTGTGTTAGCTCATTTGTGGAAATTCTCATGCGGCCCTAAACTGGGAAATCAGTCATATTTCACTTGTTTATAACTTTTTTCAAGTAAAAGAAATATTTTCAAAATGGGTATCAAATTGTGTGCAATTATTTGATATGTCTATGCTTACAGGGATTTTTCATTTGCTCAGATAGTAAAAAGTACAGCTTTCACCATGTGCGCGGCATGACGTCTGACAATTTACAGCGTCCGAATTCCAGTATGCACAATCAGACTGCATTTCTACTTTTTCCTTTTTATAGAATCCACAAAATATTGGTGTCAAATTGTCGTGAATTTCTTGCCTTATCCATAATTACAAAAGTTTGTTCGACACCTTGAATAGAGTCGAGGCAAAATTCAACGGTATGGGGACTAGTGTTAGCTCATTTGCGGAAATTTTCATGCGGACCTAAACTGGGTAATCAGTCATAATTCACTTTTTTATAACTTTTTTCCAGTAAAAGAAATATTTTCAAAATGGGTATCAAATTGTGTGCTATTATTTGATTTGTCTATGTATACAGGGATTTTTCTTTTGCTCAGATAGTAAAAAGTACAGCTTTCACCATGTGCGCGGTATGTCGTCTGACAATTTACAGCGTCCGAATTCCAGTGTGCACAATAAGACTGCATTTGTAATTTTTCCATTTTATCGAATCCACAATATATTGGTGTCCAATTGTCGGGAATTCCTTACCATATCCATAATTACGAAAGTTTTTTCGACACCTTGAATAGAGTCGATTCGAAATTCAACGGTATGGGGACTTGTGTTAGCTCATTTGTGGAAATTGTCATGCGCCCCTAAACTGGGAAATCAGTGATATTTCACTTGTTTATAACTTTTTTCCAGTAAAAGAAATATTTTCAAAATGGGTATTAAATTGTGTGCAATTATTTGATATGTCTATGTTTACAGGGATTTTTCATTTGCTCAGATAGTAAAAAGTACAGCTTTCACCATGTGCGCGGCATGACGTCTGACAATTTACAGCGTCCGAATTCCAGTGTGCACAATAAGACTGCATTTCTACTTTTTCCTTTTTATAGAATCCACAAAATATTCGTGTCAAATTTTCGTGAATTTCTTGCCTTATCCATAATTACAAAAGTTTTTTCGACACCTTGATTAGAGTCGGGTCGAAATTCAACGGTATTGGGGCTTGTGTTAGCTCATTTGCGGAAATTTTACTGGGCCCTAAACTGGGAAATCAGTGATATTTCACTTGTCTATAACTTTTTTCCAGTAAAAGAAATATTTTCAAAATGGGTATCAAATTGTGTGAAATTATTTGATTTGTCTATGTTTACAGGGATTTTTCATTTGCTCAGATAGTAAAAAGTACAGCTTTCACCATGTGCGCGGTATGTCGTCTGACAATTTACAGCGTCCGAATTCCAGTGTGCACAATAAGACTGCATTTGTAATTTTTCCTTTTTATCGAATCCACAATATATTGGTGTCCAATTGTCGGGAATTCCTTACCTTATCCATGACTACGAAAGTTTTTTCGACACCTTGAATAGAGTCGATTCGGAATTCAACGGTATGGGGACATGTGTTAGCTCCTTTGTGGAAATTGTCATGCGCCCCTAAACTGGGAAATCAGTCATATTTCACTTGTTTATAACTTTTTTCCAGTAAAACAAATATTTTCAAAATGGGTATCAAATTGTGTGCAATTATTTGATATGTCTATGTTTACAGGGATTTTTCATTTGCTCAGATAGTAAAAAGTACAGCTTTCACCATGTGCGCGGCATGTCGTCTGACAATATACAGCGTCCGAATTCCACTGTGCACAATAAGACTGCATTTGTAATTTTTCCTTTTTATAGAATCCACAAAATATTGCTGTCCAATTGTCGGGAATTTCTTGCCTTATCCATAATTACAAAAGTTTTTTCGACACCTTGATTAGAGTCGGGTCAAAATTCAACGGTATTGGGACTTGTGTTAGCTCATTTGCGGAAATTTTTATGCGGACCTAAACTGGGTAATCAGTCATAATTCACTTTTTTATAACTTTTTTCCAGTAACAGAAATATTTTCAAAATGGGTATCAAATTGTGTGCTATTATTTGATTTGTCTATGTATAAAGGGATTTTTCTTTTGCTCAGATAGTAAAAAGTACAGCTTTCACCATGGGCGCGGTATGTCGTCTGACAATCTACAGCGTCCAAATTCCAGTGTGCACAATAAGACTGCATTTGTAATTTTTCCTTTTTATCGAATCCACAATATATTGGTGTCCAATTGTCGGGAATTTCTTGCCTTATCCATAATTACAAACGTTTTTCCGACACCTTGATTAGAGTCGAGTCGAAATTCAACGGTATGGGGACTTGTGTTAGCTCATTTGCGGAAATTGTCATGCGGCCCTAAACTGGGAAATCAGTGATATTTCACTTGCTTATAACTTTTTTCCAGTAAAAGAAATATTTTCAAAATGGGTATCAAATTGTGTGAAATTATTTGATTTGTCTATGTTTACAGGGATTTTTCATTTGCTAAGATAGTAAAAAGTACAGCTTTCACCATGTGCGCGTTATGTCGTCAGACGATTTACAGCGTCCGAATTCCAGTGTGCACAATAAGACTGCATTTGTAATTTTTCCTTTTTATCGAATCGACAATATGTTGGTGTCCAATTGTCGGGAATTACTTACCTTATCCATAATTACAAAAGTTTTTTCTACACCTTGAATAGAGTCGAGGCGAAATTCAACGGTATGGGGACTTGTGTTAGCTCATTTGTGGAAATTCTCATGCGGCCCTAAACTGGGAAATCAGTCATATTTCACTTGTTTATAACTTTTTTCAAGTAAAAGAAATATTTTCAAAATGGGTATCAAATTGTGTGCAATTATTTGATATGTCTATGCTTACAGGGATTTTTCATTTGCTCAGATAGTAAAAAGTACAGCTTTCACCATGTTCGCGGCATGACGTCTGACAATTTACAGCGTCCGAACTCCAGTGTGCACAATAAGACTGCATTTCTACTTTTTCCTTTTTATAGAATGCACAAAATATTGGTGTCAAATTGTCGGGAATTTCGGGCCTTATCCATAATTACAAAAGTTTGTTCGACACCTTGAATAGAGTCGAGGCAAAATTCAACGGTATGGGGACTAGTGTTAGCTCATTTGCGGAAATTTTCCTGCGGACCTTAACTGGGTAATCAGTCATAATTCACTTTTTTATAACTTTTTTCCAGTAAAAGAAATATTTTCAAAATGGGTATCAAATTGTGTGGAATTATTTGATACGTCTATGTATACAGGGATTTTTCTTTTGCTCAGATAGTAAAAAGTACAGCTTTCACCATGTGCGCGGTATGTCGTCTGACAATTTACAGCGTCCGAATTCCAGTGTGCACAATAAGACCGCATTTGTAATTTTTCCTTTTTATCGAATCCACAATATATTGATTTCAAATTGTCGGGAATTCCTTACCTTATCCATAATTACAAAAGTTTTTTCGACAGGTTGAATAGAGTCGAGGCGAAATTTAACGGTATGGGGACTTGTGTTAGCTCATTTGCGGAAATTGTCATGCGGCCCTAAACTGGGAAATCAGTGATATTTCACTTGTTTATAACTTTTTTCCAGGAAAAGAAATATTTTCAAAATGGGTATCAAATTGTGTGAAATTATTTGATTTATCTATGTTTACAGGGATGTTTCATTTGGTCAGATAGTAAAAATTACAGCTTTCACTATGTGCGCGGTATGTCGTCTGACAATTTACAGCGTCCGAATTCCAGTGTGCACAATAAGACTGCATTTGTAATTTTTCCTTTTTATAGAATCCACAAAATATTGGTGTCACATTGTCGGAAATTTCGTGCCTTATCCATAATTACAAAAGTTTGTTCGACACCTTGAATAGAGTCGAGGCAAAATTCAACGGTATGGGGACTATTGTTAGCTCATTTGCGGAAATTTTAATGCGGACCGAAACTGGGTAATCAGTCATAATTCATGTTTTTATAACTTTTTTCCAGTAAAAGAAATATTTTCAAAATGGGTATCAAGTTGTGTGCAATTATTTGATATGTCTATGTTTACAGGGATTTTTCATTTGCTCAGACAGTAAAAAGTACAGCTTTCACCATGCTGAAAGCTGTACTTTTTACTATCTGAGCAAATGAAAAATCCCTGTAAACATAGACAAATCAAATAATTTCACACAATTTGATACCCATTTTGAAAATATTTCTTTTACTGGAAAAAAGTTATAAACAAGTGAAATATCACTGATTTCCCAGTTTAGGGCCGCATGACAATTTCCGCAAATGAGCTAACACAAGTCCCCATACCGTTGAATTTCGACTCGAAAATGGGTATGTAAATTGTCAGACGTTATGCCGCATAACGTCTGACAATTTACAGCGTCCGAATTCCAGTGTGCACCATAAGACTGCATTTGTAATTTTTCCTTTTTATCGAATCCACAATATATTGGTGTCCAATTGTCGGGAATTCCTTACCTTATCAATAATTACAAAAGTTTTTTCGACACCTTGATTAGAGTCGATTCGAAATTCAACGGTATGGGGACTTGTGTTAGCTCATTTGTGGAAATTGTCATGCGGCCCTAAACTGTGAAATCAGTCATAATTCACTTGTTTATAACTTTTTTCCAGTAAAAGAAATATTTTCAAAATGCGTATCAAATTGTGTGCAATTATTTGATTTGTATATGTTTACAGGGATTTTTCTTTTGCTCAGATAGTAAAAAGTACAGCTTTCACCATGTGCGCGTTATGTCGTCAGACGATTTACAGCGTCCGAATTCCAGTGTGCACAATAAGACTGCATTTGTAATTTTTCCTTTTTATCGAATCGACAATATGTTGGTGTCCAATTGTCGGGAATTACTTACCTTATCCATAATTACAAAAGTTTTTTCGACACCTTGATTAGAGTCGAGGCGAAATTCAACGGTATGGGGACTTGTGTTAGCTCATTTGTGGAAATTCTCATGCGGCCCTAAACTGGGAAATCAGTCATATTTCACTTGTTTATAACTTTTTTCAAGTAAAAGAAATATTTTCAAAATGGGTATCAAATTGTGTGCAATTATTTGATATGTCTATGCTTACAGGGATTTTTCATTTGCTCAGATAGTAAAAAGTACAGCTTTCACCATGTGCGCGGCATGACGTCTGACAATTTACAGCGTCCGAATTCCAGTATGCACAATCAGACTGCATTTCTACTTTTTCCTTTTTATAGAATCCACAAAATATTGGTGTCAAATTGTCGTGAATTTCTTGCCTTATCCATAATTACAAAAGTTTTTTCGACACGTTGAATAGAGTCGAGGCAAAATTCAACGGTATGGGGACTAATGTTAGCTTATTTGCGGAAATTGTCATGCGGCCTTAAACTGGGTAATCAGTCATAATTCACTTTTTTATAACTTTTTTCCAGTAAAAGAAATATTTTCAAAATGGGTATCAAATTGTGTGCTATTATTTGATTTGTCTATGTATACAGGGATTTTTCTTTTGCTCAGATAGTAAAAAGTACAGCTTTCACCATGTGCGCGGTATGTCGTCTGACAATTTACAGCGTCCGAATTCCAGTGTGCACAATAAGACTGCATTTGTAATTTTTCCATTTTATCGAATCCACAATATATTGGTGTCCAATTGTCGGGAATTCCTTACCATATCCATAATTACGAAAGTTTTTTCGACACCTTGAATAGAGTCGATTCGAAATTCAACGGTATGGGGACTTGTGTTAGCTCATTTGTGGAAATTGTCATGCGCCCCTAAACTGGGAAATCAGTGATATTTCACTTGTTTATAACTTTTTTCCAGTAAAAGAAATATTTTCAAAATGGGTATTAAATTGTGTGCAATTATTTGATATGTCTATGTTTACAGGGATTTTTCATTTGCTCAGATAGTAAAAAGTACAGCTTTCACCATGTGCGCGGCATGACGTCTGACAATTTACAGCGTCCGAATTCCAGTGTGCACAATAAGACTGCATTTCTACTTTTTCCTTTTTATAGAATCCACAAAATATTCGTGTCAAATTTTCGTGAATTTCTTGCCTTATCCATAATTACAAAAGTTTTTTCGACACCTTGATTAGAGTCGGGTCGAAATTCAACGGTATTGGGGCTTGTGTTAGCTCATTTGCGGAAATTTTACTGGGCCCTAAACTGGGAAATCAGTGATATTTCACTTGTCTATAACTTTTTTCCAGTAAAAGAAATATTTTCAAAATGGGTATCAAATTGTGTGAAATTATTTGATTTGTCTATGTTTACAGGGATTTTTCATTTGCTCAGATAGTAAAAAGTACAGCTTTCACCATGTGCGCGGTATGTCGTCTGACAATTTACAGCGTCCGAATTCCAGTGTGCACAATAAGACTGCATTTGTAATTTTTCCTTTTTATCGAATCCACAATATATTGGTGTCCAATTGTCGGGAATTCCTTACCTTATCCATGACTACGAAAGTTTTTTCGACACCTTGAATAGAGTCGATTCGGAATTCAACGGTATGGGGACATGTGTTAGCTCCTTTGTGGAAATTGTCATGCGCCCCTAAACTGGGAAATCAGTCATATTTCACTTGTTTATAACTTTTTTCCAGTAAAACAAATATTTTCAAAATGGGTATCAAATTGTGTGCAATTATTTGATATGTCTATGTTTACAGGGATTTTTCATTTGCTCAGATAGTAAAAAGTACAGCTTTCACCATGTGCGCGGCATGTCGTCTGACAATATACAGCGTCCGAATTCCACTGTGCACAATAAGACTGCATTTGTATTTTTTCCTTTTTATATAATCCACAAAATATTGCTGTCCAATTGTCGGGAATTTCTTGCCTTATCCATAATTCCAAAAGTTTGTTCGACACCTTCAATAGAGTCGAGGCAAAATTCAACGGTATGGGGACTAGCGTTAGCTCATTTGCGGAAATTTTCATGAGGACCTAAACTGGGCAATCAGTCATAATTCACTTTTTTATAACTTTTTTCCAGTAAAAGAAATATTTTCAAAATGGGTATCAAATTGTGTGCAATTATTTGATATGTCTATGCTTTCAGGGATTTTTCATTTGCTCCGATAGTAAAAAGTACAGCTTTCACCATGTGCGCGGCATGACGTCTGACAATTTACAGCGTCCGAATACCAGTGTGCACAATAAGACTGCATTTCTACTTTTTCATTTTTATAGAATCCACAAAATATTGCTGTCCAATTGTCGGGAATTTCTTGCCTTATCCATAATTACAAAAGTTTTTTCGACTCATTGAATAGAGTCGAGGCGAAATTTAACGGTATTGGGACTTGTGTTAGCTCATTTTCTGAAATTGTCATGCGGCCCTAAACTGGGAAATCAGTGATATTTCACTTGTTTATAACTTTTTTCCAGTAAAAGAAATATTTTCCAAATGGGTAACAAATTGTGAGAAATATTTGATTTGTCTATGTGTACAGGGATTTTTCATTTGCTCAGATAGTAAAAAGTACAGCTTTCACCATGTGCGCGGTATGTCGTCTGACAATTTACAGCGTCCGAATTCCAGTGTGAACAATAAGACTGCATTTGTAATTTTTCCTTTTTATCGAATCCACAATATATTGGTGTCCAATTGTCGGGAATTCCTTACCTTATCCATAATTACAAAAGTTTTTTCGATACCTTGAATAGAGTCGATTCGAAATTCAACGGTATGGGGACTTGTGTTAGCACATTTGTGGAAATTGTCATGCGGCCCTAAACTGGCAAATCAGTCATATTTCACTTGTTTATAACTTTTTTCCAGTAAAAGAAATATTTTCAAAATGGTTATCAAATTGTGTGCAATTATTTGATATGTCTATGTTTACAGGGATTTTTCATTTGCTCAGATAGTAAAAAGTACAGCTTTCACCATGTGCGCGGTATGTCGTCTGACAATTTACAGCGTCCGAATTCCAGTGTGCACAATAAGAATGCATTTCTACTTTTTCTTTTTTAGAGAATCCACAAAATATTGCTGTCCAATTGTCAGGAATTTCTTGCCTTATCCATAATTATAAAAGTTTTTTCGACACCTTGATTAGAGTCGGGTCGAAATTCAACGGTATGGGGACTTGTGTTAGCTCATTTGCGGAAATTTTCATGCGGCCCTAAACTGGGAAATCAGTGATATTTCACTTGTCTATAACTTTTTTCCAGTAAAAGAAATATTTTCAAAATGGGTATCAAATTGTGTGAAATTATTTGATTTGTCTATGTTTACAGGGATTTTTCATTTGCTCAGATAGTAAAAAGTACAGCTTTCACCATGTGCGCGGTATGTCGTCTGACAATTTACAGCGTCCGAATTCCAGTGTGCACAATAAGACTGCATTTGTAATTTTTCCTTTTTATCGAATCCACAATATATTGGTGTCCAATTGTCGGGAATTCCTTACCTTATCCATAATTACAAAAGTTTTTTCGACACCTTGATTAGAGTCGATTCGAAATTCAACGGTATGGGGACTTGTGTTAGCTCATTTGTGGAAATTGTCATGCGGCCCTAAACTGTGAAATCAGTCATAATTCACTTGTTTATAACTTTTTTCCAGTAAAAGAAATATTTTCAAAATGCGTATCAAATTGTGTGCAATTATTTGATTTGTATATGTTTACAGGGATTTTTCATTTGCTCAGATAGTAAAAAGTACAGCTTTCACCATGTGCGCGGTATGTCGTTTGACAATTTACAGCGTCCGAATTGCAGTGTGCACAATAAGAATGCATTTCTACTTTTTTCTTTTTAGAGAATCCACAAAATATTGGTGTCAAATTGTCGTGAATTTCTTGCCTTATCCATAATTACAAAAGTTTTTTCGACACGTTGAATAGAGTCGAGGCGAAATTTAACGGTATGGGGACTTGTGTTAGCTCATTTGCGGAAATTGTCATGCGGCCCTAAACTGGGTAATCAGTCATAATTCACTTTTTTATAACTTTTTTCCAGTAAAAGAAATATTTTCAAAATGGGTATCAAATTGTGTGCAATTATTTGATTTGTCTATGTATACAGGGATTTTTCTTTTGCTCAGATAGTAAAAAGTACAGCTTTCACCATGTGCGCGGTATGTCGTCTGACAATATACAGCGTCCGAATTCCAGTGTTAACAATAAGAAGGCATTTGTAATTTTTCCTTTTTATAGAATCCACAAAATATTGCAGTCCAATTGTCGGGAATTTCTTGCCATATCCATAATGACAAAAGTTTGTTCGGCACCTTGAATAGAGTCGAGGCAAAATTCAACGGTATCGGGACTAGTGTTAGCTCATTTGCGGAAATTTTCATGCGTACCTAAATTGGGTAATCAGTCATAAATCACTTTTTTATAACTCTTTTCCAGTAAAAGATATATTTTCAAAATGGGTATCAAATTGTGTGCAATTATTTGATTCGTCTATGTATACAGGGATTTTTCTTTTGCTCAGATAGTAAAAAGTACAGCTTTCACCATGTGCGCGGTATGTCGTCTGACAATTTACAGCGTCCGAATTCCAGTGTGCACAATAAGACCGCATTTGTAATTTTTCCTTTTTATCGAATCCACAATATTTTGGTGTCAAATTGTCGGGAATTTCTTGCCTTATCCATAATTACAAAAGTTTTTTCGACACCTTGATTAGAGTCGAGTCGAAATTCAACGGTATGGGGACTTGTGTTAGCTCATTTGTGGAACTTGTCATGCGCCCCTAAACTGGGAAATCAGTGATATTTCACTTGTTTATAACTTTTTTCCAGTAAAAGAAATATTTTCAAAATGGGTATCAAATTGTGTGCAATTATTTGATTTGTATATGTTTACAGGGATTTTTCATTTGCTCAGATAGTAAAAAGTACAGCTTTCACCATGTGCGCGGCATGACGTCTGACAATTTACAGCGTCCGAATTCCAGTGTGCACAATAAGACTGCATTTCTACTTTTTCCTTTTTATAGAATCCACAAAATATTGGTGTCAAATTTTCGTGAATTTCTTGCCTTATCCATAATTACAAAAGTTTGTTCGACACCTTGAATAGAGTCGAGGCAAAATTCAAAGGTATGGGGACTAGTGTTTGCTCATTTGCGGAAATTTTCATGCGGACCTAAACTGGGTAATCAGTCATAATTCACTTTTTTATAACTTTTTTCCAGTAAAAGAAATATTTTCAAAATGGGTATCAAATTGTGTGCAATTATTTGATTTGTCTATGTATACAGGGATTTTTCTTTTGCTCAGACAGTAAAATGTACAGCTTTCACCATGTGCGCGGTATGTCGTCTGACAATATACAGCGTCCGAATTCCAGTGTGCACAATAAGAATGCATTTGTAATTTTCCCTTTTTATAGAATCCACAAAATATTGCGGACCAATTGTCGGGAATTTCTTGCCTTATCCATAATTACAAAAGTTTTTTCGACACGTTGAATAGAGTCGGGCGAAATTTAACGGTATGGGGACTTGTGTTAGCTCATTTGTGGAAATTGTCATGCGGCCCTAAACTGGGAAATCAGTGATATTTCACTTGTTTATAACTTTTTTCCAGTAAAAGAAATATTTTCAAAATGGTTATCAAATTGTGTGAAATTATTTGATTTATCTTTGTTTACAGGGATGTTTCATTTGGTCAGATAGTAAAAAGTACAGCTTTCACCATGTGCGAGGTATGTCGTCTGACAATTTACAGCGTCCGAATTCCAGTGTGCACAACAGGAATGCATTTCTACTTTTTCCTTTTTAGAGAATCCACAAAATATTGGTGTCCAATTGTCGGGAATTTCTTGCCTTATCCATAATTACAAAAGTTTGTTCGACACGTTGAATTGAGTCGAGGCGAAATTTAACGGTATGGGGACTTGTGTTAGCTCATTTGCGGAAATTGTCATGCGGCCCTAAACTGGGAAATCAGTGATATTTCACTTGTTTATAACTTCTTTCCAGTAAAAGAAATATTTTCAAAATGGGTATCAAATTGTGTGCAATTATTTGATTTATCTATGTTTACAGGGATGTTTCATTTGCTCAGATAGTAAAAAGTACAGCTTTCACCATGTGCGCGGCATGACGTCTGACAATTTACAGCGTCCGAATTCCAGTGTGCACAATAATACTGCATTTGTAATTTTTTCTTTTTATAGAATCCACAAAATATTGCTGTCCAATTGTCGTGAATTTCTTGCTTTATCAATAATTACAAAAGTTTTTTCGACACTTTGATTAGAGTCTATTCGAAATTCAACGGTATGGGGACTTGTGTTAGCTCATTTGCGATAATAATCATGCGGCCCTAAACTCGGAAATCAGTCATATTTCACTTTTTTATAAATTTTTTCCAGTAAAAGAAATATTTTCAAAATGCGTATCAAAATGTGTGAAATTATTTGATTTATCTATGTTTACAGGGATTATTCATTTGGTCAGATAGTAAAAAGTACATCTTTCAGCATGTGCGCTGTATGTCGTCTGACAATTTACAGCGTCCGTATTCCAGTGTGCACAATAAGTCTGCATTTTTAATTTTTCGTTTTTATAGAATCCACAAAATATTGGTGTCCAATTGTCGGGAATTCCTTACCTTATCCATAATTGCAAAAGATTTTTTCGACATCTTGAATAGAGTCGAGGCGAAATTCAACGGTGTGGTGATTTGTGTTAGCTCATTTGCGGAAATTGTCATGCGGCGCTAAACTGGGAAATCAGTCATATTTCACTTGTTTATAACTTTTTTGCAGTAAAAGAAATATTTTCAAAATGGGTTGGCTTCTAGTCAATAATTTAGCGTCTTGTGTAAGATGATACACTAGGTCCAGCAGCCCTGTTTCTGATCTCATGGTTTCTGTTGCATATTTGAGCGTCTAATGTAAAAAGATAAACTACATCCAGCTGCATGGCCTCTGACCTGTTGGCTTCCGGTCCATACTTGAGCGTCTTGTGTAAGATGATACACTAGTTCCAGCAGCCCTGTCTCTGATCTCTTGGTTTCTGGTGCATATTTGAGCGTCTAATGTAAAAAAATAAACTACGCCCAGCAGCATGGCCTCTGATCTGTTGGTTTCCGTTCCCTATTTGAGCGTCTTGTGTCAGATGATACACTACGTCCTGCAGCCATGATTCTGAATTGGTGGTTTCTGGTGCATATTTGAGCGTCTAATGTAAAAAGATATACTACGTCCAGCAACATGGCCTCTGAACTGTTGGTTTCCGGTCCATATTTGGGAATCTGATGTAATATTTTAGACTACGTCCAGCAGTATGGCCTCTGACCTGTTGGCTTCCGGTCAATATTTGAGCGTCTTGTGTAAGATGATACACTACGTCCAGCAGCCCTGTCTCTGATCTCTTGGTTTCTGGTGCATATTTTAGCGTCTAATGTAAAAAGATAAACTACGTCCAGCAGCATGACCTCTGATCTCTTGGTTTCCTGTCCATATTTGTGCGTCTAATGTAAGATTTTCGATTATGGCCAGCAGCATGGCCTCTGACCTGTTGGCTTCCGGTCCATATTTGAGCGCCTTGTGTAAGATGATACACTAATTCCAGCAGCCATGATTCTGATCTGTTGGTTTCTGGTGCATATTTGAGCGTCTAATGTAAAAAATAAACTACGTCCAACAGCATGGCCTCTGATCGGTTGGTTTCCGGTCCACATTTGAGCGTCTAATGTAAGATTTTAGACTACGTCCAGCAGCATGGCGTTTGTCCTGTTGGCTTCCGGTGCATATTTGAGCGTCTTGTGTAAGATGATACACTACGTCCAGAAGCCATGTTTCTGATCTGTTGGTTTCTGGTGCATATTTGAGCGTCTAATGTAAAAAGATAAACTACGACCAGCAGCATGGCCTCTAATCTGTTGGTTTCTGTTCACTATTTGAGCGTCTTGTGTAAGATGATACACTACGTCCTGCAGTCATGATTCTGAATTGGTGGTTTCTGGTGCATATTTGAGCGTCTAATGTAAAAAGATAAACTACGTCCAGCAACATGGCCTCTGATCTTTTGGTTTCCGGTCCATATTTGAGAATCTGATGTAAGATTTTAGACTACGTCCAGCAGCAGGGCCTCAGACCTCTTGGCTTTCGGTCCATATTTGAGCGTCTTGTGTAAGATGAAACACAACGTCCAGCAGCCATGTTTCTGATCTCTTGGTTTCTGGTGAATATTTGAGCGTCTAATGTAAAAAGATAAACTACGTCCAGCAGAATGGCCTCAGATCTGCTGGTTTCCGGTCAATATTTGGGCGTCTAATGTAAGATTTTAGACTACATCCAGCAGCATGGCCTCTGACCTGTTGGCTTCCGGTCCATAATTGAGCGTCTTGTGTGAGATGAAACACTACGTCAAGCAGCACTGTTTCATATCTCTTGGTTTCTGGTGCATATTTGAGCGTCTAATGTAAAAAGATAAACTACGTTCAGCAGCATGGCCTCTGATCTGTTGGTTTCCGGTCCATATTTGAGCGTCTAATGTAAGATTTTAGACTACGTCCAGCAGCATGGCCTCTGATCTGTTGGCTTCCGGTGCATATTTGAACGGCTTGTGTAAGTTGATACACTACGTCCAGCAGCCCTGTTTCTGATCTCTTGGTTTCTGGTGCATATTAGAGCGTCTAATGTAAAAAAATAAACTACGTCCAGCAGAATGGCCTCTGATCTGCTGTTTTCCGCTTCATATTTGAGTGTCTAATGTAAGATTTTAGAGTACGTCCAGCAGCATGGCCTCTGACATGTTAGCTTCCGGTCCATATTTGAGCGTTTTGTGTGAGATAATACACTAAGTCCAGCAGCGATGATTCTGATCTGTTTGCTTCTGGTGCATATTTCAGCGTCTAATATAAAAGATAAACTACGTCCAGCAGCATGGTCTTTGATCTGTTGTTTTCCGGTCCATATTTGAACGTCTAATGTAAGATTTTAGGGTACGTCCAGCAGCATTGCTTCTGACCTCTTGGCTTCCGGTCCATATTTGAGCGACTTGTGTAAGATGATACACTACGTCCAGCAGGCCTGTTTCTGATCTCTTGGTTTCTCGTGCATATTTGAGCGTCTAATGTAAGAAGATAAACTACGTCCAGCAGCATGGACTCTGATCTATTGGTTTCCGGTCCATATTTGAGCGTCTAATGTAAGATGTTTGACTACGTCCAGCAGCATGGCCTCTGACCTCTTGGCTTACGGTCAATATTTGAGCGTCTTGTGTAAGATGATACACTACGTCAAGCAGCCGTGATACTGATCTGTTGGTTCTGGTGCATATTTTAGCGTCTAATGTAAAAAGATAAACTACGTCCAGTAGCATGGCCTCAGATCTCTCGGTTTCCCGTCCATATTTGAGCGTCTAATGTAAGATTTTAGACTACGCCCAGTAGCATGGCCTCTGACCTGTTGGCTTCCGGTCCATATTTGAGCGTCTCGTGTAAGATGATACACTACGTCCAGCAGCCCTGTTTCTGATCTCTTGGTTTCTGGTGCATATTTGTGGGTCTAATGTAAAAAGATATATTACGTCCAGCAGCATGGCCTCTGATCTGTTGGTTTCCAGTCCATATTTGAGCGTCTAACGTAAGATTTTTGAATACGTCCAGCAGCATGGCCTCTGAGCTGTTGGCTTCCGGTCGATATTTTGAGCGTCATGTGTAAGATGATACACTACGTCCAGCAGCCATGATTCTGATCTGTTATTCTCTGGTGATTATTTGAGCGTCTAATGTAAAAAGATGAATTACGTCCAGCAGCATGGCCTCTGATCTGCTGATTTCCGGTCCATATTTGAGCGTCTAATGTAAGATTTTAGACTACGGCCAGCAGCATGGCCTCTGACCTGTTGGCTTCCGGTCCATATTTGAGCGTCTCGTGTAAGATGATACACTACGTCCAGCAGCCATGATTCTGGTCTTTTGATTTCTGGTGCGTATTTGAGCGTCTAATGTAAAAACATATACTACGTCTAGCAGCATGTCCTCTGATCTGTTGGTTTCCAGTTCATATTTGAGCGTGTAATGTAAGATTTTAGACTACGTCCAGCAGCATGGCCTCTGACCTGTTGGCTTCCGGTCCATATATGAGCGTCTTGTGTAACATGATACACTACGTCCAGCAGCCCTGTTTCTGATCTATTGGTTTCTGGGGCATATTTGAGCGTCTAATGTAAAAAAATAATCTAAGTCCAGCAGCATGGCCTCTGGTCTGCTGGTTTCCGGTCCATATTTGCGCGTCTAATGTAAGATTTTAGACTACGGCCAGCAGCATGGCCTCTGACCTGTTGGCTTCCGGTCCATATTTGAGCGTCTTGACTAAGATGATACACTACGTCCAGCAACCATGATTCTGATCTCTTGGTGTCTGGTGCATATTTGAGCTTCTAATGTAAAAAGATAAACTACGTCCAGCAGCATGGCCTCTGACCTGTTGGCTTCTTGTCCATATTTGAGCGTCTTGTGTAAGATCTGTTGGTTTCTGTTGCATATTTGAGCGTCTAATGTAAAAGATAAATTACATCCAGCAGCATGGCCTCTGATCTGTTGGTTTCCGGTCCATATTTGAACGTCTAATGTAAGATTGTAGTCTACGTCCAGCAGCATGGCCTCTGACCTCTTGGCTTCCGGTCCATATTTGAGCGTCTTGTGTAAGATGATACACTACGCCCAGCAGCATGGCCTTTGATCTGTTTGTTTCCGGTACATATTTGTGCGTCTAATGTAAAATTTTAGATTACGTCCATCCGCATGGCATCTGACCTGTTGGCTTCCGGTCCATATTTGAGCGTCTTGGGTAAGATGATACACGACGTCCAGCAGCCTTGTTTCTGATCTCTTGGTTTCTGGTGCATATTTGTGCGTCAAATGTAAAAAGATAAACTACGTCTAGCAGCATGGCCTCTGATCTGTTGGTTTCCGGTCCATATTTGAGCGTCTAATGTAAGATTTTACACTACGTCCAGCAGCATGGCCTCTGACCTGTTGTCTTCCGGTCCATATATGAGCGTCTTGTGTAAAACGATACACTACGTCCAGCAGCCCTGTTTCTGATCTCTAGGTTTCGGGTGCATATTTGAGCGTCTAATGTAAAAAAATAAACTACGTCCATTAGCATGGCCTCTGATCTGTTGGTTTCCGGTCCACATTTGAGCGTCTAATGTAAGATTTTAGACTACGTCCAGCAGCATGGCCTCTGACCTGTTGGCTTCCGGTCCATATATGAGCGTCTTGTGTAATATGACACACTACTTCCAGCAGCCTTGTTTCTGATCTCTTGGTTTCTGGTGCATATTTGAGAGTTTAATGTAGAAAGATAAACTACGTCCAGTAGTATGTCCTCTGATTTTTTGGTTTCCGTTCGATATTTGAGCATCTAATGTAAGATTTTAGACTACGTCCGGCAGCATGGCCACTGACCTGTTGTTTTCCGGTCCATATTTGAGGGTCTTGAGTAAGATGCTACACTACGTCCAGCAAACCTGATTTTTATCTCTTGGTGTCTGGTGCATATTTGAGCGTCTAATGTAAAAAGATAAACCACGTCCAGCAGCATGGCCTCTGATCAGTTGGTTTCCGGTCCATATTTGAGCGTCTAATGTAAGATTTTAGACTACGTCCAGCAGCATGGCCTCTGACCTGTTTGCTTCCGATGCATATTTGAGCGTCTTGTCTAAGATGATACACTACGTCCAGCAACCACGATTCTGATCTCTTCCTTTATGGTGCATATTTGAGCGTCTAATGTAAAAAGATCAACTACGTCTAGCAGCATGACCTCTGATCTGTTGGTTTTCGGTCCATATTTGAGCGTCTAATGTAAGATTTTAGACTACGTCCAGTAGCATGGACTATGATCTGTTTGTTTCCGGTCCATATTTGAGCGTCTAATGTAAGATTATAGACTACGTCCAGCAGAATGGCCTCTGACCTGTTGGCTTCCGGTCCATATTGGAGCGTCTTGTGTAAGATGATACACTACGTCCAGCAGCCCTGTTTCTGATCTCTTGGTTTCTGTTGCATACTTGTGCGTCTAATGTAAAAAGATAAATTACGCCCAGCAGCATGGCCTCTGATCTGTTGGTTTCTGGTTCATGTTTGAGCGTCTAATCTAAGATTTTTGATTACGTACAGCAGCAGAGCCTCTGACCTGTTGACTTCCGGTCCATATTTGAGCGTCTTGTGTAAGATGATACACTACGTCCAGCAGCCCTGTTTCTGATGTCTTGCTTTCTGGTGCATATTTGAGCGTCTAATGTGAAAAGATAAACTACGTCCAGCAACATGGCCTCTGATCTGTTGGTTACCGGTCCATATTTGAGCGTCTAATGTAAGATGTTACACTACGTCCTGCCGCATGGCTTCTGACCTGTTGGCTTCCGGTCCATATTTGACCGTCTTGTGTAAAATGATACACTACGTCCAGCAGCCATGATTCTGATCTGTTGGTTTCTGCTGCATATTTGAGCGTCTAATGTAAAAAGATAAACTGCGTTCAGCAGCATGGCCTCTGATCTGTAGGTTTCCGGTCCATATTTGAGCGTCTAATGTAAGATTTTTGTGAAAGTCCAGCAGCATGGCCTCTGACCTGTTGGCTTCCGGTCCATATTTGAGCGTCTTGTGTAAGATGATACACAACGTCCAGCAGCCCTGTTTCTGATCACTTGCTTTCTGGTGCATATTTGAGCGTCTAATGTAAAAAGTTAAACTACGTTCAGCAGCATGGCCTCTGATCTGTTGGTTACCGGTCCATATTTGACCGTCTTATGTAAGATTTTACACTACGTCCAGCAGCATGGCCTCTGACCTGTTGGCTTCCGGTCCATATTTGAGCGTCTTGTGTAAGATGATACAATACGTCCAGCAGCCATGATTCTGGTCTCTCGGTTTCTGGTGCATATTTGAGCGTCTTGAGTAAGATGCTACACTACGTCCAGCAAACCTGATTTATATCTCTTGGTGTCTGGTGCATATTTGAGTGTCTAATGTAAAAAGATAAACTACGTCCAGCAGCATGGCCTCTGATCTCTTGGTTTCCGGTCCATATTTGAGCGTCTAATTGAAGATTGTTAGACTACGTCCAGCAGCATAGCCTCTGAGCTGTTGGCTTCCGGTCCATATTTGAGCGTTTTGAGTAAGAAGATACACTACGTCCAGCAGCCCTGTTTCTGATCTCTTGGTTTTCTGGTGCATATTTGAGCGTCTAATGTAAAAAGATAAACTACGTTCAGCAGCATGGCCTCTGATGTGTAGGTTTCCAGTACATATTTGTGCGTCTAAGGTAAGATTTTTGTGTACGTCCACAGCATGGCCTCTGTCCTGTTGGCTTCAGGTCCATATTTGAGCGTCTTGTGTAAGATGATACACTACGTCCAGCAGCCCTGTTTCTGATCTCTTGCTTTCTGGTGCATATTTAGCGTCTAATGTAAAAAGATAAACTACGTCCAGTAGCATGGCCTCTCATCTGTTGGTTTCCGGTCCATATTTGAGCGTCTAATGTAAGATTCTTGTCTACGTCCAGCTGCATGGCCTCTGACCTGTTGGCTTCCGGTCCATATTTGAGCGTTTTGAATAAGAAGATACACTACGTCCAGCAGCCCTGTTTCTGATCTCTTTGTTTCTGGTGCATATTTGAGCGTCTAATGGAAAAAGATAAACTACGTCCAGCAGCATGGCCTCTGATCTGTTGGTTTCCGGTCCATATTTGGGCGTCTAATTTAAGATTTAGACTACGTCCAGCAGCATGGCCTCTGACCTGTTGGCTTCCGGTCCATATTTGAGCGACTTGTGTAAGATGGTACACTACGTCCAGCAGCCCTGTTTCTGATCTCTTGGTTTCTGGTGCATATTTGAGCGTCTAATCTAAAAAGATAATCTACGTCCAGCAGCATGGCCTCTGATCTGTTGTTTTCCAGTCCATATTTGTGCGTCTAATGTAGGATTTTTGACTACGTCCAGCAGCATGGCCTCTGACCTATTGGCTTCCGGTCCATATATGAGCGTCTTGTGTAAGATGATACACTACGTCCAGCAGCCCTGTTTCTGATCTCTTGCTTTCTGGTGCATATTTGAGCGTCTAATGTAAAAAGATAAACTACGTTCAGCAGCATGGCCTCTGATGTGTAGGATTCCGGTACATATTTGTGCGTCTAATGTAAGATTTTTGTCTACGTCCACAGCATGGCCTCTGTCCTGTTGGCTTCAGGTCCATATTTGAGCGTCTTGTGTAAGATGATACACTACGTCCAGCAGCCCTGTTTCTGATCTCTTGCTTTCTGGTGCATATTTGAGCGTCTAATGTAAAAAGATAAACTACGTCCAGTAGCATGGCCTCTCATCTGTTGGTTTCCGGTCCATATTTGAGCGTCTAATGTAAGATTGTTGTCTACGTCCAGCAGCATGGCCTCTGACCTGTTGGCTTCCGGTCCATATTTTAGCGTCTTGTGTAAGATGATACACTACGTCCAGCCGTCATGATACTGATCTGTTGGTTTCTGGTGCATATTTGAGCGTCTAATGTAAAATGATAAACTACGCCCAGCAGCATGGCCTCTCATCTGTTGGTTTCCGGTACATATTTGTGCTTCTAATGTAAAATTTTAGATTACGACCAGCAGCATGGCCTCTGACCTGTTGGCTTCCGGTCCATATTTGAGCGTCTTGGGTAAGATGATACACGACGTCCAGCAGCCCTGTTTCGGATCTCTTGGATTCTGGTGTATATTTGTGCGTCAAATGTAAAAAGATAAACTACGTCTAGCAGCATGGCCTCTGATCTGTTGGTTTCCGGTCCATATTTGAGCGTCTAATGTAAGATTTTACACTACGTCCAGCAGCATGGCCTCTGACCTGTTGTCTTCCGGTCCATATATGAGCGTCTTGTGTAAGACGATACACTACGTCCAGCAGCCCTTTTTCTGATCTCTAGGTTTCGGGTGCATATTTGAGCGTCTAATATAAAAAAAAACTACGTCCAGCATCATGGCCTTTGATCTTCTGGATTCCGGTCCATATTTTCGCCTCTAATGTAAGATTTTAGACTACGTCCAGCAGCATGGCCCCTGACCTGTTGGATTCCGGTCCATATTTGAGCGTCTTGTGTAAGATGATACACTACGTCCAGCAGCCATGATTCTGATCTGTTGGTTTCTGGTGCATATTTGAGCGTCTAATTTAAGATTTTAGACTACGTCTAGTAGCATGGCCTATGATCTGTTTGTTTCCGGTCCATATTTGAGCGTCTAATGTAAGATTTTAGACTACGTCCAGCAGAATGGCCTCTGACCTGTTGGCTTCCGGTCCATATTGGAGCGTCTTGTGTAAGATGATACACTGCGTCCAGCAGCCTTGTTTCTGATCTCTTGGTTTCTGTTGCATACTTGTGCGTCTAATGTAAAAAGATAAATTACGTCCAGGAGCATGGCCTCTGATCTGTTGGTTTCTGGTTCACATTTGAGCGTCTAATGTAAGATTTTTGATTAAGTACAGCAGCATGGCCTCTGACCTGTTGGCTTCCGGTCCATATTTGAGCGTCTTGTGTAAGATGATACACTACGTCCAGCAGCCCTCTTTCTGATCTCTTGGTTTCTGGTGCATATTTGAGTGTCTAATGTAAAAAGATAAACTACGACCAGCAGCATGGCCTCTGATCTGTTGGTTACCGGTCCATATTTGCGCGTCTAATGTAAGATTTTACACTACGTCCAGCAGCATGGCTTCTGACCTGTTGGCTTCCGGTCCATATTTGAGCGTCTTGTGTAAGATGATACACTACGTCCAGCAGCCATGATTCTAATCTTTTGGTTTCTGGTACATATTTGAGCGTCTAATGTAAGATTTTAGACTACGGTCAGCAGCATGGCCTCTGACCTGTTGGCTTCCAGTCCATATTTGAGCGTCTTGTGCAAGATTATACACAACGTCCAGCAGCCCTGTTTCTGACCTCTTGGTTTCTGGTGCATATTTGAGCATCTAATGTAGAAAGATAAACTACGTCCAGCAGCATGGCCTCTGATTTGTTGGATTCCGGTCGATATTTGAGCATCTAATGTAAGATTTTAGACTACGACCAGCAGCATGGCCTCTGACCTGTTGGCTCCTCGTCCATATTTCAGCGTCTTGTGTAAGATGATACATTACGACCTTCAGCCCTGTTTCTGATCTCTTGGTTTATGGTGCATATTTGAGAGTCTAATGCAAAAAGATAAATTACGTCCTGAAGCATGGCCTCTGATCTGTTGGTTTCCGTTCCATATTTGAGCGTCTAATGTAAGATTTTAGACTACGGCCAGCAGCATGGCCTCTGTCCTGTTGGCTTCAGGTCCATATTTGTGCGTCTTGTGTAAGATGATACACTACGTCCAGCAGCCATGATTCTGATCTGTTGGTTTCTGGTGCATATTTGAGCGTCTAATGTAAAAAGATAAACTACGTCCAGCAGCATGGCCTCTGATCTGTTGGTTTCCGGTCCATATTTGAGCGTCTAATGTAAGATTTTAGTCTACGTCCAGCAGCATGGCCTCTGAACTGTTGGATTCCGGTCCATATTTGAGCGTCTTGTTAAGATGATACACTACGTCCAGCAGCCCTTTTCTGATCTCTTGGTTTCTGGTGCCTATCTGTGCGTCTAATGTAAAAAGATAAATTACGTCCAGAAGCATGGCCTCTGATCTGTTGGTTTCCGGTCCATATTTGAGCGTCTAATATAAGATTTTAGACTACGTCCAGCAGCATGGCATCTGAGTTGTTGGCTTCCAGTCCATATTTGAGCGTCTTGTGCAAGATTATACACAACGTCCAGCAGCCCTGTTTCTGACCTCTTGGTTTCTGGTGCATATTTGAGCATCTAATGTAGAAAGATAAACTACGTCCAGCAGCATGGCCTCTGATTTGTTGGATTCCGGTCGATATTTGAGCGTCTAATGTAAGATTTTAGACTACGACCAGCAGCATGGCCTCTGACCTGTTGGCTCCTCGTCCATATTTCAGCGTCTTGTGTAAGATGATACATTACGACCTTCAGCCCTGTTTCTGATCTCTTGGTTTATGGTGCATATTTGAGAGTCTAATGCAAAAAGATAAACTACGTCCTGAAGCATGGCCTCTGATCTGTTGGTTTCCGTTCCATATTTGAGCGTCTAATGTAAGATTTTAGACTACGGCCAGCAGCATGGCCTCTGACCTGTTGGCTTCCGGTCCATATTTGAGCGTCTTATGTAAGACGATACACTACGTCCAGCAGCCCTGTTTCTGATGTCTTTGTTTCTGGTGCATATTTGAGCGTCTAATGTAAAAAGATAAACTACGTCCAGCAGCATGGCCTCTAATCCGTTGGCTTCCGGTCCATATTTAAGCGTCTTCTGTAAGAGGATACACTACGTCCAGCAGATATGATTCTGATCTTTTGGTTTCTGGCGGATATTTGAGCGTCTAATGCAAAAAGATAAACTACGTCTAGCAGTATGGCCTCTGATCTATTGGTTTCCGGTCTATTTTGAGCGTCTAATGTAAGATTTTAGACAACGTCCACCAGCATGGCCTCTAAAAATGTTGGCTTCCGGTCCATATTTGAGCGTCTTGTGTAAGATGATACACTACGTCCAGCAGCCATGATTCTGATCTGTTGTTTTGTGGTGCATATTTGAATGTCTAATGTAAAAAGATAAACTACGTCCAGCAGCATGACCTCTGATCTGTTGGTTTCCGGTCCATATTTGAGCGTCTAATGAAAGATGATTCACTACGTCCAGCAGCCATGATTCTGATCTGTTGGTTTCTGGTACATATTTGAGCTTCTAATATAAATAGATAAACTACGTCCAGCAGCATGGCCTCTGATCTCTTGGTTTCCCGTCCATATTTGAGCGTCTAATGTAAGATTTTAGACTACAACCAGCAGCATGGCCTCTGACCTGTTGCCTTCCGGTCCATATTTGAGCGTCTTGTGTAAGATGACACACTACGTCCAGCAGCCATGATTCTGATCTGTTGGTTTCTGGTGCATATTTGAGCGTCTAATGTAAAAAGATAAACTACGTCCAGCAGCATGGCCTCTGATCTGTTGGTTTCCGGTCCATATTTGAGCGTCTAATGTGAGATTTTAGTCTACGTCCAGCAGCATGGCCTCTGACCTGTTGGCTTCCGGTCCATATTTGAGCGTCTTGTGTAAGATGATACACTACGTCCTGCAGCCCTGTTTCTGATCTCTTGGTTTCTGGTGCCTATCTGTGCGTCTAATGTAAAAAGATAAATTACGTCCAGAAGCATGGCCTCTGATCTGTTGGTTTCCGGTCCATATTTGAGCGTCTAATGTAAGATTTTAGACTACTTCCAGCAGCATGGCCGCTGAGTTGTTGGCTTCCGGTCCATATTTGAGCGTCTTGTGTAAGATGACACACAACGTCCAGCAGCCCTGTTTCTGACCTCTTGGTTTCTGGTGCATATTTGAGCATCTAATTTAGAAAGATAAACTACGTCCAGCAGCATGGCCTCTGATTTGTTGGATTCCGGTCGATATTTGAGCGTCTAATGTAAGATTTTAGACTACGTCCGGCACCATGGCCTCTGACCTGTTGTTTTCCGGTCCATATTTGAGCGTCTTTTGTAAGATGATGCACTACGTCCATCAGGCCTGATTCTGATCTGTTGGTTTCTGTTGCATATTTGAGCGTCTAATGTAAAATGATAAACTACGCCCAGCAGCATGGCCTCTGATCTGTTGGTTTCCGGTCCATATTTGTGCGTCTAATGTAAGATTTTAGACTACGTCCAGCAGCATGGCCTCTGACCTGTTGGCTTCCGGTCCATATTTGAGCGTCTCGTGTAAAATGATACATTACGTTCAGCAGAACTGTTTCTGATGTCTTGGTTTCTGGTGCATATTTGTGCTCTAATGTAAAAAGATAAACTACGTCTAGCAGCATGGCCTCTGATCTTTTGGTTTCCGGTCCATATTTGAGCGTCAAATGTAAGATTTTAGACTACGTCCAGCAGCATTACCTCTGACCTGTTGGATTCCGGTCCATATTTGAGCGTCTTGTGTAAGATGATACACTACGTCCAGCAGACCTGTTTCTGATCTCTTGGTTTCTGGTGAATATTTGAGCGTCTAATGTACAAAGATAAACTACGTCCAGTAGCATGGCCTATGATCTGTTTCTTTCCGGTCCATATTTGAGAGTCTAATGTAAGATTTTAGACTACGTCCAGCAGAATGGCCTCTGCCCTGTTGTCTTCCGGTCCATATTGGTGAGTCTTGTGTAAGATGATACACTAAGTCCAGCAGCCCTGTTTCTGATCTCTTGGTTTCTGGTGCATATTTGTGCGTCTAATGTAAAAAGATAAATTACGTCAAGCAGCCCGTCCTCTGATCTGTTGGTTTCCTTTCCATATTTGTGCGTCTAATGTAAGATTTTAGATTACGTCCAGCAGCATGGCCTCTGACCTGTTGGCTTCCGGTCCATATTTGAGCGTCTCGTGTAAAATGATACATTACGTCCAGCAGAACTGTTTCTGATCTCTTGGTTTCTGGTGCATATTTGTGCTCTAATGTAAGATTTTAGACTACGTCCAGCAGAATGGCCTCTGACCTGTTGTCTTCCGGTCCATATTGGTGAGTCTTGTGTAAGATGATACACTACGTGCAGCAGCCCTGTTTCTGATCTCTTGGTTTCTGGTGCATATTTGTGCGTCTAATGTAAAAAGATAAATTACGTCAAGCAGCCCGTCCTCTGATCTGTTGTTTTCCGGTCAACATTTGAGCGTCTAATGTAAGATATTTGACTACGTCCAGCAGCATGGCCGGGACTCTTGGATTCTGGTGCATATTTGAGCGTCTAATGTAAAAAGATAAACTACGTCCAGCAGCATGACCACTGATCTGTTGGTTTCCGGTTCATATTTGAGCGTCTAATGAAAGATTTTACACTACGTCCAGCAGCATGGCCTCTGACCTGTTGGCTCCCGGTCCATATTTGAGCGTCTTGTGTAAGATGATACACTACGTCCAGCAGCCATGATTCTGATCTGTTGGTTTCTGGTACATATTTGAGCTTCTAATATAAATAGATAAACTACGTCCAGCAGCATGGCCTCTGATCTGTTGGTTTCCGGTCCATATTTGAGCGTCTAATATAAGATTTTAGACTAAGTCCAGCAGCATGGCCTCTGACCTGTTGGCTCCTCGTCCATATTCCAGCGTCTTGTGTAAGATGATACCTTACGACCAGCAGCCCTGTTTCTTATCTCTTGGTTTCTGTTGCATATTTGAGCGTCTAATGTAAAAAGATAAACTACGTCCTGAAGCATGGCCTCTGATCTGTTGGTTTCCGGTCCATATTTGAGCGTCTAATGTAAGATTTTAGTCTACGTCCAGCAGCATGGCCTCTGACCTGTTGGCTTCCGGTCCATATTTGAGCGTCTTGTGTAAGATGATACACTACGTCCAGCAGCCCTGTTTCTGATCTCTTGGTTTCTAGTGCCTATCTGTGCGTCTAATGTAAAAAGATAAATTACGTCCAGAAGCATGGCCTCTGATCTGTTGGTTTCCGGTCCATATTTGAGCGTCTAATGTAAGATTTTAGACTACGTCCAGCAGCATGGCCTCTGAGTTGTTGGCTTCCGGTCCATATTTGAGCGTCTTGTGTAAGATTATACACAACGTCCAGCAGCCCTGTTTCTGACCTCTTGGTTTCTGGTGCATATTTGTGCATCTAATGTAGAAAGATAAACTACGTCCAGCAGCATGGCCTCTGATTTGTTGGATTCCGGTCGATATTTGAGCGTCTAATGTAAGATTTTAGACTACGTCCGGCACCATGGCCTCTGACCTGTTGTTTTCCGGTCCATATTTGAGCGTCTTTTGTAAGATGATACACTACGACCAGCAGCCCTGTTTCTGATCTCCTGGATTATGGTGCATAATTGAGCGTCTAATGTAAAACGATAAACTACGCCCAGCAGCATGTCCAATGATCTGTTGGTTTCCGGTCCATATTTGAGCGTCTATTGTAAAATATTAGACTACGACCAGCAGCATGGCCTCTGACCTGGTGGCTTCCGGTCCATATTTGAGCGTCTAATATAAGATTTTAGACTAAGTCCAGCAGCATGGCCTCTGATCTGTTGGTTTCTAGTGCATATTTGAGCGTCTAATGTAAAATGATAAACTACGCCCAGCAGCATGGCCTCTGATCTGTTGGTTTCCGGTCCATATTTGTGCGTCTAATGTAAGATTTTAGATTACGTCCAGCAGCATGGCCTCTGACCTGTTGGCTTCCGTTCCATATTTGAGCGTCTCGCGTAAAATGATACATTACGTCCAGCAGAACTGTTTCTGATCTCTTGGTTTCTGGTGCATATTTGTGCTCTAATGTAAGATTTTAGACTACGTCCAGCAGAATGGCCTCTGACCTGTTGTCTTCCGGTCCATATTGGTGAGTTTTGTGTAAGATGATACACTACGTCCAGCAGCCCTGTTTCTGATCTCTTGGTTGCTGGTGCATATTTGTGCGTCTAATGTAAAAAGATAAATTACGTCAAGCAGCCCGTCCTCTGATCTGTTGGTTTCTGGTCAATATTTGAGCGTCTAATGTAAGATATTTGACTACGTCCAGCAGCATGGCCGGGACTCTTGGATTCTGGTGCATATTTGAGCGTCTAATGTAAAAAGATAAACTACGTCCAGCAGCATGACCACTGATCTGTTGGTTTCCGGTTCATATTTGAGCGTCTAATGAAAGATTTTACACTACGTCCAGCAGCATGGCCTCTGACCTGTTGGCTCCCGGTCCATATTTGAGCGTCTTGTGTAAGATGATACACTACGTCCAGCAGCCATGATTCTGATCTGTTGGTTTCTGGTACATATTTGAGCTTCTAATATAAATAGATAAACTACGTCCAGCACCATGGCCTCTGATCTGTTGGTTTCCGGTCCATATTTGAGCGTCTAATATAAGATTTTAGACTAAGTCCAGCAGCATGGCCTCTGACCTGTTGGCTCCTCGTCCATATTCCAGCGTCTTGTGTAAGATGATACCTTACGACCAGCAGCCCTGTTTATTATCTCTTGGTTTCTGTTGCATATTTGAGCGTCTAATGTAAAAAGATAAACTACGTCCTGTAGCATGGCCTCTGATCTGTTGGCTTCCGGTCCATATTTGAGCGTCTTGTGTAAGATGATACACTACGTCCAGCAGCCATGATTCTGATCTGTTGGTTTCTGGTGCATATTTGAGCTTCTAATATAAATAGATAAACTACGTCCAGCAGCTCTGTTTCTGATCTCTTGGTTTCCCGTCCATATTTGAGCGTCTAATATAAGATTTTAAACTACATCCAGCAGCATGGCCTCTGACCTGTTTGTTTCCGGTCCATATTTGAGCGTCTAATGTAAGATTTTAGAGTACGGCCAGCAGCATGGCCTCTGTCCTGTTGGCTTCAGGTCCATATTTGTGCGTCTTGTGTAAGATGATACACTAAGTCCAGCAGCCATGATTCTGATCTGTTGGTTTCTGGTGCATATTTGAGCGTCTAATATAAAAAGATAAACTACGTCCTGTAGCATGGCCTCTGAACTGTTGGTTTCCGGTCCATATTTGAGCGTCTAATGTAAGATTTTAGACTACGGCCAGCAGCATGGCCTCTGACCTGTTGGCTTCCGGTCCATATTGGAGCGTCTTATGTAAGATGATACACTACGTCCAGCAGCCCTGTTTCTGATGTCTTGGTTTCTGGTGCATATTTGAGCGTCTAATGTAAAAAGATAAACTACGTACAGCAGCATGGCCTCTAATCCGTTGGCCTCCGGTCCATATGTGAGCGTCTTCTGTAAGATGATACACTACGTCCAGCAGATATGATTCTGATCTTTTGGTTTCTGGTGCATATTTGAGCGTCTAATGTAAAAAGATAAATTACGTCCAGAAGCATGGCCTCTGATCTGTTGGTTTCCGGTCCATATTTCAGCGTCTAATGTAAGATTTTAGACTACGTCCAGCAGCATGGCCTCTGAGTTGTTGGCTTCCGGTCCATATTTGAGCGTCTTGTGCAAGATTATACACAACGTCCAGCAGCCCTGTTTCTGACCTCTTGGTTTCTGGTGCATATTTGAGCATCTAATGTACAAAGATAAACTACGTCCAGCAGCATGGCCTCTGATTTGTTGGATTCCGGTCGATATTTGAGCGTCTAATGTAAGATTTTAGACTACGTCCAGCAGCATGGCCTCTGACCTGTTGGCTCCTCGTCCATATTTCAGCGTCTTGTGTAAGATGATACATTACGACCTTCAGCCCTGTTTCTGATCTCTTGGTTTATGGTGCATATTTGAGCGTCTAATGCAAAAAGATAAACTACGTCCTGAAGCATGGCCTCTGATCTGTTGGTTTCCGGTCCATATTTGAGCGTCTAATGTAAGATTTTAGACTACGGCCAGCAGCATGGCCTCTGACCTGTTGGCTTCCGGTCCATATTTGAGCGTCTTATGTAAGATGATACACTACGTCCAGCAGCCCTGTTTCTGATGTCTTGGTTTCTGATGCATATTTGAGCGTCTAATGTAAAAAGATAAACTACGTCCAGCAGCATGGCCACTAATCCGTTGGCTTCCGGTCCATATTTAAGCGTCTTCTGTAAGAGGATACACTACGTCCAGCAGATATGATTCTGATCTCTTGGTTTCTGGCGGATATTTGAGCGTCTAATGCAAAAAGATAAACTACGTCTAGCAGTATGGCCTCTGATCTATTGGTTTCCGGTCTATATTTGAGCGTCTAATGTAAGATTTTAGACTACGTCCACCAGCATGGCCTCTAAAAATTTTGGCTTGCGGTCCATATTTGAGCGTCTTGTGTAAGATGATACATTACGTCCAGCAGCCATGATTCTGATCTGTTGTTTTGTGGTGCATATTTGAATGTCTAATGTAAAAAGATAAACTACGTCCAGCAGCATGACGTCTGATCTGTTGGTTTCCGGTCCATATTTGAGCGTCTAATGAAAAATTTTACTCTACGTCCAGCAGCATGGCTTCTGACCTGTTGGCTTCCGGTCCATATTTGAGCGTCTTGTGTAAGAAGATACACTACGTCCAGCAGCCATGATTCTGATCTGTTGGTTTCTGGTACATATTTGAGCTTCGAATATAAATAGATAAACTACGTCCAGCAGCATGGCCTCTGAACTCTTGGTTTCCCGTCCATATTTGAGCGTCTAATGTAAGATTTTAGACTACAACCAGCAGCATGGCCTCTGACCTGTTGCCTTCCGGTCCATATTTGAGCGTCTTGTGTAAGATGATACACTACGTCCAGCAGCCCTGTTTCTGATCTCTTGGTTTCTGGTGCCTATCTGTGCGTCTAATGTAAAAAGATAAATTACGTCCAGAAGCATGGCCTCTGATCTGTTGGTTTCCGGTCCATATTTGAGCGTCTAATGTAAGATTTTAGACTACGTCCAGCAGCATGGCCTCTGAGTTGTTGGCTTCCGGTCCATATTTGAGCGTCTTGTGTAAGATTATACACAACGTCCAGCAGCCCTGTTTCTGACCTCTTGGTTTCTGGTGCCTATCTGTGCGTCTAATGTAAAAAGATAAATTACGTCCAGAAGCATGGCCTCTGATCTGTTGGTTTCCGGTCCATATTTGAGCGTCTAATGTAAGATTTTAGACTACGTCCAGCAGCATGGCCTCTGAGTTGTTGGCTTCCGGTCCATATTTGAGCGTCTTGTGTAAGATTATACACAACGTCCAGCAGCCCTGTTTCTGACCTCTTGGTTTCTGGTGCATATTTGAGCATCTAATGTAGAAAGATAAACTACGTCCAGCAGCATGGCCTCTCATTTGTTGGATTCCGGTCGATATTTGAGCGTCTAATGTAAGATTTTAGACTACGTCCGGCACCATGGCCTCTGACCTGTTGTTTTCCGGTCCATATTTGAGCGTCTTTTGTAAGATGATACACTACGACCAGCAACCCTGTTTCTGATCTCCTGGATTATGGTGCATAATTTAGCGTCTAATGTAAAAAGATAAACTACGCCCAGCATCATGTCCACTGATCTGTTGGTTTCCAGTCCATATTTGAGCGTCTATTGTAAAATATTAGACTACGACCAGCAGCATGGCCTCTGACCTGTTGGCTTCCGGTCCATATTTGAGCGTCTTGTGTAAGATGATACACTACGTCCAGCAGCCCTGATTATGATCTGTTGGTTTCTGGTGCATATTTGAGCGTCTAATGTAAAATGATAAACTACGCCCAGCAGCATGGCCTCTGATCTGTTGGTTTCCGGTCCATATTTGTGCGTCTAATGTAAGATTTTAGATTACGTCCAGCAGCATGGCCTCTGACCTGTTGGCTTCCGGTCCATATTTGAGCGTCTCGTGTAAAATGATACATTACGTCCAGCAGAACTCTTTCTGATCTCTTGGTTTCTGGTGCATATTTGTGCTCTAATGTAAAAAGATAAACTACGTCTAGCAGCATGTCCTCTGATCTTTTGGTTTCCGGTCCATATTTGAGCGTCAAATGTAAGATTTTAGACTACGGCCAGCAGCATGACCTCTGACCTGTTGGATTCCAGTCCATATTTGAGCGTCTTGTGTAAGATGATACACTACGTCCAGCAGACCTGTTTCTGATCTCTTGGTTTCTGGTGAATATTTGAGCGTCTAATGTACAAAGATAAACTACGTCCAGTAGCATGGCCTCTGATCTGTTTCTTTCCGGTCCATATTTGAGCGTCTAATGTAAGATTTTAGTCTACGTCCAGCAGAATGGCCTCTGACCTGTTGTCTTCCGGTCCATATTGGTGAGTCTTGTGTAAGATGATACACTACGTCCAGCAGCCCTGTTTCTGATCTCTTGGTTTCTGGTGCATATTTGTGCGTCTAATGTAAAAAGATAAATTACGTCAAGCAGCCCGTCCTCTGATCTGTTGTTTTCCGGTCAATATTTGAGCGTCTAATGTAAGATATTTGAGTACGACCAGCAGCATGGCCGGGACTCTTGGATTCTGGTGCATATTTGAGCGTCTAATGTAAAAAGATAAACTACGTCCAGCAGCATGACCACTGATCTGTTGGATTCCGGACGATATTTGAGCGACTAATGTAAGATTTTAGACTACGTCCAGCAGCATGGCCTCTGACCTGTTGGCTCCTCGTCCATATTTCAGCGTCTTGTGTAAGATGATACATTACGACCTTCAGCCCTGTTTCTGATCTCTTGGTTTATGGTGCATATTTGAGCGTCTAATGCAAAAAGATAAACTACGTCCTGAAGCATGGCCTCTGATCTGTTGGTTTCCGGTCCATATTTGAGCGTCTAATGTAAGATTTTAGACTACGGCCAGCAGCATGGCCTCTGACCTGTTGGCTTCCGGTCCATATTTGAGCGTCTTATGTAAGATGATACACTACGTCCAGCAGCCCTGTTTCTGATGTCTTGGTTTCTGATGCATATTTGAGCGTCTAATGTAAAAAGATAAACTACGTCCAGCAGCATGGCCTCTAATCCGTTGGCTTCCGGTCCATATTTAAGCGTCTTCTGTAAGAGGATACACTACGTCCAGCAGATATGATTCTGATCTCTTGGTTTCTGGCGGATATTTGAGCGTCTAATGCAAAAAGATAAACTACGTCTAGCAGTATGGCCTCTGATCTATTGGTTTCCGGTCTATATTTGAGCGTCTAATGTAAGATTTTAGACTACGTCCACCAGCATGGCCTCTAAAAATTTTGGCTTGCGGTCCATATTTGAGCGTCTTGTGTAAGATGATACATTACGTCCAGCAGCCATGATTCTGATCTGTTGTTTTGTGGTGCATATTTGAATGTCTAATGTAAAAAGATAAACTACGTCCAGCAGCATGACGTCTGATCTGTTGGTTTCCGGTCCATATTTGAGCGTCTAATGAAAAATTTTACTCTACGTCCAGCAGCATGGCTTCTGACCTGTTGGCTTCCGGTCCATATTTGAGCGTCTTGTGTAAGAAGATACACTACGTCCAGCAGCCATGATTCTGATCTGTTGGTTTCTGGTACATATTTGAGCTTCGAATATAAATAGATAAACTACGTCCAGCAGCATGGCCTCTGATCTCTTGGTTTCCCGTCCATATTTGAGCGTCTAATGTAAGATTTTAGACTATAACCAGCAGCATGGCCTCTGACCTGTTGCCTTCCGGTCCATATTTGAGCGTCTTGTGTAAGATGATACACTACGTCCAGCAGCCCTGTTTCTGATCTCTTGGTTTCTGGTGCCTATCTGTGCGTCTAATGTAAAAAGATAAATTACGTCCAGAAGCATGGCCTCTGATCTGTTGGTTTCCGGTCCATATTTGAGCGTCTAATGTAAGATTTTAGACTACGTCCAGCAGCATGGCCTCTGAGTTGTTGGCTTCCGGTCCATATTTGAGCGTCTTGTGTAAGATTATACACAACGTCCAGCAGCCCTGTTTCTGACCTCTTGGTTTCTGGTGCATATTTGAGCATCTAATGTAGAAAGATAAACTACGTCCAGCAGCATGGCCTCTCATTTGTTGGATTCCGGTCGATATTTGAGCGTCTAATGTAAGATTTTAGACTACGTCCGGCACCATGGCCTCTGACCTGTTGTTTTCCGGTCCATATTTGAGCGTCTTTTGTAAGATGATACACTACGACCAGCAACCCTGTTTCTGATCTCCTGGATTATGGTGCATAATTTAGCGTCTAATGTAAAAAGATAAACTACGCCCAGCATCATGTCCACTGATCTGTTGGTTTCCAGTCCATATTTGAGCGTCTATTGTAAAATATTAGACTACGACCAGCAGCATGGCCTCTGACCTGTTGGCTTCCGGTCCATATTTGAGCGTCTTGTGTAAGATGATACACTACGTCCAGCAGCCCTGATTATGATCTGTTGGTTTCTGGTGCATATTTGAGCGTCTAATGTAAAATGATAAACTACGCCCAGCAGCATGGCCTCTGATCTGTTGGTTTCCGGTCCATATTTGTGCGTCTAATGTAAGATTTTAGATTACGTCCAGCAGCATGGCCTCTGACCTGTTGGCTTCCGGTCCATATTTGAGCGTCTCGTGTAAAATGATACATTACGTCCAGCAGAACTCTTTCTGATCTCTTGGTTTCTGGTGCATATTTGTGCTCTAATGTAAAAAGATAAACTACGTCTAGCAGCATGGCCTCTGATCTGTTTCTTTCCGGTCCATATTTGAGCGTCTAATGTAAGATTTTAGTCTACGTCCAGCAGAATGGCCTCTGACCTGTTGTCTTCCGGTCCATATTGGTGAGTCTTGTGTAAGATGATACACTACGTACAGCAGCCCTGTTTCTGATCTCTTGGTTTCTGGTGCATATTTGTGCGTCTAATGTAAAAAGATAAATTACGTCAAGCAGCCCGTCCTCTGATCTGTTGGTTTCCGGTCAATATTTGAGCGTCTAATGTAAGATATTTGAGTACGACCAGCAGCATGGCCGGGACTCTTGGATTCTGGTGCATATTTGAGCGTCTAATGTAAAAAGATAAACTACGTCCAGCAGCATGACCACTGATCTGTTGGATTCCGGACGATATTTGAGCGACTAATGTAAGATTTTAGACTACGTCCAGCAGCATGGCCTCTGACCTGTTGGTTCCTCGTCCATATTTCAGCGTCTTGTGTAAGATGATACATTACGACCTTCAGCCCTGTTTCTGATCTCTTGGTTTATGGTGCATATTTGAGCGTCTAATGCAAAAAGATAAACTACGTCCTGAAGCATGGCCTCTGATCTGTTGGTTTCCGGTCCATATTTGAGCGTCTAATGTAAGATTTTAGACTACGGCCAGCAGCATGGCCTCTGACCTGTTGGCTTCCGGTCCATATTTGAGCGTCTTATGTAAGATGATACACTACGTCCAGCAGCTCTGTTTCTGATGTCTTGGTTTCTGGTGCATATTTGAGCGTCTAATGTAAAAAGATAAACTACGTCCAGCAGCATGGCCTCTAATCCGTTGGCTTCCGGTCCATATTTAAGCGTCTTATGTAAGAGGATACACTACGTCCAGCAGATATGATTCTGATCTTTTGGTTTCTGGTGGATATTTGAGCGTCTAATGTAAAAAGATAAACTACGTCTAGCAGTATGGCCTCTGATCTATTGGTTTCCGGTCCATATTTGAGCGTCTAATGTAAGATTTTAGACTACGTCAAGCAGCATGGCCTCTGTCCTGTTGGCTTCAGGTCCATATTTGTGCGTCTTGTGTAAGATGATACACTACGTCCAGCAGCCATGATTCTGATCTGTTGGTTTCTGCTGCATATTTGAGCGTCTAATGTAAAAACATAAATTACGTCCAGCAGCACGGCCTCTGATCTGTTGGTTTCCGGTCAATATTTGAGCGTCTAATGTAAGATTTTAGACTACGTCCAGCAGCATGGCCTCTGACCTGTTGGCTTCCGGTCCATATTTGAGCGTCTTGTGTAAGATGATACACTACGTCAAGCAGCCATGATTCGGAACTCTTGGATTCTGGTGCATATTTGAGCGTCTAATGTAAAAAGATAAACTACGTCCAGCAGCATGGCCTCTAATCCGTTGGCTTCCGGTCTATATTTGAGCGTCTTCTGTAAGATGATACACTACGTCCAGCAGATATGATTCTGATCATTTGGTTTCTGGTGCATATTTGAGCGTCTAATGCAAAAAGATAAACTACGTCCTGAAGCATGGCCTCTGATCTGTTGCTTTCCGGTCCATATTTGAGCGTCTAATGTAAGATTTTAGATTACGGCCAGCAGCATGGCCTCTGAACTGTTGGCTTCCGGTCCATATTTGAGCGTCTTATGTAAGATGACACACTACGTCCAGCAGCCCTGTTTCTGATGTCTTGGTTTCTGGTGCATATTTGAGCGTCTAATGCAAAAAGATAAACCACGTCCAGCAGCATGGCCTCTAATCCGTTGTCTTCCGGTCCATATTTAAGCGTCTTCTGTAAGAGGATACACTACGTCCAGCTGATATGATTCTGATCTTTTGGTTTCTGGCGGATATTTGAGCGTCTAATGTAAAAAGATAAACTACGTCTAGCAGTATGGCCTCTGATCTATTGGTTTCCGGTCCATATTTGAGGGTCTAATGTAAGATTTTAGACTACGTCAAGCAGAATGGCCTCTGTCCTGTTGGCTTCAGGTCCATATTTGTGCGTCTTGTGTAAGATGATACACTACGTCCAGCAGCCATGATTCTGATCTGTTGGTTTCTGCTGCATATTTGAGCGTCTAATGTAAAAACATAAATTACGTCCAGCAGCACGGCCTCTGATCTGTTGGTTTCCGGTCAATATTTGAGCGTCTAATGTAAGATTTTAGACTACGTCCAGCAGCATGGCCTCTGACCTGTTGGCTTCCGGTCCATATTTGAGCGTCTTGTGTAAGATGATACACTACGTCAAGCAGCCATGATTCGGAACTCTTGGATTCTGGTGCATATTTGAGCGTCTAATGTAAAAAGATAAACTACGTCCAGCAGCATGGCCTCTAATCCGTTGGCTTCCGGTCTATATTTGAGCGTCTTCTGTAAGATGATACACTACGTCCAGCAGATATGATTCTGATCATTTGGTTTCTGGTGCATATTTGAGCGTCTAATGCAAAAAGATAAACTACGTCCTGAAGCATGGCCTCTGATCTGTTGCTTTCCGGTCCATATTTGAGCGTCTAATGTAAGATTTTAGATTACGGCCAGCAGCATGGCCTCTGAACTGTTGGCTTCCGGTCCATATTTGAGCGTCTTATGTAAGATGATACACTACGTCCAGCAGCCCTGTTTCTGATGTCTTGGTTTCTGGTGCATATTTGAGCGTCTAATGCAAAAAGATAAACCACGTCCAGCAGCATGGCCTCTAATCCGTTGTCTTCCGGTCCATATTTAAGCGTCTTCTGTAAGAGGATACACTACGTCCAGCTGATATGATTCTGATCTTTTGGTTTCTGGCGGATATTTGAGCGTCTAATGTAAAAAGATAAACTACGTCTAGCAGTATGGCCTCTGATCTATTGGTTTCCGGTCCATATTTGAGGGTCTAATGTAAGATTTTAGACTACGTCAAGCAGCATGGCCTCTGTCCTGTTGGCTTCAGGTCCATATTTGTGCGTCTTGTGTAAGATGATACACTACGTCCAGCAGCCATGATTCTGATCTGTTGGTTTCTGGTGCATATATGAGCGTCTAATGTAAAATGATAAACTACGCCCAGCTGCATGGCCTCTGATCTGTTGGTTTCCGGTCAATATTTGTGCGTCTAATGTAAGATTTTAGATTACGTCCAGCAGCATGGCCTCTGACCTGTTGGCTTCCGGTCCATATTTGAGCGTCTCGTGTAAGATGATACACTACGTCCAACAGATCTGTTTCAGATCTCTTGGTTTCTGGTGCATATTTGTGCGTCTAATGTAAAAAGATAAACTACGTCTAGCAGCATGGCCACTGATCTGTTTGTTTCCGGTCCATATTTGAGCGTCTAATGTAAGATTTTAGATTACGTCCTGCAGAATGGCCTCTGACCTGTTGGCTTCAGGTCCATATTGGAGAGTCTTGTGTAAGATGATACACTACGTCCAGCAGCCCTATTTCTGATCTCTTGGTTTCTGGTGCATATTTGTGCGTCTAATGTAAAAAGATAAATTACGTCCAGCAGCACGGCCTCTGATCTGTTGGTTTCCGGTCAATATTTGAGCGTCTAATGTAAGATATTTGACTACGTCCAGCAGCATGGCCTCTGACCTGTTGGCTTCCGGTCCATATTTGAGCGTCTTGTGTAAGATGATACACTACGTCCAGCAGCCATGATTCGGATCTCTTGGATTCTGGTGCATATTTGAGCGTCTAATGTAAAAAGATAAACTACGTCCAGCAGCATGACCTCTGATCTGTTGGTTTCCGGTCCATATTTGAGAGTCTAATGTAAGATTTTACACTACGTCCAGCAGCATGGCCTCTGACCTGTTAGCTTCCGGTCCATATTTGAGCGTCTTGTGTAAGATGATGCACTACGTCCAGCAGCCCTGTTTCTGATATCTTGGTTTCTGGTGCATATATGAGCGTCTAATCTAAAATGATAAACTACGCCCAGCAGCATGGCCTGTGATCTGTTGGTTTCCGGTCAATATTTGTGCGTCTAATGTAAGATTTTAGATTACGTCCAGCAGCATGGCCTCTGACCTCTTGGCTTCCGGTCCATATTTGAGCGTCTCGTGTAAGATGATACACTACGTCCAGCAGACCTGTTTCAGATCTCTTGGTTTCTGGTGCATATTTGAGCGTCTAATGCAAAAAGATACACTACGTCCTGAAGCATGGCCTCTGATCTGTTGCTTTCCGGTCCATATTTGAGCGTCTAATGTAAGATTTTAGATTACGGCCAGCAGCATGGCCTCTGAACTGTTGGCTTCCGGTCCATATTTGAGCGTCTTATGTAAGATGATACACTACGTCCAGCAGCCCTGTTTCTGATGTCTTGGTTTCTGGTGCATATTTGAGCGTCTAATGCAAAAAGATAAACCACGTCCAGCAGCATGGCCTCTAATCCGTTGTCTTCCGGTCCATATTTAAGCGTCTTCTGTAAGAGGATACACTACGTCCAGCTGATATGATTCTGATCTTTTGGTTTCTGGCGGATATTTGAGCGTCTAATGTAAAAAGATAAACTACGTCTAGCAGTATGGCCTCTGATCTATTGGTTTCCGGTCCATATTTGAGGGTCTAATGTAAGATTTTAGACTACGTCAAGCAGCATGGCCTCTGTCCTGTTGGCTTCAGGTCCATATTTGTGCGTCTTGTGTAAGATGATACACTAGGTCCAGCAGCCATGATTCTGATCTGTTGGTTTCTGGTGCATATATGAGCGTCTAATGTAAAATGATAAACTACGCCCAGCTGCATGGCCTCTGATCTGTTGGTTTCCGGTCAATATTTGTGCGTCTAATGTAAGATTTTAGATTACGTCCAGCAGCATGGCCTCTGACCTGTTGGCTTCCGGTCCATATTTGAGCGTCTCGTGTAAGATGATACACTACGTCCAACAGATCTGTTTCAGATTTCTTGGTTTCTGGTGCATATTTGTGCGTCTAATGTAAAAAGATAAACTACGTCTAGCAGCATGGCCACTGATCTGTTTGTTTCCGGTCCATATTTGAGCGTCTAATGTAAGATTTTAGATTACGTCCTGCAGAATGGCCTCTGACCTGTTGGCTTCAGGTCCATATTGGAGAGTCTTGTGTAAGATGATACACTACGTCCAGCAGGCCTATTTCTGATCTCTTGGTTTCTGGTGCATATTTGTGCGTCTAATGTAAAAAGATAAATTACGTCCAGCAGCACGGCCTCTGATCTGTTGGTTTCCGGTCAATATTTGAGCGTCTAATGTAAGATATTTGACTACGTCCAGCAGCATGGCCTCTGACCTGTTGGCTTCCGGTCCATATTTGAGCGTCTTGTGTAAGATGATACACTACGTCCAGCAGCCATGATTCGGATCTCTTGGATTCTGGTGCATATTTGAGCGTCTAATGTAAAAAGATAAACTACGTCCAGCAGCATGACCTCTGATCTGTTGGTTTCCGGTCCATATTTGAGAGTCTAATGTAAGATTTTACACTACGTCCAGCAGCATGGCCTCTGACCTGTTAGCTTCCGGTCCATATTTGTGCGTCTTGTGTAAGATGATGCACTACGTCCAGCAGCCCTGTTTCTGATATCTTGGTTTCTGGTGCATATATGAGCGTCTAATCTAAAATGATAAACTACGCCCAGCAGCATGGCCTGTGATCTGTTGGTTTCCGGTCAATATTTGTGCGTCTAATGTAAGATTTTAGATTACGTCCAGCAGCATGGCCTCTGACCTCTTGGCTTCCGGTCCATATTTGAGCGTCTCGTGTAAGATGATACACTACGTCCAGCAGACCTGTTTCAGATCTCTTGGTTTCTGGTGCATATTTGTGCGTCTAATATAAAAAGATAAACTACGTCTAGCAGCATGGCCACTGATCTGTTTGTTTCCGGTCCATATTTGAGCATCTAATGTAAGATTTTAGACAACGTCCTGCAGAATGGCCTCTGACCTGTTGGCTTCCGGTCCATAGTGGAGCGTCTTGTGTAAGATGATACACTACGTCCAGCAGCCCTTCTTCTGATCTCTTGGTTTCTGGTGCATATTTGTGCGTCTAATGTAAAAAGATGAATTACGTCCAGCAGCACGGCCTCTGATGTGTTGTTTTCCGGTCCATATTTGAGCGTCTAATGTAAGATTTTAGACTACGTCCCGAAGCATGGCCTCTGACCTGTAGGCTTCCGGTGCATATATTTGAGCCTCTTGTGTAAGATGTTACACTACGTCCAGCAGCCATGATTCTGATCTGTTGGTTTCTGGTGCATATTTGACCGTCTAATGTCAAAAGAAAAACTACGTCCAGCAGCATGGAATCTTATCTGTTGGTTTCCGGTCCATATTTGAGCGGCTAATGTAAGATTTCAGACTACGTCCAGCAGCATGGCCTCTGATCTGTTGGTGTGAAATTGTCGGGAATTTCTTACCTTATCCATAATTATAAAAGTTTTCTCGACACATTGTATAGCGTCGAGGCGAAATTCAACGGTATGGGGAGTTGTGTTACCTCGTCTGCAGAAATTATCATGCGGTCCTAAACTGGGAAATCAGTCATATTTCACTTGTTTATAAATGTTTTCCAGTAAAAGAAATATTTTCAAAATGGGTATCAAATTGTGTGCAATTATTTGATTTGTCTATGTATACTGGGATTTTTCATTTCCTCAGATAGTAAAAAGTAGAGTTTTCACCAGGTCCGCATTATGTCGTCTGACAATTTACAGCGTCCGAATTCCAGTGTGCACAATAAATATTCATTTTGAATTTTTCCTTTTTAAAGAATCCACAAAATATTGCTCTCCAATTGTCGAGAATTTCTTGCCTTATCCATAATTACAAAAGCTTCTTCGACACCTTGAATAGAGTCGAGTCGAAATTCAACGGTATGGGCATTTGTGTTAGCTCATTTGCGGAAATTGTCATGCGGCCCTAAACTGGGTAATCAGTCATATTTCACTTGTTTATAACTTTTTTCTAGTAAAAGAAATATTTTCAAAATGGGTATCAAATTGTGTGTAATTATTTGGTTGGTCTATGTATACAGGGATTTTTCATTTGGTCAGATAGTAAAAAGTACAGCTTTCACCATATGCGCGGTATGTCGTCTGACAACTTACAGCGTCCGAATTCCAGTGTGCACAATAAGACTGCATTTCTAATTTTTCCTTTTTATAGAATCCACAAAATATTGTTGTCCAATTGTAGGGAATTTCTTGCCTTATCCATAATTACAAATGTTTTTTCGACACTTTTATTAGAGTCGAGTCGAAATTCAACGGTATGGGGACTTGTTTTAGCTCATTTGCGGAAATTTCATGCGTCCCTCAACTGGGAAATCAGTCATATTTCACTTGTTTATAACTTTTTTCCAGCAAAAGAAATATTTTCAAAATGATTATCAAATTGTGTGCAATTATTTGATTTGTCTATGTTTACAGGGATTTTTCATTCGGTCAGATAGAAAAAAGTACAGCTTACACCATGTGCGCGGTATGTCGTCTGACAATTTACATCGTCCGAATTCCAGTGTGCACAATAAGACTGAATTTCTAATTTTTCCTTTTTATAGAATCAAGAAAATATTGCTGTCCCATTGTAGGGAATTTCTTGCCTTATCCATAATTACAAATGTTTTTTCGACACTTTGATTAGTGTCGAGTCGAAATTCAACGGTATGGGGAATTGTGTTAGTTCATTTGCGGAAAATGTCATGCGGCCCTAAACTGGGAAATAAGTCATATTCCACTTGTTTATAACTTTTTTCCAGTAAAACAAATATTTTCAAAATTGGTATCAAATTGTGTGCAATTATTTGATTTGTCTATGTATACAGGGATTTGTCATTTGCTCCGATAGTAAAAAGTAGAGCTTTCACCAGGTGCGCGGTATGTCGTCTGACAATTTACAGCCTCCGAATTCCAGTGTGCACAATAAGAATGCATTTCTAATTTTTCATTTTTATCGAATCCTCAAAATATTGGTGTGAAATTTTCGAGAATTTCGTGCCTTATCCATAAAAACAAAAGTTTTTTCGACAGGTTGAATAGAGTCGAGGCGAAATTCAACGGTATGGGGACTTATGTTAGCTAATTTGCGGAAATTGTCATGCGACAGTAAACTGGGAAATCAGTCATATTTCACTTGTTTATAATTTTTTCCAGTAAAAGAAATATTTTCACGATGGATAACAAGTTGTGTGCAATTATTTGATTTGTCTATGTATACAGGGATTTTTCATTTGCTCAGATAGTAAAAAGTACAGCTTTCACCATGTGCGCGGTATGTCGTCTGACAATTTACAGTGTCCGAATTCCAGTGTGCACAATAAGACTGCTTTTCTAATTTTTCATTTTTATAGAATCCACCAAAGAATTGGTGACCACTTGTCGGAAATTGCTTACCTTATCCATAATTACATAAATTTGTTCGACACCTTGACTAGAGTCGAGGCGATATTCAACGGTATGGGAAATTGTGTTAGCTCATTTGCGGAAATTGTCATGCGGTTACTAAACGGGGAAATCAGTCATATTTCACCTCTTTATAATTTTTCTCCAGTAAAAGAAATATTTTCAAATTGGGTCTCAAATTGTGTGCAATTATTTGATTTTTCTATGTTTACAGGGATTTTTCATTTGCTCTGATAGTAAATAGTACAGCTTTCACCATGTGCGCGGTAAGTCGTCTGACAATTTATAGCGTCCGAATTCCAGTTTGCATAATAAGACTGCATTTCTAATTTTTCCTTTTTATCGAATCCACAAAATATTGCTGTCCAATTGTCGAGAATTTCTTGCCTTATCCATAATTACAAATGTTTTTTCGACACATTGAATAGAGTCGAGGCGAAATTCAGCTGTATGGGGACTTGTGTTAGCTCATGTGCGGAAATTGTCATGCGGCCCTAAACTGGGAAATCAGTCATATTTCACTTGTTTATAACTTTTTTCCCGTAAAAGAAATATTTTCAAAATGGGTTTCAAATTGTGTGAAATTATTTGATTTTTCTATGTTTACAGGGATTTTTCATTTGCTCAGATAGTAAACAGTACAGCTTTCAGCATGTGCGCGGTATGTCGTCTGACAGCGTCCGAATTCCCGTGTGCACAATAAGACTGCATTTCTAATTTTTCTTTTTTATAGAATCCACAAAATATTGGTGTCCAATTGTCGACAATTTCTTGCCTTATCCATAATTTCAAAAATTTTTTCGACAACTTGAATACAGTCGAGGCGAAATTCAACGGTATGGGGACTAGTGTTAACTCATTTGCGGAAATTGTCATGCGGCCCTAAACTGGGTAATCAGTCATATTTCACTTGTTTATAACTTTTTCCAGTAAAAGAAATATTTTCAAAATGGTGATCAAATTGTGTGCAATTATTTGTTTGGTCTATGTATACAGGGATTTTTCATTTGGTCAGATAGTAAAAAGTACAGCTTTCACCATGTGCGCGGTATGTCGTCTGACAATTTACAGAGTCGGAATTCCAGTGTGCACAATAAGACTGCATTTCTAATTTTTTTTTTTTATCGAATCCACAAAATATTGGTGTCCAATTGTCGGGAATCTCTTACCTTATCCATAATTACAAAAGTTTTTTCGACACCTTGAATAGAGTCGAGGCGAAATTCAACGGTATGGGGACTTGTGTTAACTCATTTGCGGAAAATGTCATGCGGCTCTAAACTGGGAAATCAGTCATATTTCACTTGTTTATAACTTTTTTCCAGTAAAAGAAATATTTTCAAAATGGTTATCAAATTGTGTGCAATTATTTTATTTGTCTATGTTTACAGGGATTTTTCATTGCTCAGATAGTAAAAAGTACAGCTTTCAGCATGTGCGCGGTATGTAGTCTGACAATTTACAGTGTCCGAATTCCAGTAAAAATATGTACATTAGTTAATTAAAAAATCAAACAATGAAAAAAATTAAAACATATGTATTGGACAATTAAAAAAAAGTAAAAAATGTTTATTAGACAATGAAAAATAGTAAAAAATATATATTAGTCAAAGAACAAAAGTAAAAAAATGTATATTAGACATTTAAAAAAAGGAAATATATATATTAGTCAATTAAAATTTAAAGAAAATTTATTAGTCAATTAATAAAAGTAAAAATGTATTTTTGACTATTAAAAAAATAAAAATGTATATTAAACAATTAAAAAAAGTAAAAATGTATATTAGACAATTGAAAACAGTACAAAATATATATTAGACAATTAAAAAAAGTTTAAAACGTATATTAGACATTTAAAAAAAAGTAAAAAATGTAAATTAGACAATTAAGAAAACTAGAAATATATATTAGATATTTAAAAAAATTAAGAAATATATATTAGGCCATTAAAAAATAAAAAAAAAATATATTAGACAATTGAAAAAAGTAAAAAATATACATTAGACAATTAAAAATGTAAAAAATATATATTAGACAATTTGAAAATTAATAAATATATATCAGACAATCAAAAAAAGGAAAAAATATATGTATTAGATAATTAAAAAAATAAAAAATGTACATTAGACTATTAAAAATGTAAAAATGTATATTAGAGAATTAAAAAAGTAAAAGAAGAATATTAAACAATTAAAAAAGAAAAATATATATTAGAAAATTAAAAAAGTAAAAATGTATATTAAACAATTAAAAAAGTAAATATATATATTAGACAATTAAAAAAGTAAAAAATGTATATTAGACAATGTAAAAGTAAAAATGTATATTTGACAATGAAAAAGGATAAAATATATATTAGACAATTACAAAAAAATGTATATTAGACAATTACAAAAAGTAACAAATTTATACCAGACAATTGAAAAAATTAAAAAATATACATTATACAATTAAAAAAAGAAAGAATTTATATTAGACTAGTAAAAATATAATAAATATATATTAGACAATTAAAAAAAGGAAAAAATGTATATTAGACAATTAAAAAAAGTAAAAATATTGATATTAGGCAATTAAAAAAAGTAAAAAGTGTATATTAGACAATTAAAATAGAAAAATGTATATTAGACAATTAAAAATGTATATTAAACAATTAAAAAAAGTCAAAAATGTATATTAGACATTTAACAAAAGTAAAATATATATTAGACAATTAAAAAAAGTCAAAAATGTATATTAGACAACTGATAAAGTAAGAAATGTATGGACAATTAAAAAAAAGTAAAAAATATATATTATATTATTAAAATGTTAAAATGTATATTAGACAATTAAAAAATGTATACTAGACTATTAAAAGAAAGTCAAAAATGTATATTGGACAATTAAAAAATAAAAATGTATAGAAAACAATTAAAAAAGCAAAAAATGTATATTAGACAACTAAGAAAGGCAAAAACATATATTACACAATTTAATGAAGTAGAAAATGTATATTAGCCAATTAAAAAGAAGTAAACAATGTCTATTTTACAATTAAAAAAAGTAAAAAATATATATCAGACAATTAAAAAAAGTAAAAAATGTATATTTTACAATTAAAAAAAGTAACAAAAATATGTATTAGACAATTAAAAAAAGTAAAAAATATATATTAGACAATTAAATAAATTAAAAAATGTATATAAACAATTAAAAATGTAAAAAAATATATATTAGACAATTAAAAAAAGGAAAAAATATGTATTAGACAATGAAAAAAGAAATATATATTTGACAATTAACAAAAGTAAAAATGTATATTAGACAATTAAAAAAGTAAAAAATGTGTATTAGACAGTTAAAAAAATTAAAAAATGTATATTAGACTATTGATAAAGTAAAAAATGCATATTAGACAATTAAAAAACTGTAAAAAATGTATATTAGACAATTAAAAAAGGAAAAATGTATATTAGGCAATTAAAAAAGTAAAATAATTTGTATCAGACAATGTCAAAATGTAAAAAATATATATTAGACAATGAAAAAATTCAAAAATGTATATTAGACAATTAAAAAAGTAAAAAATGTATATTAGACAATTAAAAAAGTAAAACATGTATATTAGACAATTAAAAAAAGTAAAAAATGTATATTAATCAATTACAAAAGTAAAAAATGTACATTAGATAATTAAAAATAGTAATAAATATATATTAGACAATTAAAAAATTAAAAAATGTATATTTTAAAATAAAAAAGTAAAAAATATATATTAGACAATTAAAAAAAGTGAAAAATATATATTATACAATTAAAAAATTTGAAAATGTGTATGAGACAAATAAAAAAATTAAAAAATGTATATTAGCCAATTGATAAAGTAAAAAATTCATATAAGAAAATTTAAAAAAAGTTAAAAAAATGTATATTAGTTAATTAAATAAAACTATATATATTAGACAATTAAAAAAGGAAAAACATTATATTAGACAATTAAACAAAGTATAAAACGTATATTAGACAATTAAAATGTAAAATTGTATATTTGACAATGAAAAAAGTATAAAATGTATATTAGACAATTAAAAAAAGAAAAAATGTATATTAGATAATTAAAAAAGTACAAAAATGTATATTAGGCAATTAAAAAAAGTAAAAAATGTATATTAGACAATTAAAAAAAGTAATAAATGTATATTAGACAATTAAAAAAGTAAAAAGTGTATCTTAGACAATGATAAAAACCAAAAAAATGTATATTAGACAAATAAAAAAGTAAAAACATATATTAGAAAATTAGAAAAGTCAAAAATGTATATTAGACAATTAAAATCTAAAAAATATATATTGGACAATTAAAAAAATAAAAATGTATATTCGAAAATTTAAAAAAATTAAAAATGTATATTAGACAATCAAAAAAAGTAAAAATATGTTTATTAGACAATTAAAAATTAAAAAATGTATATTAAACAATGAAAAACTAAAAAATGTGTATTTGACAATGAAAGAAAGTAAAAATATATATTAGACAATTAAAAAACTTAAAAATTTATATTAGACAATTAAAAAAAGTAATAAATATATATTAGACAATTAAAAAAGTAAAAATATATATTAGACAATTAAAAAAATTTTAAAAATATATATTAGACAATTCAAAAAGTAAAAATGTATATTAGACAATTAAAACATAAAAAAATGTATATGAGACAATAAAAAAAATAAAAAATGTATATGAGACAATTAAAAAAAGTAAAAAATTTATATCTGTCAATTAAAAAAAGTAATAAATGTATATTAGACTATTAAAAAGTAAAACGTGTATATTATACAATTAAAAAAAGCAAAAGATGTATATTAGACAAATGAAAAAAGTAAAAATATATATTAGACAATTAAAAATGTATATTAGACAATTAAAATGTAAAAAATACATATTAGACAATTAAAAAAATTAAAAAATGTATATTAGCCAATTAAAATGTTAAAAATGTATATTAGACAATTAAAAAAATTACAAAACTATATTAGACAGTTAAAAAGTAAAAAAATGTATATTAGACAATTAAAAAAATTAAAATATTTATATTAGACAATTAGAAATGTAAAAAAATGTATATTAGACAATGTGAAGTTTGCCAATGACTAACATGTTGCAGTTATTATAGCCCTGTTCATAGTTATGGCCATGTGGTTTCAAGAAATAGATAGATCACACTTCATATGTGTGGAGGTGCACTGCCAATCACCATTCCTTAGATAATTAAAATAATTATTTTACTAATTGTTCACAAAACCCAAAGCCAATTCAAAGTCAAGTGTTACTGAGGTTGATTCACGTTAGACAAGGAGGTAAGAAGTGCAGTTTATGAGGATATGTAGGAAAAGTAACGGTTAAATCTTGATTTAAAGGAAGTACCCTCTCAGGAGTCTGTTACACAAAGTAGTGGTTCTTGGTAAAAAGCTGTCCGAGTTATCGGTCATGTTCAACCACGTCCTGAAGGGACACTGCGTAGAAGATGAAATATTTGTGTACTCAGTTTCCAGTGTTGTCAAACTCCGTGAAACACTTGTACACATGCTGTCACCACTTACATGATACATGGGTGTTTAAATTTGAAATTAATATTCCCCAAATTGACTGGATGTTCTTGAAAATGACTGAGACGGTTGTAAAAAAAGGACTCAAACAAAACAGAAAAGTAAGTTTTTAATTTCAAACAAATGTTTGGTAAAAAAAAAGTTGTCTCTTTTTATAAGACCGAAAATATTTATTCACCAAAACCAAAATAAGAGAAATCACCCATGAAAAAGTAAAGAGAATTTAATTTCTACGCAGCAAGTAAATAAGCAATAACAACAACTACAAAAAAACAAACTAAATTATTTAAAAATGTACGATTGTTATTTTATTTTTCTGGACTCATATCAGAGTGTAGAGAATCTGTAGCAGACCCCCAGACTCTTTCTTCGCTGCTGGAATAAGTTATTTATTATAATTTACAACGATTTTGATTTTTTATTCTGTTTAATAATGTGCGGGAAGAAGAAATAGTAATCAGGAGGACAGCTGATAGTAATTGATATTGCATTTAAATATTTGAAGATTACAGTTGGCTGGAAAGCATGGAGCTGGAAGGGAGTTCCACAAGCAAGGCAGTAAAGCCACTAAGACACAAGGGGTTACTGAGTGTGGAAGAATTAAGAACAGAAACATTAATACTGAGCGGGAAGAGGTAAGATTACTCAAGAGGACAGTCGGTAGCGATTGACATTGAATTTAAATATTTGAAGATTAAAGTAGGCTGGAAACCATGGTGACGGAAAGGAGATCCACAACCAAGGCAGTAAAGCCACTAAGACGCAAACGGTTACAGGATGTGGAAGAATTTGGAATAGAAACATTAATGATGACGGGATGAACAAAGATTAATCAGGAGGACAGCAGATAGTAATTGATATTGCATTTAAATATTTGAAGATTAAAGTTGGCTGGAAAGCATGGAGCCGGAAGGGAATTCAACAAGTAAGGCAGTAAAGCCACTAAGACACAAGGGGTTACTGGCTGTGGAATTATTAGGAAGAGAAACATTAATAATGTGCGGGAAGAGGAAAGATTACTCAGGAGGACAATAGATAGCAATTGACATTGCATATAAATATTTGAAGATTAAAGTTGGCTGGAAAGCATGGAGCCGGAAAGGAGTTCCACAAGCAAGTCAGTAAAACCACTAAGACACAAGGGGTTACTGGGTGTGGAAGAATTAGGAACAGAAACATTAATAATGAGCGGGAAGAGATAAGATTACTCAAGAGGACAGTCGGTAGCGATTGACATTGCATTTAAATATTTGAAGATTAAAGTTGGCTGGAAAGCATGGAGCCGGAAGGAAGTTCCACAACTAAGGCAGTAAAGCCACTAAGACACAAAGGGTTACTGGATGTGGAAGAATTAGGAATAGAAACATTAATAATGAGCGGGAAGAGGAAAGATTAATCAAGAGGACAGTAGTTAGCGATTGACATTGCATTTAAATATTTGAAGATTAAAGTTGGCTGGATAGCAGGGAGCCGGAAGGGTGTTCCACAAGAAAGGCAGTAAAGCCACTAAGACACAAGGGGTGACTGGGTGTGGAAGAATTAGGAACAGAAACATTAATAATCAGCGGGAAGAGGAAAGATTAATCAAGAGGACAGTAGTTAGCGATTGACATTGAATTTAAATATTTGAAGATTAAAGTTGGCTGGAAAACATGGAGCCGGAAGAGAGTTCAACAAGTAAGGCAGTAAAGCAACTAAAGCACAAGGGGTTACTGCGTGTGGAAGAATTACGAAGAGAAACATTAGTAATGAGCGGGAAGAGGAAAGATTACTCAGGAGGACAGTATGTAGCGATTTATATTGCATTTAAATTTTTAATTTTCTAATATATATTTGTTACTTTTTTTAATTATCTAATATACAATTTTTACTTTTTTCATTGTCTAATATACATTTTTCACTTTTTTTAATTGTCTAATACATATTTTTACTTTTTTTAATTGTCTAATATACGTTTTACCCTTTTTTAAATTGTCTAAAGTACATTTTTTATATTTTAATTTTCTAATATATATTTTTATTTTTTTCAATTTTCTAATATACATTTTTTACTTTTTTTAATTGCCTAATATATATTTTTTACTTTTTTAATTGTCTAATATACATTTGTTACTTTTTTTAATTGTCTAATACATATTTTTACTTTTTTTAATTCTCTAATATACGTTTTCCACTTTTTTTAATTGTCTAATGTACATTTTTCATATTTTAATTGTCTAATATATATTTTTTACATTTTTTTAATTGTCTAATATAATTTTTTACATTTTCATTGTCTAATATACATTTTTACGTTTTTTAATTTGTCTAATATATATGTTTTACTTTTTTTAATTGTCTTATATACATTTTTTCCTTTTTGAATTGTCTAATATACATTTGTTTACTTTTTTAATTGTCTAATATATATATATATATTTTTTTAATTGTCTAATATAAATGTTTTTACTTTTGTTAATTGAATCATATACATTTTTTTACTTTTTTTATTGTCTAATATACATTTGTTACATATTTTAATTGTCTAATATATATTTTTAATTGTCTGATATACATTTTTCCTTTTTTATTGTCTAATATACATTTTTTACTTTTTTAATTGTCTAATATACATTTTTACTGTTTTCAATTGTCTAATATACAATATTTCACTTTTTTTATATGTCTAATAAACATTTTTTACTTTTTTAATTGTCTAATACATATTTTTACTTTTTTTAATTGTCTAATATACGTTTTTCACTTTTTTTAATTGTTTAATATATATTTTTTACTTTTTTAATAGTCTAATATACATTTTTTTACAATTTATTTGCCTAATATAAACATTTTTTATTTGTGTAATATTTTTTTTTTACTCTTTTTAATTGTCTAATATACATTTTTTACTTTTTGTAATTGCCTACTATGCACAAATCCATGGTGCCGTATCCTATTGGGAAAACCTTAAACTTGCTGTTTTCGCTTCATGGGATAGGTCCTTGTCAGGGATATAGTAGATGAATCCAGACCATTTTAATCTGGAGTACTAAACATCACTTCTCCAGAAACACAGAAGAATTTCCATATTATATGTAACACCCATCCTTTTTTATTCTCCTTAGACTCTGCTATGCTGTGTAGATATCTATTTTTTCTCTGCGTGAAACACATGTATGCATAGTTTTGTGTATGTCTTAGTGGTATAAAATTCTCTCTTATAACAAAGTAAGTCATTCCTTTTTCTTTCAGCCATTTTCTTCCGTCCATAAATTACAGTGTTATTATATCACAGATATAATAATGCCTGTAATGGGAGAATAAATCTTTCTTGTATAGCTCTCTCCTATTATAAAGCATTTCTAGAAGATAAGTTGTACAAAATTTGCCCATTTTATCATTCAACTACATAATTCTCGATTATACAACAAATTTTTTAAAAAATCAATTCACCCAAAGCATGGCAATAATACCACTAATACACCAGGGGCTACTGAGAGTGAAAGCAAACAAAAAAAGTTTAGAAGGAACAGGAGGCCTAATCCTAAACAGGGATCAATGTATAAACTTCTACTCCTGTTCAAAAAGCCTTGAAGGAGTGTAAACTGGATGATAGGTGAACATATCTACTCCTATTGCAGAAAAAAAAATATCAGGATTTAGGCAAAGATGTTAGAAGTATAAAGTTGAAATAAACTTTAGACGGAACCGGAAACCCAATCCTAAACAGGAAACAAGGAATAAACCTCTACTCCTGTTTAAAAGACCTGGGAGTAGTGTGAACTGAACGATATTTATCAAACAATTTCCCATTATAATATAGATTAGAACACAAAAAATTCTTACATTGATGAAACCAATTTTTAACACTGAAAAATTTAGAAAACACCAAAGTAAATGTTAAAATAAAATTTTTATCCCATTTGAGAAAAAAACATTTTCCAAAAAAAAAATTTAATCAAAAAGTTAAATGAAAATTCAAGAAAAATTTAAAAGCAATGGATATTGCTACCTCATCTGGTTTGATGCTACTGCTATGTATTTAGAGATGTTTGATAAAACCCAAAGAATTCACAATGTTATTGTTCCTGACCTGGCATCTTGGCTTCAGCTCCTTTCCCATCGCCGTAATGTTGCTGCCCTGTGCCTTTTCTATAAATGGTAATTGTTTGGATGAATTTTCTTCTATGGTAATAAGAATGGTAAATAAGAATGTGTTGTTTAGGTGTAAAGAAGATTGAGGCTAGCTAAGTTTAGATACAAGACAGGTGAAGACTAGCTTTGCACAGCCCTCCTTTGGGCCTTGTGCCAGTTTCTGTATAACAACAGAAATAAATACCATCACTTTCCTCTATGTAACCTAGACTATGAATACAAATGCAGTACTAGATTGGTAGTTAGGTCTCATCATTTTACAGTTGAAATGGTTAGATGTAACTGTAATTTCTATGTTAACACTTCTTGCTTGTAGAAATCACTTCTGGCTTCTTGCTTCCCAGTCAGTTTTGATCTTCAAAAATTTAAATGCAATATCAATTATTATCTTCTGTCTTCTTAATTCTTGTTCTTTTATTGTCTTCTCTCCTTAATAGTAGTTTTTCTCATATTCTCTAACACTCAGTAACCCCTTGCATCCTAGTGGCTTTATTGCCATTGATCTTCAAAAATGTAAATGCAATGTTAATCGTTATCTTCTGTCTTCTTAATTCTTGTTCTTTTATTGTATTCTCTCCTTAATAGTAGTTTTTCTCATATTCTCTAACACTCAGTAACCCATTGTGTCCTAGTGTCTTTATTGCTTTTGATCTTCAGAAATTTAAATGTAATGTCAATTGTTATCTTCTGTCTTCTTAATTCTTGTTATTTTATTGTCTTCTCTCCTTAATAGTAGTTTTTCTCATATTCTCTAACATTCAGTAACCCCTTGCGTCCTAGTGGCTTTATTGCCTTTGATCTTCAAAAATTTAAATACAATATCAATTGTTATCTTCTGTCTTCTTAATTCTTATTCTTTGTTCTCTCTCCTTAATTTTCCTCATTTTCCTTAATATTGGATTTTTAATTCGACTTTTGAAAATAAAAGTTTTCGTTCTTTCTTTATTTTCATTTTCCCGAGAAAATAATCAACTCAAGAAAACAATTAAAAAATATATTTATAATATTTTAAATGGAGGGTTTGATAGCAAACACAGATAGAGACACTGTATTACAAAAAAAATATAGATAGATTCTTTCAACGGGAATAACTTAAAAATTGACAGTTTAAAGCTATTCCCCTTGCATTCCAATCAAAGAAAAGGTCTTTGTATGGGGAATTTCCTTAGATTGTCATCTGAATTTCACAACCAGCGCCATTTGTCTTCTTTTAGGTTTTCTTTTTGGATAACTTCTTTTTTTTTGTTCTTATTTTGACAGCATAATTCATTTTTATTCGAATAACATAGGCTCAACTGACATAAAAAAAAATCTTTCTCAAATTGATCCATAATTTAAATGTTTCAAGAACTAAAAAATAAAAAAAATACAACATTCTCCCACGCACTTCTCAGAAAAATTTGTAACAAGCTACTAGACAGCTGGAACCGATTTTGTCGTTAAAAATATATATATAAATAGTAACAGCAAATGAATTTTCGTCGCATTTTGAATCACACACACGCAAAGATACACACGGGAATTATGTGTCAAAATTGCCGCCAAAGAAACAAAATTTCTTTATGAGAGATTAGAAAAATTTACACAACAAACTTTTTCACTTAATATCTTTCACAGAAAAATCTTTGTCTAAGTTAAATTCGACATTTCAATCAATGGCAGACGACTTTTTAAACATTGAACATTTCTGAAAGTGCAAAGAACTTTTTTTCTTAAATATACCTTTGCACAGATCATTACAAACAAAGAAATTGTAAATTGTGCATATACAATTTAATCTGTTGTTTCAAAGATGTATTTTTTGTTGTGATTGAATATCGTTACCATTTGGCCATTTCTTAATTTATGTTTGTGGATATTGCATATTTTATTTGCAGCACAATTTTAAATATTCATGCATCCTTCTTAGATCCACTACAGATAGATAGATAGATAGATAGATAGATAGATAGATAGATAGATAATGAACGGATTGAGATAGATAGATAGATAGATAGATAGACAGATAGATAGATATTGGCTAATGAGATATCCCAGAATGAATCTGTAGGATTTGGGGGGGAGGGGGGGTTAATTCAGGCATGGTGCATTCCTAGTAGCTATTCCTATGGATTGGAACAAACAAACAGAAAAAAAAAATAAACGTGGAGAACCATGATTTTCTCCATTCTGAAGGGACATCTTTTTTCCTTTAAGTTTAATATTTAACCAGGTAGTAAGTTAAATTTTCATGATTAGTCATATAGCTGTCTGAATATCTCTAACGACTAACTTCAATTTATTTCTGGTTTTAGTCATAATATTTCTGGGAATTACAAAGAGATTTTTGTAAACTGAAAATAAAATAAAATTAATTTATCTGAATTTTTGAAACCTACAAATTCCTTAATATTGGTTTTTTAATTCGATTTTTAAAAATAAAAATTTTCGTTCTTTCTTTATTTTCATTTTCCCTATATATAATCCCGGAAAATAATCAACACAAGAAAACAATTAAAAAATATATTTATAATATTTTAAATGGGGCATTTGATAGCAAACAGATAGAGACAGTGTATTAAAAAAAAAAAAAAAATAGTTAAATAAATTCAAGGGGAATAACTAAAGAATTAAAAATTTAGAGTTATTCCCCTTGCATTCCGATCAAAGAAAAGGTCGTTTTTGTGGGGAATTTCATTAGAATGTCAGTTGAATTTCACAACCAGCGCCATTTGTCTTCTTTTAGGGTTTTTTTGGATAACTTCTTTTTTTTGTTCTTATTTGGACAACATAATTCATTTTCATTCGTATAAAAACCTTGAAGTTATTTATATTCGTAAAATATAAAATACTTATAAAATTCTAGCTGTATGCATTCTCAAGACAACAATGTTTTTCTTTCACACAAATATCTTTGTTTATGAATTTAAAACAGCAGAACGGCCAGTGCATTATTTGTAATTCATCTCATATATATATATATATATATACATATACATATATATATATATATATATATATATATATATATATATATATACACACACACACACACATATACGTTTTACCCTTTTTTAAAATGTCTAAAGTACATTTTTTATATTTTAATTTTCTAATATATATTTTTATTTTTTTCAATTTTCTAATATACATTTTTTACTTTTTTTAATTGCTTAATATATATTTTTTACTTTTTTAATTGTCTAATATACATTTGTTACTTTTTTTAATTGTCTAATACATATTTTTACTTTTTTTAATTCTCTAATATACGTTTTCCACTTTTTTTAATTGTCTAATGTACATTTTTCATATTTTAATTGTCTAATATATATTTTTTACATTTTTTTAATTGTCTAATATAATTTTTTACATTTTCATTGTCTAATATACATTTTTACGTTTTTTAATTTGTCTAATATATATGTTTTACTTTTTTTAATTGTCTTATATACATTTTTTCCTTTTTGAATTGTCTAATATACATTTGTTTACTTTTTGTAATTGTCTAATATATATATATATATTTTTTTAATTGTCTAATATAAATGTTTTTACTTTTGTTAATTGAATAATATACATTTTTTTACTTTTTTTTATTGTCTAATATACATTTGTTACATATTTTAATTGTCTAATATATATTTTTAATTGTCTGATATACATTTTTCCTTTTTTATTGTCTAATATACATTTTTTACTTTTTTAATTGTCTAATATACATTTTTACTGTTTTCAATTGTCTAATATACAATATTTCACTTTTTTTATATGTCTAATATACATTTTTTACTTTTTTAATTGTCTAATACATATTTTTACTTTTTTTAATTGTCTAATATACGTTTTTCACTTTTTTTAATTGTTTAATATATATTTTTTACTTTTTTAATAGTCTAATATACATTTTTTTACAATTTATTTGCCTAATATAAACATTTTTTATTTGTGTAATATTTTTTTTTTACTCTTTTTAATTGTCTAATATACATTTTTTACTTTTTGTAATTGCCTACTATGCACAAATCCATGGTGCCGTATCCTATTGGGAAAACCTTAAACTTGCTGTTTTCGCTTCATGGGATAGGTCCTTGTCAGGGATATAGTAGATGAATCCAGACCATTTTAATCTGGAGTACTAAACATCACTTCTCCAGAAACACAGAAGAAATTCCATATTATATGTAACACCCATCCTTTTTTATTCTCCTTAGACTCTGCTATGCTGTGTAGATATCTATTTTTTCTCTGCGTGAAACACATGTATGTATAGTTTTGTGTATGTCTTAGTGGTATAAAATTCTCTCTTATAACAAAGCAAGTCATTCCTTTTTCTTTCAGCCATTTTCTTCCGTCCATAAATTACAGTGTTATTATATCACAGATATAATAATGCCTGTAATGGGAGAATAAATCTTTCTTGTATAGCTCTCTCCTATTATAAAGCATTTCTAGAAGATAAGTTGTACAAAATTTGCCCATTTTATCATTCAACTACATAATTCTCGATTATACAACAAATTTTTTTAAAAATCAATTCACCCAAAGCATGGCAATAATACCACTAATACACCAGGGGCTACTGAGAGTGAAAGCAAACAAAAAAAAGTTTAGAAGGAACAGGAGGCCTAATCCTAAACAGGGAACAATGTATAAACTTCTACTCCTGTTCAAAAAGCCTTGAAGGAGTGTAAACTGGATGATAGGTGAACATATCTACTCCTATTGCAGAAAAAAAAATATCAGGGTTTAGGCAAAGATGTTAGAAGTATAAAGTTGAAATAAACTTTAGACGGAACCGGAAACCCAATTCTAAACAGGAAACAAGGAATAAACCTCTACTCCTGTTTAAAAGACCTGGGAGTAGTGTGAACTGAACGATATTTATCAAACAATTTCCCATTATAATATAGATTAGAACACAAAAAATTCTTACATTGATGAAACCAATTTTTAACACTGAAAAATTTAGAAAACACCAAAGTAAATGTTAAAATAAAATTTTTATCCCATTTGAGAAAAAAACATTTTCCAAAAAAAAAATTTAATCAAAAAGTTAAATGAAAATTCAAGAAAAATTTAAAAGCAATGGATATTGCTACCTCATCTGGTTTGATGCTACTGCTATGTATTAAGAGATGTTTGATAAAACCCAAAGAATTCACAATGTTATTGTTCCTGACCTGGCATCTTGGCTTCAGCTCCTTTCCCATCGCCGTAATGTTGCTGCCCTGTGCCTTTTCTATAAATGGTAATTGTTTGGATGAATTTTCTTCTATGGTAATAAGAATGGTAAATAAGAATGTGTTGTTTAGGTGTAAAGAAGATTGAGGCTAGCTAAGTTTAGATACAAGACAGGTGAAGACTAGCTTTGCACAGCCCTCCTTTGGGCCTTGTGCCAGTTTCTGTATAACAACAGAAATAAATACCATCACTTTCCTCTATGTAACCTAGACTATGAATACAAATGCAGTACTAGATTGGTAGTTAGGTCTCATCATTTTACAGTTGAAATGGTTAGATGTAACTGTAATTTCTATGTTAACAGTTTCTTCTATCACACTTCTTGCTTGTAGAAATCACTTCTGGCTTCTTGCTTCCCAGTCAGTTTTGATCTTCAAAAATTTAAATGCAATATCAATTATTATCTTCTGTCTTCTTAATTCTTGTTCTTTTATTGTCTTCTCTCCTTAATAGTAGTTTTTCTCATATTCTCTAACACTCAGTAACCCCTTGCATCCTAGTGGCTTTATTGCCATTGATCTTCAAAAATGTAAATGCAATGTTAATCGTTATCTTCTGTCTTCTTAATTCTTGTTCTTTTATTGTCTTCTCTCCTTAATAGTAGTTTTTCTCATATTCTCTAACACTCAGTAACCCATTGTGTCCTAGTGTCTTTATTGCTTTTGATCTTCAGAAATTTAAATGTAATGTCAATTGTTATCTTCTGTCTTCTTAATTCTTGTTATTTTATTGTCTTCTCTCCTTAATAGTAGTTTTTCTCATATTCTCTAACATTCAGTAACCCCTTGCGTCCTAGTGGCTTTATTGCCTTTGATCTTCAAAAATTTAAATACAATATCAATTGTTATCTTCTGTCTTCTTAATTCTTATTCTTTGTTCTCTCTCCTTAATTTTCCTCATTTTCCTTAATATTGGATTTTTAATTCGATTTTTGAAAATAAAAGTTTTCGTTCTTTCTTTATTTTCATTTTCCCGAGAAAATAATCAACTCAAGAAAACAATTAAAAAATATATTTATAATATTTTAAATGGAGGGTTTGATAGCAAACACAGATAGAGACACTGTATTACAAAAAAAATATAGATAGATTCTTTCAACGGGAATAACTTAAAAATTGACAGTTTAAAGCTATTCCCCTTGCATTCCAATCAAAGAAAAGGTCTTTGTTTGGGGAATTTCCTTAGATTGTCATCTGAATTTCACAACCAGCGCCATTTGTCTTCTTTTAGGTTTTCTTTTTGGATAACTTCTTTTTTTTTGTTCTTATTTTGACAGCATAATTCATTTTTATTCGAATAACATAGGCTCAATTGACATAAAAAAAAATCTTTCTCAAATTGATCCATAATTTAAATGTTTCAAGAACTAAAAAATAAAAAAAATACAACATTCTCCCACGCACTTCTCAGAAAAATTTGTAACCAGCTACTAGACAGCTGGAACCGATTTTGTCGTTAAAAATATATATATAAATAGTAACAGCAAATGAATTTTCGTCGCATTTTGAATCACACACACACAAAGATACACACGTTAATTATGTGTCAAAATTGCCGCCAAAGAAACAAAATTTCTTTATGAGAGATTAGAAAAATTTAAACAACAAACTTTTTCACTTAATATCTTTCACAGAAAAATCTTTCTCTAAGTTAAATTCGACCTTTCAATCAATGGCAGACGACTTTTTAAACATTGAACATTTCTGAAAGTGCAAAGAACTTTTTTTCTTAAATATACCTTTGCACAGATCATTACAAACAAAGAAATTGTAAATTGTGCATATACAATTTAATCTGTTGTTTCAAATATGTATTTTTTGTTGTGATTGAATATCGTTACCATTTGGCCATTTCTTAATTTATGTTTGTGGATATTGCATATTTTATTTGCAGCACAATTTTAAATATTCATGCATCCTTCTTAGATCCACTACCGATAGATAGATAGATAGATAGATAGATAGATAGATAGATAGATAATGAACGGATTGAGATAGATAGATAGATTTCTGAAAGTGCAAAGAACTTTTTTTCTTAAATATACCTTTGCACAGATCATTACAAACAAAGAAATTGTAAATTGTGCATATAAAATTTAATCTGTTGTTTCAAAGATGTATTTTTTGTTGTGATTGAATATCGTTACCATTTGGCCATTTCTTAATTTATGTTTGTGGATATTGCATATTTTATTTGCAGCACAATTTTAAATATTCATGCATCCTTCTTAGATCCACTACCGATAGATAGATAGATAGATAGATAGATAGATAGATAGATAGATAGATAGATAGATAATGAACGGATTGAGATAGATAGATAGATAGATAGATAGATAGATAGATAGATAGATAGATAGATAGATAGATAGATAGATAGATAGATATTGGCTAATGAGATATCCCAGAATGAAGCTGTAGGATTTTGGCGGGGGGGGGGGGGTTTAATTCAGGCATGGTGCATTCCTAGTAGCTATTCCTATGGATTGGAACAAACAAACAGAAAAAAAAAATAAACGTGGAGAACCATGATTTTCTCCATTCTGAAGGGACATCTTTTTTCCTTTAAGTTTAATATTTAACCAGGTAGTAAGTTAAATTTTCATGATTAGTCATATAGCTGTCTGAATATCTCTAACGACTAACTTCAATTTATTTCTGGTTTTAGTCATAATATTTCTGGGAATTACAAAGAGATTTTTGTAAACTGAAAATAAAATAAAATTAATTTATCTGAATTTTTGAAACCTACAAATTCCTTAATATTGGTTTTTTAATTCGATTTTTAAAAATAAAAATTTTCGTTCTTTCTTTATTTTCATTTTCCCGATATATAATCCCGGAAAATAATCAACACAAGAAAACAATTAAAAAATATATTTATAATATTTTAAATGGGGCATTTGATAGCAAACAGATAGAGACAATGTATTAAAAAAAAAAAAAATAGATAAATAAATTCAAGGGGAATAACTTAAGAATTAAAAATTTAGAGTTATTCCCCTTGCATTCCGATCAAAGAAAAGGTCGTTTTTGTGGGGAATTTCCTTAGAATGTCAGTTGAATTTCACAACCAGCGCCATTTGTCTTCTTTTAGGTTTTTTTTGGATAACTTCTTTTTTTTGTTCTTATTTTGACAACATAATTCATTTTCATTCGTATAAAAACCTTAAAGTTATTTATATTAGTAAAATATAAAATACTTATAAAATTCTAGCTGTATGCATTCTCAAGACAACAATGTTTTTCTTTCACACAAATATCTTTGTTTATGAATTTAAAACAGCAGAACGGCCAGTGCATTATTTGTAATTCATCTCATATATATATATATATATATATATATATATATATATATACACACACACACACACACACACACACACACACACACACACACATACAAACTCAGTTTTTTCCTATCCATCCAGATCTTTGATAAAGTTTCATTTATAAATTCGGCCCAATAACAGATTAACAATAACTAACAAGAAATGATTTAATACAAAATGAAATAACGACAACGTAAAACCTGAAGCAAGAATTTACTCTATAGCCGGTAATGGTTGCCACAAGGAATATATAGGAGAAACATCTAGAAATTTGAATAAAAGATTATATGAACACAAAACGGATCTCTTATAATACAATACACTCAATGCGTCACTCACCATGAGTGTGAACATAACATATTACCTGCATAAAATGTGACAGCCCTCAAATATTCAAGTTAAAATGTAGTTTTGGGGCTATATTTACCATACAAGACAATGCCCCACGAATAGTATTTCAAAATGTATTGTATTAAATTTATTAAATTTAGAAAGCATATAGTTTCTTTTCACTCCAATTCTAATGAAATATCAGAGGGTAGAGTAGATATTGCCAGGAAACTATCACAATCTACAATATCCCATGAGTGGATGAATGTGTTTCCAGTAGCCTATTACATTAGCCTGAATGACTTTTCCCGCTAACCACCCACTCATTCCACTGTTCTCAAATGCAATTTTTTAATGGCTTGTTGAGACACATATCCAATTGTTTTTGTTCAACATCATTAAAAAAAGGAGACAAGGCAGGGGTCAGCCTACTATCAAAAATCTCCCATATGAAAAACGTAACATAAACCACACGATTTAAGGTCCATGTTTTATACCTGAAGACGGTCCCTCTATTTGGCGGGGAGGATTAAGGTTAAAAGTTGGCTTGTACACCGCCATATATGGTAATTTTGATTTAAAAAATGCTACTTTTATTAAAATGATGAGGTGAAAATGTATAGAAAGTATACTGATTGCTAAATCATCCACGATAATTTGTATCCGGGCTCTTACATTTCACTTTTCTTGGTTGATATCTGTTGTCAGTGTGGGATTGATTCATTTATTTTCTACGGCTTATCAACACATTGCAAGTTATTTAACATCAGAAAACATTTTTAGATTGTAAAATTTTTTCTTTTTTTTTGAGACAATTCTTACTGATTAACCCATAGATGGGAGAGGAGAGGTGGATTCAAACCTAATCATAATCTGATAAACAAGACATTATTATGTGGATATGAAGTAGGTGATCAATTCTATATTACAATCAATATACAAATTGATCCCTCACTTTCTGACCACGGTAGTTTCTATACATTTCTATTTCAGAGAATGTAAATAAATCTAAAAGACATGCCTGGGTAGCTAATTAGTATTTCATTGATTGATTCATTTTCTACAGCTTATCAACCCTTTGCAGGTTATTTAAAGCCAGAAAATATTTTTAGATTGTAAGAAATTATTTGGGGGGGTGGAAATAATGGTTTAGTGGTACAAGTCTTACTAATTAACCTGTAGCTAGGGGGCAGAAGAGTTGGGCTCGTAGTTATTTATGCATAAGTGAATATAATGTCCCCAACGAGAAATAGAACTCACTTCACAAGTCACATGATGTCGCTTCATAAATCACATGATGTCACTTCATAAATCACATGATATCACTTCACAAGTCACATGATGTCACTTCATAAATCACATGATGTCACTTCATAAATCACATGATGTCACTTCACAAGTCACATGATATCACTTCATACCGTCATGGTTATTCAGTTTGTTTACTGCAGTCAAACTGAGCAGTTGCATTTTTAGCCTGGGCCAAGTAGCCTGAGCAAAGTAGCCAGAACTGAGTCTAAATCTGTCTCCTCCAGCAAATGCTCAGTCAGTTATGTGCCATGCGTGATACACACTTAGGCAATCATGTATCTTTCGATACATGACTGACGAGGCAGATTTCTTCCCTCGCAGTAGGTTGCCATTTCTTTCTGCAGTAGGCCAGTTGCCATTGAAAGCTAGAGAACCTGGTCTGTCCTGCTATTTACCCATAGTTGGGGGGAAAAAGATTAATAACTTTCCCAAAGGTATTAGCATGTAAGTGAATGTAATGGATTTGACTGGAATTCAAACTCATCTCTCCAGGACTACTTATCATTCAAGATAATAAGGAGGGTAACAGGCTCTTACTACAACAGTGCCAATATCACTTATTGCATTGTGATCATTTAGGTGATCATGACTAGTGAGGCAGATTTTTTGCCCATAGTTGGGTGCTATTTCATTCTGCGGTAGATCAGTTGCCATCAAAGGCTATAGAACCCAGTCTGTCCTGCTATTTACCCATAATTGGGAGAGGGGGAGAAGAAGAAGATTCATACCTTCGCCAAGGGTATTAACACGTAAATGAATGTAATGGATTCAAATGGAATTCAAACTCGGATCTCTAATACCTCAATCCGAGCCGCTATCCATGACTCCAGCAAATGCGACAGTTTACAAATCCATGGTGCCGTTTCCTATTGGGAAAACCCAAAACTCGCTGCTTTCGCTTCATGGAATAGGTCCTTGTCAGGTATATAGTAGATGAATCCAGACCATTTTAATCTAGAGTACTAAACATCACTTCTCCAGAAACACAGAAGAATTTCCATATTATATGTAACACCCATCATTTTTTATTCTCCTTAGACTCTGCTATGCTGTGTAGATATCTATTTTTTCTCTGCGTGAAACACATGTATGTATAGTTTTGTGTATGTCTTAGTGGTATAAAATTCTCTCTTATAACAAAGCAAGTCATTCCTTTTTCTTTCAGCCATTTTCTTCCGTCCATAAATTACAGTGTTATTATATCACAGATATAATAATGCCTGTAATGGGAGAATAAATCTTTCTTGTATAGCTCTCTCCTATTATAAAGCATTTCTAGAAGATAAGTTGTACAAAATTTGCCCATTTTATCATTCAACTACATAATTCTCGATTATACAACAAATTTTTTTAAAAATCAATTCACCCAAAGCATGGCAATAATACCACTAATACACCAGGGGCTACTGAGAGTGAAAGCAAACAAAAAAAAGTTTAGAAGGAACAGGAGGCCTAATCCTAAACAGGGAACAATGTATAAACTTCTACTCCTGTTCAAAAAGCCTTGAAGGAGTGTAAACTGGATGATAGGTGAACATATCTACTCCTATTGCAGAAAAAAAAATATCAGGGTTTAGGCAAAGATGTTAGAAGTATAAAGTTGAAATGAACTTTATACAGAACCGGAAACCCAATCCTAAACAGGAAACAAGGAATAAACCTCTACTCCTGTTTAAAAGACCTGGGAGTAGTGTGAACTGAACGATATTTATCAAACAATTTTCCATTATAATATAGATTAGAACACACAAAAATTCTTACATTGGTGAAACCATTTTTTAACACTGAAAAATTTAGAAAACACCAAAGTAAATGTTAAAATAAAATTTTTATCCCATTTGAGAAAAAAAACTTTTTCAAAAAAAAAATTTAATCTGAAGTTAAATGAAAACTCAAGAAAAATTTAAAAGCAATGAATATTGCTACCTCATCTGGTTTGATGCTACTGCTATGTATTTAGAGATGTTTGATAAAACCCACAGAATTCACAATGTTATTGTTCCTGACCTGGCATCTTGGCTTCAGCTCGTTTCCCATCGCCGTAATGTAGCTGCCCTGTGCCTTTTCTATAAATGGTAATTGTTTGGATGAATTTTCTTCTATGGTAATAAGAATGGTAAATAAGAATGTGTTGTTTAGGTGTAAAGAATATTGTGGCTAGCTAAGTTTAGATACAAGACAGGTGAAGACCAGCTTTGCACAGCCCTCCTTTGGGCCTTGTGCCAGTTTCTGTATAACAACAGAAATAAATATCATCACTTTCCTCTATGGAACCTAGACTATGAATACAAATGCAGTACTAGATTGGCAGTTAGGTCTCATCATTTTACAGTTGAAATGGTTAGATGTAACAGTAAGTTCTATGTTAACAGTTTCTTTTAGAATACTTCTTGCTTGTGGAACTCTCTTCTGGCAGCTTTCCAGTCAGTTTTGATCTTCAAAAATTTAAATGCAGTCTCAGCCGTTATCTTCTGTCTTCTTAATTCTTGTTCTTTTATTGTCTTCTCTCCTTAATAGTAGTTTTTCTCATATTCTCTAACACTCAGTAACCCCTTGCGTCCTAGTGGCTTTATTGCATTTTATCTTCAAAAATTTAAATGCAATGTCAATTGTTATTTTCTGTCTTCTTAATTCTTGTTCTTTTATTGTCTTCTCTCCTTAATAGTGGTTTTTCTCATATTCTCTAACATTCAGTAACCCCTTGCGTCCTAGTGTCTTTATTGCCTTTGATCTTCAAAAATTTAAATGCAGTCTCAGCCGTTATCTTCTGTCTTCTTAATTCTTGTTCTTTTATTGTATTCTCTCCTTAATAGTAGTTTTTCTCATATTCTCTCACACTCAGTAACCCCTTGCGTCCTAGTGGCTTTATTGCATTTTATCTTCAAAAATTTAAATGCAATGTCAATTGTTATTTTCTGTCTTCTTAATTCTTGTTCTTTTATTGTCTTCTCTCCTTAATAGTGGTTTTTCTCATATTCTCTAACATTCAGTAACCCCTTGCGTCCTAGTGTCTTTATTGCCTTTGATCTTCAAAAATTTAAATGCAGTCTCAGCCGTTATCTTCTGTCTTCTTAATTCTTGTTCCTTTATTGTATTCTCTCCTTAATAGTAGTTTTTCTCATATTCTCTAACACTCAGTAACCCCTTGCGTCCTAGTGGCTTTATTGCATTTTATCTTCAAAAATTTAAATGCAATGTCAATTGTTATTTTCTGTCTTCTTAATTCTTGTTCTTTTATTGTCTTCTCTCCTTAATAGTGGTTTTTCACATATTCTCTATCATTCAGTAACCCCTTGCGTCCTAGTGCCTTTATTGCCTTTGATCTTCAAAAATTTAAATGCAGTCTCAGCCGTTATCTTCTGTCTTCTTAATTCTTGTTCTTTTATTGTCTTCTCTCCTTAATAGTAATTTTTCTCATATTCTCTAACATTCGGTAACCCTTTGTGTCCTAGTGGCTTTATTGCCTTTGATCTTCAAAAAATTCAATGCAATATCAATTGTTAACTTCTGTATTCTTAATTCTCATACTTTGTTCTCTCTCCTTAATTTTCCTCATTATTCTTACACGTTTTATTGCCTTGCTTGGGCTGAAATGATTTAATTTTAACTGTTAAATCCTTTTTGCTTTGTAGCAAGTATGTGGGAAAAAATATTTCCTATCTAGAATCAACTCCACAAAAACAAATTTCCTCTTTTGAAATGTTTCTCAGTTAAAAACACATTCGAAATCTTCTTAAAATTTTCCTTTTATGTTTATCTTTACTCTGTGTATTTATCATGTCCACACACGTTTTGTTTTTCCTCCATTTTTTGTATCTGCAACAAGTACTTTTGTGTCCTACTCTCCCACATTCGTAGCATTTTTTGTTGTTAAAAAAAAACAATTACTTTTGAAATGCTTACCTTCAAAACTGTGGCAAGTATTTGGTATTGAGGGCGGTTTATCATCTTTTTTTACTTTTCTGTTAGGAGTTGAAAAACGTCTAGTCTTTTTCTCTTAGATGGTCAGATGCTATGAACTTGTGAAATGTGTTTTCCTCAATCCTTGCAGCGTTGAGTTTTAGATTTACAATATGTTGACACTCTTCCGCTATTTTCTGGCGTGTTAATTTGGAATCCATTTCTAATTTAGCAATTATCCTGAATCTTATTTCCGCGTCCTTATTAGAAGTTAAACCCTGGATGAAGATTGGGAATTTAATTAAATCCAGAAATTTAACATGAACTTCTTACGTTCTTGCTTCATGACTCCTGCATAAGTGACAAAATCTTCATTGTCGCACTTTACTAAGTAAGACATTGTTATTATGCATTAAATAATGAACTCCTATCACCAAAAGTTTTGATAGTATTACAAGTTTCATCTAAATTTATCTCACCTTTTTTTTTTGGCAAAATATAATTCACATATTTTTTATGTTCCCTAATAATAAATGAACTTTTCATCATTCCAATGCAAACAATCCCTTTTGAAGATCCCTTCATGTCTTCTATAATAAGCTGGAAAAGTTATCCCTTCATCTGGAGTGTATACAAATTCACTGATTGAATTAGCAACATCTGGAGTAAATGAATCTGAAGTCTTTTCTCCCGTAGTTTTAGTAAATAATTCAAAAAACTTCTGTTGTTGTAATTGCTGTTCATGTTGTTTTTGTTGCTGCAATTGTTGTTCTTGTTGCTGCTTTTGTAGCACCAGCATTTGAATCCGGATAGCTTTTAGTTCTGCCATTTTGCTGTACTTTGCTGTATATTTTTAGATTAATTTTTGAATAACTTCGCCTGGTTATTGCTCTGTAGTCCTGCAAATATGACATCTTTTTTGGTGAAATGGAAAATATTACTGAAAATCCTATTATGACATGTAGGATACGTAGATTTTATTTTAAGTTCAACAAATACTGTTCGCCATTTTCGTAATGCCTCTTTGTAGGAGAGACTTTATATATATATATATATATATATATATATATATATATATAAAATTTACTTTCCCTGTCATGTGATCTAATTATTTCAAGATGAGGTTAACTGCGCTTGCTCTCTGGTGATTCGTGTTCAAACCCAAATGTCAGCAGTGACACTTTATTCCTCTATGACAGTAATGTAAAAAAACATCATATCCAAGCAATGTAACAAGGATGGATTGACTGATACTCGATATTTCCAAACAATAGTATGGGAAACATCTGATTCTGAGAATTGAATAAAGAGTTTGCTTCTAAATAAATACAGATGACTATGACATGCACTAGCTAGAATGCTCATGACAACTTTTGTGAAAACCATTTCATTATAAAAAAAAAGAAAAAAGAAAATGGGTCAGGGGAATTCTTTCTATTTTTGACAGTTTCTATCCAAATTATAAAAAACACTGCCATTAAACATTGGGGGGAGTGGTGAAGAAACAAAACTCAGTCTTTTCCTAAATTTTTTCCGTACAATTTTTTATTTATTTCTGTGTAATGCGTCGAATGTTGAAATCTTCATTGACACTATTTACATTCAGACTATTTTCCTTATCTTTGTTGTTGTTTACGAATTATAGTCCAAATGTAAATAACGAAAACTCAACGTCCCAGAAATTCAAACAGAGTTTAAATCTTTTTTCTTCATTTTACAAATCTTTCAGTTCACCAAACAATTTCCTTTTGAAGAACTCACCACCAGCTACCATTTCACAATCATTAAGAGATCTGTGGCAGCATGGGATGCTGGTTAATAAAAAAAACAAAAAAAAACAGTTTGGCATTATTGTGTCAAAAGCTGAAAAAGTAAATGCAAGAAATAGATAAACAACATTTGTACGAGAAAACATTTGTACGCTGGACGTTTCCAGATCTCAACTGAAGAAAATAGAATTTTGCCCTGATTGAAAAATAGTAGAACATTGACATCTCTTTTGTTTGTTTCAATTGGCCAGAAAAATCTAATGGTTAATTTAAAAAAAAAATCCAAACTAAATTAAAAACGTTTAAATAAATTGGCCTTTCCTAAGAATTTCTTTCAAGTTAGGTTTCCTAAAGGTAGTTTATGCCTGAAGATGCATGAAACAAATAAACTGAAAAAGAAAAGCTCTTTAAAAATATCCTCAATGGCCAGAGCCTGAGTTTGAAGTCAGAATCAAGAGATCTCTTCTCTGAGTGTGTGTGTGACTTTTTCTTTTTTTTTTTTACTCTTAAACCCACTTTTATTTTATGCCACAATTCTTGGCAAATCCAATAATTGGAATCTGAAGTCTTTGAGGCAGAATGAGACCAGTGAAGTAATCAGCTGTCTTGTTGGATAAATGGATTTGGAATTGCTTCCATCCCTTCAGCAGGACAGACTGACACAACTGATGTTCCTCGACACACAACCAAACCCAATGGGCGGGTGTCTTCTGTTAATTTGTATGGATCATCTGGGTCTGAAAAATAATGAGAGAAAAAAAAATATTATTGAACTTATGTGGTCTCTAAAGGCTGCTTCAAAAAAGTGGGATGGTGTCTTGTAAAGCAGGTTCACAAAAGTTAATCAGTACATTTTGTCATTATTCGCTTGTAAAATGCAAGGTTTATGCAATTTTCAATGAACTTTTCTCAACAGCTCCCAAAATTGAAATGACAACAGGCACATATTGGACTCCTTCAAGTAAGGTAACTGTTAATGAGCTAATCTGGCTTCCCACTACTAATGAGCAGTGAGTTTAATCCTCATAGGGTGCCCCATATCTGTGGTCTTATGCCTAACTAAGATTTGTAAATATTTGGGCATCTTTGGGTTTCAACCAAGCCAACCAACCCCACTCCCAGAAATGCACTGGCCATTAGGAAGACGCTAACAGAGAAGAATTCTTGATCCATCTGCAATCTACTTCATCAGCCATGATTGTGATAAGTTTTATAACAAATCAGAATCAGAACTAATATTTATAAATAATGACCGGATAAGTTATGTAAATAGGGAGTAATTTGTCATTGTGCACTGACTGCTGATCTTTGCTTTAAAAATTCCACTTTTTTTTCTTTTTTTTTTTTTAAAGACCCAACTACAAATTCCTGAGTGGAAAAAAAGCCCTTGGGTTGCTGAATGACAAATGACTACTTTTGATTTAAAAAAACTTTTGAGCATACTGTTCTCTAGAGAGAGAAAAAAAAAGGTATAGTGATTCCAAAGACTTGCTTACTTCTGAGATATTCAATGGTACCATCCAACACAAGATTCAGAAGAGGATCATGACCTTTAAGAATTCCACTAACTGAAAAAAAAAGCAGACAGGTTTTTAACATTCACTGATCAAAATATTTTCTTAATTTCAGATACTGAGTGAATTCAGCCAATATATTCTTTGGCTTTTCTCAGACAGGAGTCATAGGAGAAAGACCAAAAAGTATATTGCCCAAAAACATTAAAAAATCAGAATAAAAGACTGGAATTGAACTTTGGCCACTACAGAATGATACTGGCCAAAATGTGGTTATAAAAATATAAAATATGAAGATAATACAAAAGAGTTACATCCCTTCAGGAAGTAGGTAATCATGGCTCTCCACACATTCCCTTTATCTGATAAATGCCTTGACCTTCAGGGAAAGATAGTAGAGTGCTTCTCCATTGCCTACATCATGGTTTGAAATTTAGTGTTCCATCTCTTAGACAGAAGGCCCAGTCCATCTTGCTATTTAACCAGCAGCAAGGATGGGAAGAAAAAATGGATCAATATTTTTTCCAAGTTCATTACCCACTTGAATTCAGGGTTATCCTTCTTCTGGGGTGGTTGCTACCCAAGGCCAGATGACCCAGACTATCCTATTAGCTGGTGGAAGACGACACAGGTTCATCTGCAATCTACTCCATCAGATGAGAGACTTTGTAAATCACAAATACAATAGTAACTCCTTCCTGCTTATTTCTACTTTCAATGCCAAGAACTTTTACATGATCCATGAAAAAAGAAATGTCAATGAAATAATTAAATTTGATTCAGACAAGCAGCTCCAAAATTCTTCTTGTATTTTGAATCGCCTGATATTACAAAAGTAAAACTTTAATAGATGGAAATACACGTGGATTATGGGAAAACCATTTTTTTGGCTTGGTAAAACCTTTCAAAACAGCCAAGATAGAATGCAAAAATTCTATAGTCTTAACATTATTCACAATTTTGGAAAATAAATTTAACAACAAAAAACCCAAAAAAAACCCATTAAAACTCAAGAAAAAAATAATGAAATTTAACTTTAATCCTAGAGGCTGCAGCCCAACATATACCATTTTTCATTGTTAAAAAAATGGTTTCACCAATGTAAGAATTTTTGTGTGTTCTAATCCATATTATAATGGCAAATTGTTTGATAAATATCGTTCAGTTCACACTCCTCCCAGGTCTTTTAAACAGGAGTAGAGGTTTATTTTTTTGTTTTTACTTCTGTTAAATATCTCACATATCTTACAATATTACATATATTGAAAACATTGGTTCCTGTACTATCATCAGAGTTCTGCAACATTGATCCTGAAGAGTACCAGGATAGGTGACCGCTTGGGAATTCCAGGTGTTGTAAGCATTGATTTGCAGGTGATGCAATGGATAATGGATATTGGCTTGGAATTGAAAATCTGAGTTCTATTTCTTGTTGGAGATATTATATTCACTTATGCGTAAATAACTATGAGTCCAACTCTTCTCCCCACTAGCTATAGGTTAATTAGTAAGACTTGTATCACTAAACCATTATCTCCACCCCCAGCCCAAATATAATTTCTTACAATCTAAAAATATTTTCTGGCTTTAAATAACCTGCAAAGGGTTGATAAGCTGTAGAAAATGAATCAATCAATGAAATACTAATTAGCTACACAGGCATGTCTTTTAGTTTTATTTACATTCTCAATTGGATATGTGTCTCAACAAGCCATTAACAAAATTGCATTTGAGAACAGTGGAATGAGTGGGTGGTTAGCAGGGGAAAGTCATTCAGGCTAAAGTAATAGGCTACTGGAAACACATTCACCTACTCATGGGGTATTGTAGATTGTGATAATTTCCTGGCAATATCTACTCTACCCTCTGATTTTTCATTAGAATTGGAGTTAAAAGAAACTATATGCTTTCTGAATTTAATAAATTTAACACAATACATTTTGAAATACTATTCGTGGGGCATTGTCTTGTATGGTAAATATAGCCCCAAAACTACATTTTAACTTGAATAATTGGGGGCTGTCACATTTTATGCAGGTAATATGTTATGTTCACACTCATGGTGAGTGACGCATTGATTGTATTGTATTATAAGAGATCCGTTTTGTGTTCATATAATATTTTATTCAAATTTCTAGTGGTTACTCCTATATATTCCTTGTGGCAATCATTACCTGCTATAGAGTAAATTCTCCCTTCAGGTTTTACGTTGTGGTATATCTGTGTTTGCTATCAAACGCCCCATTTAAAATATTATAAATATATTTTTTAATTGTTTTCTTGTGTTGATTATTTTCCGGGATTATATCTCGGGAAAATAATAATTAAGAAAGAACGAAAACTTTTATTTTTAAAAATCGAATTAAAAAGCCAATATTAAGGAATTTGTAGGTTTCAAAAATTCAGATAAATTAATTTTATTTTCAGTTTACAAAAATCTCTTTGTAATTCCCAGAAATATTATGACTAAAACCAGAAATAACTTGAAGTTAGTCGTTAGAGATATTCAGGCAGCTATATGACTAATCATGAAAACTTAACTTACTACCTGGTTAAATATTAAACTCAAAGGAAAAAAGATGTCCCTTCAGAATGGAGAAAATCATGGATCTCCATGTTCATTTTTTCTTTGTGTTTGTTTGTTCCAATCCATAAGAATAACTACTAGGAATGCACCATGCCTGAATTTAAAAAAAAAATCAAATCCTACAGATGCATGCTGGGATATCTCATTAGCATCTATCTATCTATCTATCTATCTATCTATCTATCTATCTATCTATCTATCTATACTGGATCTAAGAAGGATGCGTGAATATTTAAAATTGTGCTGCAAATAAAATATGCAATATCCACAAACATAAATTATAAGAAATGGCCAAATAGTAACGATATTTAATCACGACAAAAAATCCATGTTTGAAACAACAGATTAAATTTTATATACACAATTTACAATTTTTTTGTTTGTAATGATCTATGCAAAGGTATAGAGAAAAAGTTCTTTGCTGTTTGAGAAATGTTCAATGTTTAAAAAGTCGTCTGCCTTTGATTGAAAGGTTGAATTTAACTTAGACAAAAGATTTTTCTGTGAAAGATATTAAGTGAAAAAGTTTGTTGTGGAAATTTTTCTAATCTCTCATAAAGAAAGTTTGTTTCTTTGGCGGCAATTTTGACACATAATTCCCGTGTGTATCTTTGCATGTGCGAGTCTCAAAATGTGACGAAAATTTGTTTGCTCTTTCTATTTATCGTTTTTTTTAACAACAAAATCGGCTCCATGCTGGGATATCTCATTAGCAAATATCTATCTATCTATCTATCTATCTATCTATCTATCTATCTATCTATCTATCTATCTACAGGGTGTGATAGGTAAATTACTGAAAAAAATTTAGTTTATAATAGCCAAAAATTCATACTCAGATGTCCTCAAGGACATATGGCACAGTGGATAAAGGCGTTGGTTAGATCCAGTGACAGACCCAAAGAGTGTGAGTTCAATAACCGGTTCAGGCAGTGGAGAACTTTCAGAGGGAAAATTAGCAGAAGATAACTGATAACTGACATCCATCAAAAATGGTTCGTGGAACTAGAACAGTCTACCCCAGTGATCGAAATAAAGGGTTTGGTTTGAAATTCCAACCACCTGAAGAAGGCTGGAGCGTACAACGGCCGAAACGTTGTGACAAATATGGCGACAAAGGTGAGGACAATAGTCCGACTAATGTAAATACTGTACATAATACCTCATCTCAGAAATATAGACAGACTCTAAAAAATGTATATTAGACAATTAAATAAAGTAAAATAATGTATATTACACAAATTAAAAAAGTAAAAAATGTATATTTGACAAGTAAAAGATAATTTAAAAAAGTAAAAATATATATTAGACAATTAATAAAGGTAAAAAAAGTATATATTAGACAATTAAAAAAAGTAAAAATGTATATTAGACAAATTAAAAAATAGAAAATGTATATTAGACAATTAAAAAAGTAAAACATGTATATTACGCTATTAATAAAAGTAAAATAATGTATATTAGACAACTAAAAAACGTAAAAAATTAGACAACTGAAAAAAGTAAACATTTTATATTAGACATTTAAAAAAGTAAAAAATGTAAATTATACAATTAAAAAAATGAAAAAATATGTATTAGAAAATTAAAAAAAGTAAAAAATGTATATTAGACAATTACAAAGTAAAAAATGTGTATTAGACAATTAAAAAATAAAAAATGTATATTAGACAATTAAAAAAGTAAAAAATATATTCGAGAATGGAAAAAGTAAAAAATGTATATTAGACAATTAAAAAGAAGTAAAAAATGTATATTAAACAATTAAAATATACAAATGTATATTGGACAATTAAAAAAGTAAAAATTTATATTGGACAATTAAAAAAAGTAAAAAATGTATATTAGACAATTGAAAAAGTAAAAAATGTATATTAGACAATTGAAAGAGGTAAAACATGTATATTACACAATTACAAAAAGTAAAAATGTATATTAGACAATTAAAATGTAAAAATGTATATGAGGCAATAAAAAAAGTAAAAAATGTATATTAGACGATTAAAAGAAAGTAAAAAATATATTTTAGGCAATTAAAAAAGTAAAAAATGTATATTAGACAATTGAAAAAGGCAAAAAATGTATATTACAAAAATTACAAAAAGTAAAAATGTATATTATACAAGTAAAAAAAGTAAAAGATGTATATTAGACAATAAAAAAAATTAAAAAAATATTTATTAGACAATTAAAAAAAGTAAAAAAATGTATATTAGGCAATTAAAAAAGTAAAAATACATATTACACAATTACAAAACGTAAAAATATATATTAGACAATTAAAAAAAGTAAAAGAATGCATATTAGACGATTAAAAAAGTAGAAATATATATTAGACAATTAAAAAAGTAAAAGAATATATATTAGCAAATTAAAAAAAGTAAAAATATATATTAGACAATTAAAAAAGTGAAAAATGTTTATTAGACAATTAAAAAAAGTAAAAATGTATATTAGACATTAAAAAAGTAAAAATTGTATATTAGACAATTAAAATGCAAAAAAATATATTAGACAATTAAAAAAGGAAAAAATATATAGTAGACAATTAAAAAAAGGAAAAATGTATCTTAGACAATTAAAAAATGTAAAAATTGTATATTAGACAATTAAAAAAGTAAAAAATGTATATTAGACAATTGAAAAAATAAAACCATGTATATTAGACAATTAAAAAAAGTAAAAAATATTTATTAGACAATTAAAAAAGTAAAAAATGTATATTGGTCAATTAAAAAAGTAAAAAATATATATTAGACAATTACAAAATGTGAAAATATATATCAGATAATTAAAAAAAAGTAAAAAATGTATTTTAGACAATTAAAAAAAAGTAAAAAGTATTATATAACAATTAAAAAAGTAAAAATGTATATTGGACAATAAAAAAAGTAAAAAATATACATTAGACAATTAAAAGAAAGTAAAAAATGTATATTGGACAATTAAAAAAGACAAAAAAGTATATTAGATAATTAAAGAAGTTAAAAATGTATAATAGCCAAATAAAAAAGGCAAATATATATTACACAATTAAAAAAAGCCCAAAATATACATTAGACAATTAAAAAAAGCAAAAGATGTATGTTAGAATATTAAAAATGTCAAAAATGTATATTAGACAATTAAAAAAGTAAAAAATGTATATTAGACAATTGAAAAAATAAAACCATGTATATTAGACAATTAAAAAAAGTAAAAATAGATATCAGACAATTAAAAAGAGTAAAAAATATATATTAGATAATTAAAAAAGTAAAAAATATATTAGACAATTAAAAAAAGTAATAAATGTATATTGGACAATTAAAAAAAGTAAAAAATATATATTAGACAATTGAAAAAGTAAAAAATGTATATTAGACAAGTAACTAAAGTAAGAAAACGTATATTAAACAATTTCAAAGGTAAAAAATATATATTAGACAATTAAATAAAGTAAAAAATGTATATTAGAAAATTAAAAAAAGAAAGAATGTATAAGAGACAATTAAAAAAAGTAAAAAAAATGTGTATTAGACAAATAAAAGTAAACGTAATGTATATTTAAACAATTAAAATTAAATAATGTATATTAGACAATTAAAAAAAGTAAAAAATATATATTAGTTAAAAAAAAAAGCTAAAAAGTTATATATAAGACAATTAAAAAAGTAAAAATGTATATTAGAAAATTAGAAAATGAAAAAAATTATATCAGACAAAGAAATTAAATAAAATTCAAAAAATGTATATTGGACAATTAAAAAAAGGAAAAAATGTATATTAAACAATGAAAAAAGTTAAAAATGTATATTAGACAAGTAAAAAAGTAAAAAATCTATATTACACAATTAAAAAAATGAAAAAATATATAATAGACAATTAAAAAAGTAAAAATGTATATTAGAAAAATTAAAAAACAAAAAAATGTATATTAGGTAAAAAATTAAAAAATGTATATTAGACAATAAAAAAGGTAAAAATATATATTAGACTATTGAAAAATTTTAAAAATGTATATTAGACAATTAAAAAAGTAAAAACATTGTTTAGACAATTAATAATAGTAAAACATGTATATTAGGCAATTAAAAAAGGAAAAATGTATATTAGACAATTAAAATGAAAAAATTTATCAGACAATGACAAAAAGTAAAAAATATATATTAGACAATGAAAAAATTAAAAAATGTATATTAGACAATTAAAAAAAGTAAAAAATATATATTAGACAAATTAAAAACGTAAAATAAGTATATACGACAATTAAAAAAAGTAAAAAATATATATTACACAAAGAAAAAAGGTAAAAATGTATATTAGACAATGAAAAATGTAAAAAATGTATATTAGACAATTAAAAAAAGTAAAAAAACATATATTAGGCAATTAATAAAAGTAAAAATGTATATCAGACAATTAAAAAAATAAAAAATATATATTAGAAAATTAAAAAAAGTAAAAAAATGTAAAATGGACAATTAAAATGAAAATGTATTATGAAAAACTAAAAATGTATAATTGAAAAAATGTATAACTGAAAAAGAATGAATGTATAATTGACAATGAAAATTAGACAATTAAAAAAAGTAAAAAATATTCAGTAGACAATTAAAAAAAGTAAAAAAATGTATAGTAGACAATTAAAATAGTAATAAATATATATTAGACAATTAAAAATGTTAAAAATGTATATTAGTCAATTAAAAAATAAAAAATGTATATTAGACAATGAAATATGTAAAAAATGTTTATTAGTCAATAAAATAGTTAAAAATGGATAATAAACAATTAAAAGGTAACAAATGTATATTAGACAATTTTTATCGAATCCACAAAATATTGGTGTCCAATTGTCGGTAATTTCTTGCCTAATCCATAATTAACTAAGTTTATTCTACACCTTGATTAAAGTCGACTAGTGTTAGCTCATTTGCGGAATATTTTCAAGCGGCCCTAAACTGAGAAATCAGTAATAATTCACTTGTTTATAACTTTTTTCCAGTGAAAGAAATATTTTCAAAATGGGTATCAAATTGTGTGCAATTATTTGATTTGTCTATGTTTACAGGGATTTTTCATTTCGTCAGATAGTAAAAAGTACAGGATTTACCATGTGCGCGGTATGTCGTCTGACAATTTACAGCGTCCGAATTCCAGTGTGCACAATAAGACTGCATTTCTCATTTTTCGTTTTTATCGAATAACAAAAAATTGGTGTCCAATTGTCAGTAATTTCTTGCCTTATCCATAATTACAAAAGTTTTTTGGACATCTTGACTAGAGTCGAGGCGAAATTCAACGATATGGGGACTTGTGTTAGCTCATTTGCGCAATTATTCATGCGGCCCTAAACTGGGAAATCTGTCATAATTCACTTGTTTATAACTTTTTTACAGTGAAAGAAATATTTTCAAAATGGGTATCAAATTGTGTGCAATTATTTGATTTCTCTATGTATACAGGGATTTTTCATTTGGTCAGATATTAAAAAATACAGCTTTCACGATGTGCGCGGTATGTAGTCGGACAATTTACAGCCTCCGAATTCCACTGTGCACAATAAGACTGCATTTCTAATTTCTCCTTTTTATCGAATCCACAAAATATTGGTGTCCAATTGTCGCGAATTTCTTGCCTTATCCATAATTACAAAAGTTTGTTAAACATATTGATTAGTGTCGAGGCTAAATTCAACGATATGGGGACTTGTGTTAGCTCATTTGCGGAAATTGCCATGCGGCCCTAAACTGGGAAATCAGTCATATTTCACGTGTATATAACTTTTTTCCAGTAAAAGAAATATTTTCAAAATGGGTATCAAATTGCGTGCAATTATTTGATTTGACTATGTTTACAGGGATATTTCATTTGGTCGGATAGTAAAAAGTACAGCATTCACCATGTGCGCGGTATGTCGTCTGACAATTTACAGCGTCCGAATTCCAATATGCACAATAAGACTGCATTTTTAATTTGTCCTTTTTATCGAATCCACAAAATATTCGTGCCCAATTGTCGAAAATTTCTTGCCTTATCCATAATTGCAAAAGTTTTTCCTACACATTCATTAGAGTAGAGGCGAAATTCAACGATATGGGGACTTGTGTTAGCTCATTTGCGGAAATATACATGCGGCCCTAAATTGGGAAATCAGTCATAATTCACTTGTTTATAACTTTTTTCCAGTAAAAATTTTTTTTTTCACAATATGTATCAAATTGTGTGCAATTATGTGATTTGTCTATGTTTATACGAATATTTCATTTGGTCAGATAGTAAAAAGTACAGCTTTAACCATGGGCGCGGTATGTCGTCTGACAATTTACAGCGGCCGAATTCCAGTGTGCACAATAAGACTACATTTCTAATTATTCGTTTTCATCGAATCCACAAAATGTTGGTGTCCAATTGTCGTAAATTTCTTGCCTTATCCATAATTACAAGAGTTTTTTCAACACATTGACTAGAGTCGAGGAGAAATTCAACGATATGGCGACTTGTGTTAGCTTATTTGCAAAAATCTTCATGCGGCCATGAACTGGAAAATCAGTCATATTTAACTTACTTATAATTTTTTTCAAGTAAAAAAATATTTTCAAAATGGGTATAAAATTGTGTGCAATTATTTGATTTGTCAAGGTTTAAAGGGATTTTTCATTTGGTCAGATAGTAAAAAGTACAGCTTTCACCATGTGCGCGGTATGTCGACTGACAATTTACATCATCCGAATTCCAGTGTGCACAATAAGACTGCATTTCTAATTTTTCATTTTTATCGAATCCACAAAATATTGGTGTCCAATTGTCCGGAATTTCTTGCCTTATCCATAATTACAAAACTTCTTCCTACACCTTGAATAGAGTCAAGGCGAAATTCAACGATATGGTGACTTGTGTTAACTCATTTGCGTAAATTGTCATGGGGCCCTAAACTGGGAAATCAGTCATATTTCATTTGCTCATAACTTTTTTACAGTAAAAGAAATATTTTCAAAATGGATATCAAATTGTGTGCATTTATTTGATTTTTCTATGTTTACAAAGATTTCTCATTTGCTCAGATAGTTAAAATTACAGCTATCACCATGTGGGCGGTATGTCGTCTGAAAATTTACAGCGTCCGAATTCCAGAGTTCACAATACGACTGCATTTCTAATTTTTCCTTTTTATCGAATCCACAAAATATTGGTTTCCAATTGTCGGGAATTTCTTGCCTTATCCATAATTACAAAAGTTTGTTCGACACCTTCATTAGAGTCGAGGCGAAATTCAACGGTATGGGCACTTGTGTTAGCACATTTGCGGATAATTTTCAAGCGGCCCTAAACTGGGAAATCAGTCATATTTCACTTGTTTATAACTTTTTTCCAGTAAAAGAAATATTTTCAAAATGGGTATCAAATTGTGTGAAATTATTTGATTTGTCTATGTTTACAGGGATTTTTCATTTGCTCAGATAGTAAAAAGTACAGCTTTCACCATGTGCGCGGTATGTCGTCTGACAATTTACAGCGTCCGAATTCCAGTGTGCACAATAAGACTGCATTTGTAATTTTTCCTTTTTATCGAATCCACAATATATTGGTGTCCAATTGTCGGGAATTCCTTACCTTATCCATAATTACAAAAGTTTGTTCGACACCTTGAATAGAGTCGAGGCCAAATTCAACGGTATGGGGTCTAGTGTTAGCTCATTTGCGGAAATTTTCATGCGGACCTAAACTGGGTAATCAGTCATAATTCACTTTTTTATAACTTTTTTCCAGTAAAAGAAATATTTTCAAAATGGGTATCAAATTGTGTGCTATTATTTGATTTGTCTATGTATACAGGGATATTTCTTTTGCTCAGATAGTAAAAAGTACAGCTTTCACCATGTGCGCGGTATGTCGTCTGACAATTTACAGCGTCCGAATTCCAGTGTGCACAATAAGACTGCATTTGTAATTTTTCCTTTTTATCGAATCCACAATATATTGGTGTCCAATTGTCGGGAATTCCTTACCATATCCATAATTACGAAAGTTTTTTCGACACCTGGAATAGAGTCGATTCGAAATTCAACGGTATAGGGGACTTGTGTTAGCTCATTTGTGGAACTTGTCATGCGCCCCTAAACTGGGAAATCAGTGATATTTCACTTGTTTATAACTTTTTTCCAGTAAAACAAATATTTTCAAAATGGGTATCAAATTGTGTGCAATTATTTGATATGTCTATGTTTACAGGGATTTTTCATTTGCTCAGATAGTAAAAAGTCCTGCTTTCACCATGTACGCGGCATGACGTCTGACAATATACAGCGTCCGAATTCCACTGTGCACAATAAGACTGCATTTGTAATTTTTACTTTTTATAGAATCCACAAAATATTGGTGTCAAATTGTCGATAATTTCTTGCCTTATCCATAATTACAAAAGTTTGTTCGACACCTTTAATAGAGTCGAGGCAAAATTCAACGGTATGGGGACTAGTGTTAGCTCATTTGCGGAAATTTTCATGCGGACCTAAACTGGGTAATCAGTCATAATTCACGTTTTTATAACTTTTTTCCAGTAAAAGAAATATTTTCAAAATGGGTATCAAATTGTGTGCAATTATATGATTTGTCTATGTTTACAGGGATTTTTCATTTGCTCAAATAGTAAAAAGTACAGCTTTCACCATGTGCGCGTTATGTCGTCTGACAATTTACAGCGTCCGAATTCCAGTGTGCACAATAAGACTGCATTTGTAATTTTTCCTTTTTATCGAATCCACAATATATTGGTGTCCAATTGTCGGGAATTCCTTACCTTATCCATAATTACAAAAGTTTGTTCGACACCTTGAATAGAGTCGAGGCAAAATTCAACGGTATGGGGACTAGTGTTAGCTCATTTGCGGAAATTTTCATGCGGACCTAAACTGGGTAATCAGTCATAATTCACTTTTTTATAACTTTTTTCCAGTAAAAGAAATATTTTCAAAATGGGTATCAAATTGTGTGCTATTATTTGATTTGTCTATGTATACAGGGATTTTTCTTTTGCTCAGATAGTAAAAAGTACAGCTTTCACCATGTGCGCGGTATGTCGTCTGACAATTTACAGCGTCCGAATTCCAGTGTGCACAATAAGACTGCATTTGTAATTTTTCCTTTTTATCGAATCCACAATATATTGGTGTCCAATTGTCGGGAATTCCTTACCATATCCATAATTACGAAAGTTTTTTCGACACCTGGAATAGAGTCGATTCGAAATTCAACGGTATAGGGGACTTGTGTTAGCTCATTTGTGGAACTTGTCATGCGCCCCTAAACTGGGAAATCAGTGATATTTCACTTGTTTATAACTTTTTTCCAGTAAAACAAATATTTTCAAAATGGGTATCAAATTGTGTGCAATTATTTGATATGTCTATGTTTACAGGGATTTTTCATTTGCTCAGATAGTAAAAAGTCCTGCTTTCACCATGTACGCGGCATGACGTCTGACAATATACAGCGTCCGAATTCCACTGTGCACAATAAGACTGCATTTGTAATTTTTACTTTTTATAGAATCCACAAAATATTGGTGTCAAATTGTCGATAATTTCTTGCCTTATCCATAATTACAAAAGTTTGTTCGACACCTTGAATAGAGTCGAGGCAAAATTCAACGGTATGGGGACTAGTGTTAGCTCATTTGCGGAAATTTTCATGCGGACCTAAACTGGGTAATCAGTCATAATTCACGTTTTTATAACTTTTTTCCAGTAAAAGAAATATTTTCAAAATGGGTATCAAATTGTGTGCAATTATATGATTTGTCTATGTTTACAGGGATTTTTCATTTGCTCAAATAGTAAAAAGTACAGCTTTCACCATGTGCGCGTTATGTCGTCTGACAATTTACAGCGTCCGAATTCCAGTGTGCACAATAAGACTGCATTTCTAATTTTTCCTTTTTATCGAATCCACAATATATTGGTGTCCAATTGTCGGGAATTCCTTACCTTATCCATAATTACAAAAGTTTGTTCGACACCTTGAATAGAGTCGAGGCAAAATTCAACGGTATGGGGACTAGTGTTAGCTCATTTGCGGAAATATTCATGCGGACCTAAACTGGGTAATCAGTCATAATTCACCTTTTTATAACTTTTTTCCAGTAAAAGAAATATTTTCAAAATGGGTATCAAATTGTGTGAAATTATTTGATTTGTCTATGTATACAGGGATTTTTCTTTTGCTCAGATAGTAAAAAGTACAGCTTTCACCATGTGCGCGGTATGTCGTCTGACAATATACAGCGTCCGAATTCCAGTGTGAACAATAAGACTGCATTTGTAATTTTTCCTTTTTATCGAATCCACAATATATTGGTGTCAAATTGTCGGGAATTTCTTGCCTTATCCATAATTACAAAAGTTTTTTCGACACCTTGATTAGAGTCGGGTCGAAATTCAACGGTATGGGGACTTGTGTTAGCTCATTTGCGGAAATTTTCATGCGGCCCTAAACTGGGAAATCAGTGATATTTCACTTGTCTATAACTTTTTTCCAGTAAAAGAAATATTTTCAAAATGGATATCAAATTGTGTGAAATTATTTGATTTGTCTATGTTTACAGGGATTTTTCATTTGCTCAGATAGTAAAAAGTACAGCTTTCACCATGTGCGCGGTATGTCGTCTGACAATTTACAGCGTCCGAATTCCAGAGTGCACAATAAGACTGCATTTGTAATTTTTCCTTTTTATCGAATCCACAATATATTGGTGTCCAATTGTCGGGAATTCCTTACCTTATCCATAATTACAAAAGTTTTTTCGACACCTTGAATAGAGTCGATTCGAAATTCAACGGTATGGGGACTTGTGTTAGCTCATTTGTGGAAATTGTCATGCGGCCCTAAACTGGAAAATCTGTGATATTTCACATGTTTATAACTTTTTTCCAGTAAAAGAAATATTTTCAAAATGGTTATCAAATTGTGTGCAATTATTTGATTTGTATATGTTTACAGGGATTTTTCATTTGCTCAGGTAGTAAAAAGTACAGCTTTCACCCTGTGCGCGGTATCTCGTTTGACAATTTACAGCGTCCGAATTGCAGTGTGCACAATAAGAATGCATTTCTACTTTTTTCTTTTTAGAGAATCCACAAAATATTGGTGTCAAATTGTCGTGAATTTCTTGCCTTATCCATAAATACAAAAGTTTTTTCGACACGTTGAATAAAGTCGAGACGAAATTTAACGGTATGGGGACTTGTGTTAGCTCATTTGCGGAAATTGTCATGCGGCCCTAAACTGGGAAATCAGTGATATTTCACTTGTTTATAACTTTTTTCCAGTAAAAGAAATATTTTCAAAATGGGTATCAAATTGTGTGCAATTATTTGATTTTTCTATGTTTACAGGGATGTTTCATTTGCTCAGATAGTAAAAAGTACAGCTTTCACAATGTGCGCGTTATGTCGTCTGACAATTTAGAGCGTTCGAATTCCAATGTGCACAATAAGACTCCATTTGTAATTTTCCCTTTTTATCGAATCCACAATATATTGGTGTCCAATTGTCGGGGATTCCTTACCTTATCTATAATTACAAAAGTTTTTTCGACACCTTGAATAGAGTCGAGGCAAAATTCAACGGTATGGGGACTAGTGTTAGCTCATTTGCGGAAATTTTCATGCGGACCTAAACTGGGTAATCAGTCATAATTCACTTTTTTATAACTTTTTTTCCAGTAAAAGAAATATTTTCAAAATGGGTATCAAATTGTGTGCAATTATTTGATTTGTCTATGTATACAGGCATTTTTCTTTTGCTCAGATAGTAAAAAGTACAGCTTTCACCATTTGCGCGGCATGACGTCTGACAATTTACAGCTTCCGAATTCCAGTGTGCACAATAAGACTGCATTTCTACTTTTTCCTTTTTATAGAATCCACAAAATATTGGTGTCCAATTGTCGGGAATTCCTTACCTTATCCAATATTACAAAAGTTTTTTCGACACCTTGATTAGAGTCGAGTCGAAATTCAACGGTATGGGGACTTGTGTTAGCTCATTTGCGGAAATTGTCATGCGGCCCTAAACTGGAAAATCAATGATATTTCACATGTTTATAACTTTTTTCCAGTAAAAGAAATATTTTCAAAATGGGTATCAAATTGTGTGCAATTATTTGATTTGTCTATGTTTACGTGGATTTTTCATTTGCTCAGATAGTAAAAAGTACAGCTTTCACCATGTGCACGGTATGTCGTCTGACAATTTACAGCGTCCGAATTCCAGTGTGCACAATAAGAATGCTTTTCTACTTTTTCCTTTTTAGAGAATCCACAAAATATTGGTGTCAAATTGTCGAGAATTTCTTGCCTTATCCATAATTACAAAATTTTTTCGACACGTTGAATAGAGTCGAGGCGAAATTTAACGGTATGGGGACTAGTGTTAGCTGATTTGCGGAAATTGTCATGCGGCCCTAAACTGGGAAATCAGTGATATTTCACTTGTTTATAACTTTTTTCCAGTAAAAGAAATATTTTCAAAATGGGTATCAAATTGTGTGCAATTATTTGATTTATCTATGTTTGCAGGGATGTTTCATTTGGTCAGATAGTAAAAAGTACAGCTTTCACGATGTGCGCGGTATGTCGTCTGACAATATACAGCGTCCGAATTCCAGTGTGCACAATAAGAATGCATTTGTAATTTTTCCTTTTTATAGAATCCACAAAATATTGCGGTCCAATTGTCGGGAATTTCTTGCCTTATACATAATTACAAAAGTTTTTTCGACACCTTGATTAGAGTCGAGTCTAAATTCAACGGTATGGGGACTTGTGTTAGCTCATTTGCGGAAATTGTCATGCGGCCCTAAACTGGGAATTCAGTGATATTTCACATGTTTATAACTTTTTTCCAGTAAAAGAAATATTTTAAAAATGGGTATCAAATTGTGTGCAATTATTTGATTTGTCTATGTTTACAGGGATTTTTCATTTGCTCAGATAGTAAAAAGTACAGCTTTCACCATGTGCGCGTTATGTCGTCAGACGATTAACAGCGTCCGAATTCCAGTGTGCACAACAAGACTGCATTTGTAATTTTTCCTTTTTATAGAATCCACAAAATATTGGTGTCACATTGTCGGAAATTTCGTGCCTTATCCATAATTACAAAAGTTTGTTCGACACCTTGAATAGAGTCGAGGCAAAATTCAACGGTATGGGGACTATTGTTAGCTCATTTGCGGAAATTTTCATGCGGACCGAAACTGGGTAATCAGTCATTATTCACGTTTTTATAACTTTTTTCCAGTAAAAGAAATATTTTCAAAATGGGTATCAAGTTCTGCGCAATTATTTGATATGTCTATGTTTACAGGGATTTTTCATTTGCTCAGATAGTAAAAAGTACAGCTTTCACCATGTGCGCGGCATGACGTCTGACAATTTATAGCGTCCGAATTTCAGTGTGCACAATAAGAATGCATTTCTACTTTTTCCTTTTTAGAGAATCCACAAAATATTGGTGTCAAATTGTCGCTAATTTCTTGCCTTATCCATAATTACAAAAGTTTTTTCGACACGTTGAATAGAGTCGAGGCGAAATTTAACGGTATGGGGACTTGTGTTAGCTCATTTGCGGAAATTGTCAGGCGGACCTAAACTGGGAAATCAGTGATATTTCACTTGTTTATAACTTTTTTCCAGTAAAAGAAATATTTTCAAAATGGGTATCAAATTGTGTGAAATTATTTGATTTGTCTATGTATACAGGGATTTTTCTTTTGCTCAGATAGTAAAAAGTACAGCTTTCACCATGTGCGCGGTATGTCGTCTGAAGATTTACAGCGTCCGAATTCCAGTGTACACAATAAGACTGCATTTGTAATTTTTCCTTTTTATCGAATCCACAATATATTGGTGTCAAATTGTCGTGAATATCTTGCCTTATCCATAATTACAAAAGTTTTTTCGACACCTTGATTAGAGTCGAGTCGAAATTCAACGGTATGGGGACTTGTGTTAGCTCATTTCGGAAATGGTCATGCGGCCCTAAACTGGGAAATCAGTGATATTTCACTTGTTTATAAATTTTTCCAGTAAAAGAAATATTTTCAAAATGGGTATCAAATTGTGTGAAATTATTTGATTTGTCTATGTTTACAGGGATTTTTCATTTGCTCAGATAGTAAAAAGTACAGCTTCCACCATGTGCGCGGTATGTCGTCTGACAATTTACAGCCTCCGAATTCCAGTGTGCACAATAAGACTGCATTTGTAATTTTTCCGTTTTATCGAATCCACAATATATTGGTGTCCAATTGTCGGGAATTCCTTACCTTATCCATAATTACAAAAGTTTTTTAGACACCTTGAATAGAGTCGATTCGAAATTCAACGGTATGGGGACTTGTGTTAGCTCATTTGTGGAAATTGTCATGCGGCCCTAAACTGGGAAATCAGGCATAATTCACGTTTTTATAACGTTTTTACAGTAAAAGAAATATTTTCAAATTGGGTATAAAATTGTGTGCAATTATTTGATATGTCTATGTTTACAGGGATTTTTCATTTGCTCAGACAGTAAAAAGTACAGCTTTCACCATGTGCGCGGCATGACGTCTGACAATTTATAGCGTCCGAATTCCAGTGTGCACAATAAGAATGCATTTCTACTTTTTCCTTTTTATGGAATCCATAAAATATTGGTGTCAAATTGTCGAGAATTTCTTGCCTTATCCATAATTACAAAAGTTTTTTCGACACCTTGATTAGAGTCGAGTCGAAATTCAACGGTATGGGGACTAGTGTTAGCTCATTTGCGGAAATTTTCATGCGGACCTAAACTGGGTAATCAGTCATAATTCACTTTTTTATAACTTTTTTCCAGTAAAAGAAATATTTTCAAAATGGGTATCAAATTGTGTGCAATTATTTGATTTGTCTATGTATACAGGGATTTTTCTTTTGCTCAGATAGTAAAAAGTACAGCTTTCACCATGTGCGCGGTATGTCGTCTGACAATATACAGCGTCCGAATTCAAGTGTGAACAATAAGAATGCATTTGTAATTTTTCCTTTTTATAGAATCCACAAAATATTGCTGTCCAATTGTCGGGAATTTCTTGCCTTATCCATAATTACAAAAGTTTGTTCGACACCTTGAATAGAGTCGAGGCATAATTCAACGGTATGGGGAGTAGTGTTAGCTCATTTGCGGAAATTTTCATGCGGACCTAAACTGGGTAATCAGTCATAATTCACTTTTTTATAACTTTTTTCCAGTAAAAGAAATATTTTCAAAATGGATATCAAATTGTGTACAATTATTTGATTCGTCTATGTATACAGGGGTTTTTCATTTGCTCAGATAGTAAAAAGTACAGCTTTCACCATGTGCGCGAAATGTCGTCTGACAATTTACAGCCTCCGAATTCCAGTGTGCACAATAAGACTGCATTTGTAATTTTTCCTTTTTATCGAATCCACAATATATTGGTGTCCAATTGTCGGGAATTCCTTACCTTATCCATAATTACAAAAGTTTGTTCGACACCTTGAATAGAGTCGATTCGAAATTCAACGGTATGGGGACTTGTGTTAGCTCATTTGTGGAAATTGTCATGCGGCCCTAAACTGGGAAATCAGTGATATTTCACTTGTTTATAACTGTTTTCCAGTAAAAGAAATATTTTCAAAATGGGTATCAAATTGTGTGCAATTATTTGATATCTATGTTTACAGGGATTTTTCATTTGCTCAGATAGTATAAGGTACAGCTTTCACCATGTGCGCGGTATGTCGTCTGACAATTTACAGCGTCCGAATTCCAGTATGCACAATAAGACTGCATTTCTACTTTTTCCTTTTTATAGAATCCACAAAATATTGGTGTCAAATTGCAGAGAATTTCTTGCCTTATCCATAATTACAAAAGTTTTTTCGACACGTTGAATGGAGTCGAGGCAAAATTCAACGGTATGGGGACTAGTGTTAGCTCATTTGCGGAAATTGTCATGCGGCCTTAAACTGGGAAATCAGTGATATTTCACTTGTTTATAACTTTTTTCCAGTGAAAGAAATATTTTCAAAATGGGTATCAAATTGTGTGAAATTATTTGATTTGTCTATGTTTACAGGGATGTTTCATTTGGTCAGATAGTAAAAAGTACAGCTTTCACTATGTGCGCGGTATGTCGTCTGACAATTTACAACGTCCGAATTCCAGTGTGCACAATAAGACTGCATTTGTAATTTTTCCTTTTTATAGAATCCACAAAATATTGGTGTCAAATTGTCGGGAATTTCTTGCCTTATCCATAATTACAAAAGTTTGTTGGACACCTTGATTAGAGTCGAGTCGAAATTCAACGGTATGGGGACTTGTGTTAGCTCATTTGCGGAAATTGTCATGCGGCCCTAAACTTGGAAATCAGTGATATTTCACTTGTTTATAACTGTTTTCCAGTAAAAGAAATATTTTCAAAATGGGTATCAAATTGTGTGAAATTATTTGATTTGTCTATGTTTACAGGGATTTTTCATTTGCACAGATAGTAAAAAGTACAGCTTTCACCATGTGCGCGGCATGACGTCTGACAATTTACAGCGTCCGAATTCCTGCGTGCACAATAAGACTGCATTTCTACTTTTTTTTTTATAGAATCCACAAAATATTGGTGTCAAAAATTCGCGAATTTCTTGCGTTATCCATAATTACAAAAGTTTTTTCGACTCATTGAATAGAGTCGAGGCGAAATTTAACGGTATTGGGACTTGTGTTAGCTCATTTGCTGAAATTGTCATCCGGACCTAAACTGGGTAATCAGTCATATTTCACTTGTTTATAACTTTTTTCCAGTAAAAGATATATTTTCAAAATGGGTATCAAATTGTGTACAATTATTTGGTTGGTCTATGTATACAGGGATTTTTCATTTGGTCAGATAGTAAAAAGTACAGCTTTCACCATGTGCGCGGTATGTCGTCTGACAATTTTCAGCGTCCGAATTCCAGTGTGCACAATTAGACTGTATTTCTAATTTTTCCTTTTTATCGAATCCACAAAATATTGCTGTCCAATTGTCCGGAATGTCTTAACTTATCCATAATTACAAAAGTTTTATCGACACCTTGAATAGAGTCGAGGCGAAATTCAACGGTATGGGGACTTGTGTTAGCTCATTTCGGAAATTGTCATGCAGCCCTAATCTGGGAAATCAGTCATATTTCACTTGTTTATAACTTTTTTCCAGTAACAGAAATATTTTCAAAATGGGTATCAAATTGTGTGCAATTATTTGATTTGTCTATGTATACAGGGATTTTTCTTTTGCTCAGCTAGTAAAAAGTAGAGCTTTCACCATGTGCGCGGTAGGCGTCTGACAATCTACAGCGTCCGAATTCCAGTGTGCACAATAAGACTGCATTTGTAATTTTTCTTTTTTATCGAATCCACAATATATTGGTGTCAAATTGTCGGGAATTTCTTGCCTTATCCATAATTAAAAAAAGTTTTTTCGACACCTTGATTAGAGTCGAGTCGAAATTCAACGGTATGGGGACTTGTGGTAGCTCATTTGCGGAAATTGTCATGCGGCCCTAAACTGGGAAATCAGTGATATTTCACTTGTTTATAACTTTTTTCCAGTCAAAGAAATATTTTCAAAATGGGTATCAAATTGTGTGAAATTATTTGATATGTCTATGTTTACAGGGATTTTTCATTTGCTCAGATAGTAAAAAGTACAGCTTTCACCATGTGCGCGGCATGACGTCTGACAATTTACAGCGTCCGAATTCCAGTGTGCACAATAAGACTGCATTTCTACTTTTTCCTTTTTATAGAATCCACAAAATATTGGTGTCCAATTGTCGGGAATTTCTTGCCTTATCCATAATTACAAAAGATTTTTCGACTCATTGAATAGACTCGAGGCGAAATTTAACGGTATTGGGACTTGTGTTAGCTCATTTGCGGAAATTGTCATGCGGACCTATACTGGGTAATCAGTGATATTTCACTTGTTTATAACTTTTTTCCAGTAAAAGAAATATTTTCAAAATGGGTATCAAATTGTGTACAATTATTTGTTTGGTCTATGTATACAGGGATTTTTCATTTGGTCAGATAGTAAAAAGTACAGCTTTCACCATGTGCGCGGTATGTCGTCTGACAATTTTCAGCGTCCGAATTCCAGTGTGCACAATAAGACCGTATTTCTAATTTTTCCTTTTTATCGAATCCACAAAATATTGCTGTCCAATTGTCGGGAATGTCTTAACTTATCCATAATTACAAAAGTTTTATCGACACCTTGAATAGAGTCGAGGCGAAATTCAACGGTATGGGGACTTGTGTTAGCTCATTTGCGGAAATTGACATGCGGCCCTAAACTAGGAAATCAGACATATTTCAATTGTTTATAACTTTTTTCCAGTATAAGAAATATTTTCAAAATGGGTATCAAATTGTGTGCAATTATTTGATTTGACTATATTTACAGGGATTTTTCATTTGGTCAGATAGTAAAAAGTACAGCTTTCAACATGAGCGCGGTATGTCGTCTGACAATTTACAGCGTCCGAATTCCAGTGTGCACAATAAGATTGCATTTGTAATTTTTCCTTTTTATAGAATCCACAAAATATTGGTGTCAAATTGTCGGGAATTTCTTGCCTTATCCATAATTACAAAAGTTTGTTCGGCACCTTGAATAGAGTCGAGGCAAAATTCAACGGTATTGGGACTAGTGTTAGCTCATTTGCGGAAATTTTCATGCGGACCTAAACTGGCTAACCAGTCATAATTCACGTTTTTATAACGTTTTTCCAGTAACAGAAATATTTTCAAAATGGGTATCAAATTGTGTGCAATTATTTGATTTGTCTATGTATACAGGGATTTTTCTTTTGCTCAGCTAGTAAAAAGTAGAGCTTTCACCATGTGCGCGGTAGGCGTCTGACAATCTACAGCGTCCGAATTCCAGTGTGCACAATAAGACTGCATTTGTAATTTTTCTTTTTTATCGAATCCACAATATATTGGTATCAAATTGTCGGGAATTTCTTGCCTTATCCATAATTAAAAAAAGTTTTTTCGACACCTTGATTAGAGTCGAGTCGAAATTCAACGGTATGGGGACTAGTGTTAGCTCATTTGCGGAAATTTTCATGCGGACCTAAACTGGGTAATCAGTCATAATTCACTTTTTTATAACTTTTTTCCAGTCAAAGAAATATTTTCAAAATGGGTATCAAATTGTGTGAAATTATTTGATATGTCTATGTTTACAGGGATTTTTCATTTGCTCAGATAGTAAAAAGTACAGCTTTCACCATGTGCGCGGCATGACGTCTGATAATTTACAGCGTCCGAATTCCAGTGTGCACAATAAGACTGCATTTCTACTTTTTCCATTTTATAGAATCCACAAAATATTGGTGACAAATTGTCGAGAATTTCTTGCCTTATCCATAATTACAAAAGTTTGTTCGACACCTTGAATAGAGTCGAGGCAAAATTCAAGGTATGGGGACTAGTGTTAGCTCATTTGCGGAAATTTTCATGCGGACCTAAACTGGGCAATCAGTCATAATTCACTTTTTTATAACTTTTTTCCAGTAAAAGAAATATTTTCAAAATGGGTATCAAATTGTGTGAAATTATTTGATTTGTCTATGTTTACAGGGATTTTTCATTTGCTCAGATAGTAAAAAGTACAGCTTTCACGATGTGCGCGGTATGTCGTCTAACAATTTACAGCGTCCGAATTCCAGTGTGCACAATAAGACTGCATTTGTAATTTTTCCTTTTTATTGAATCCACAATATATTGGTGTCCAATTGTCGGGAATTCCTTACCTTATCCATAATTACGAAAGTTTTTTCGACACCTTGATTAGAGTCGATTCGAAATACAACGGTATGGGGACTTGTGTTAGCTCATTTGTGGAAATTGTCATGCGGCCCTAAACTGGGAAATCAGTCATATTTCACTTGTTTATAAATTTTTTCCAGTAAAAGAAATATTTTCAAAATAGGTATCAAATTGTGTGCAATTATTTGATTTGTCTATGTTTACAGGGATTTTTCATTTGCTCAGATAGTGAAAAGTACAGCTTTCACCATGTGCGCGGCATGACCTCTGACAATTTACAGCGACCGAATTCCAGTGTGCACAATAAGACTGCATTTCTACTTTTTCCTTTTTATAGAATCCACAAAATATTGGTGTCAAATTGTCGGGAATTTCTTGCCTTATCCATAATTACAAAAGTTAGCTCGACACCTTGAATAGAGTCGAAGCAAAATTCAACGGTATGGGGACTAGTGTTAGCTCATTTGCGGAAATTTTCATGCGGACCTAAACTGGGTAATCAGTCATAATTCACTTTTTTATAACTTTTTTCCAGTAAAAGAAATATTTTCAAAATGGGTATCAAATTGTGTGCAATTATTTGATTTGTCTATGTATACAGGGATTTTTCTTTTGCTCAGATAGTAAAAAGTACAGCTTTGACCATGTGCGCGGTATGTCGTCTGACAATTTACAGCGTCCGAATTCCAGTGTGCACAATAAGACTGCATTTGTAATTTTTCTTTTTCATCGAATCCACAATATATTGGTGTCAAATTGTCGAGAATTTCTTGCCTTATCCATAATTACAAAAGTTTTTTCGACAACTTGATTAGAGTCGAGTCGAAATTCAACGGTATGGGGACTAGTGTTAGCTCATTTGCGGAAATTGTCATGCGGCCCTAAACTGGGAAATCAGTGATATTTCACTTGTTTATAACTTTTTTCCAGTAAAAGAAATATTTTCAAAATGGCTATCAAATTGTGTGAAATTATTTGATTTGTCAATATTTACAGGGATTTTTCATTTGCTCAGATAGTAAAAAGTACAGCTTTCAGCATGTGCGCGGTATGTCGTCTGACAATTTACAGCGTCCGAATTCCAGTGTGCACAATAAGACTGCATTTGTAATTTTTCCTTTTTATCGAATCCACAATATATTGGTGTCCAATTGTCGGGAATTCCTTACCTTATCCATAATTACGAAAGTTTTTTCGACACCTTGAATATAGACGATTCGAAATACAACGGTATGGGGACTTGTGTTAGCTCATTTGTGGAAATTGTCATGCGGCCCTAAACTGGGAAATCAGTCATATTTCACTTGTTTATAACTTTTTTCCAGTAAAAGAAATATGTTCAAAATGGGTATCAAATTGTGTGCAATTATTTGATATGTCTATGTTTACAGGGATTTTTCATTTGCTCAGATAGTAAAAACTACAGCTTTCACCATGTGCGCGGCATGACGTCTGATAATTTACAGCGTCCGAATTCCAGTGTGCACAATAAGACTGCATTTCTACTTTTTCCTTTTTATAGAATCCACAAAATATTGGTGACAAATTGTCGAGAATTTCTTGCCTTATCCATAATTACAAAAGTTTGTTCGACACCTTGAATAGAGTCGAGGCAAAATTCAAGGTATGGGGACTAGTGTTAGCTCATTTGCGGAAATTTTCATGCGGACCTAAACTGGGCAATCAGTCATAATTCACTTTTTTATAACTTTTTTCCAGTAAAAGAAATATTTTCAAAATGGGTATCAAATTGTGTGAAATTATTTGATTTGTCTATGTTTACAGGGATTTTTCATTTGCTCAGATAGTAAAAAGTACAGCTTTCACGATGTGCGCGGTATGTCGTCTAACAATTTACAGCGTCCGAATTCCAGTGTGCACAATAAGACTGCATTTGTAATTTTTCCTTTTTATTGAATCCACAATATATTGGTGTCCAATTGTCGGGAATTCCTTACCTTATCCATAATTACGAAAGTTTTTTCGACACCTTGAATAGAGTCGATTCGAAATACAACGGTATGGGGACTTGTGTTAGCTCATTTGTGGAAATTGTCATGCGGCCCTAAACTGGGAAATCAGTCATATTTCACTTGTTTATAAATTTTTTCCAGTAAAAGAAATATTTTCAAAATGGGTATCAAATTGTGTGCAATTATTTGATATGTCTATGTATACAGGGATTTTTCATTTGCTCAGATAGTGAAAAGTACAGCTTTCACCATGTGCGCGGCATGACGTCTGACAATTTACAGCGACCGAATTCCAGTGTGCACAATCAGACTGCATTTCTACTTTTTCCTTTTTATAGAATCCACAAAATATTGGTGTCAAATTGTCGGGAATTTCTTGCCTTATCCATAAATACAAAAGATTTTTCGACACATTGATTAGACTCGAGTCGAAATTCAACGGTATGGGGACTTGTGTTAGCTCATTTGCGGAAATTGTCATGCGGCCCTAAACTGGGAAATCAGTGATATTTCACTTGTTTATAACTTTTTTCCAGTAAAAGAAATATTTTCAAAATGGGTATCAAATTGTGTGAAATTATTTGATTTATCTATGTTTACAGGGATGTTTCATTTGGTCAGATAGTAAAAAGTACAGCTTTCACTATGTGCGCGGTATGTCGTCTGACAATTTACAGCGTCAGAATTCCAGTGTGCACAATAAGACTGCATTTGTAATTTTTACATTTTATAGAATCCACAAAATATTGGTGTCAAATTGTCGGGAATTTCTTGCCGTATCCATAATTACAAAAGTTTGTTCGACACCTTGATTAGAGTCGAGGCAAAATTCAACGGTATGTGGACTAGTGTTAGCTCATTTGCGGAAATTTTCATGCGGACCTAAACTGGGTAATCAGTCATAATTCAATTTTATAACTTTTTTCCAGTAAAAGAAATATTTTCAAAATGGTTATCAAATTGTGTACAATTATTTGATTTGTCTATGTATACAGGGATTTTTCTTTTGCTCAGATAGTAAAAAGTACAGCTTTCACCATGTGCGCGGTATGTCGTCTGACAATATACAGCGTCCTAATTCCAGTGTGCACAATAAGACAGCATTTGTAATTTTTCCTTTTTATCGGATCCACAATATATTGGTGTCCAATTGTCGGGAATTCCTCACCTTATCCATAATTACGAAAGATTTTTCGACACCTTGAATATAGACGATTCGAAATACAACGGTACGGGGACTTGTGTTAGCTCATTTGTGGAAATTGTCATGCGGCCCTAAACTGGGAAATCAGTCATATTTCACTTGTTTATAACTTTTTTCCAGTAAAAGAAATATGTTCAAAATGGGTATCAAATTGTGTGCAATTATTTGATATGTCTATGTTTACAGGGATTTTTCATTTGCTCAGATAGTAAAAAGTACAGCTTTCACCATGTGCGCGTCATGACGTCTGACAATTTACAGCGAACGAATTCCAGTGTGAACAATATGAATGCATTTTTAATTTTTCCTTTTTATAGAATCCATAAAATATTGCTGTCCAATTGTCGGGAATTTCTTGCCTTATCCATAATTACAAAAGTTTTTTCGACACCTTGATTAGAGTCGAGGCAAAATTCAACGGTATGTGGACTAGTGTTAGCTCATTTGCGGAAATTTTCATGCGGACCTAAACTGGGTAATCAGTCATAATTCAATTTTATAACTTTTTTCCAGTAAAAGAAATATTTTCAAAATGGGTATCAAATTGTGTGCAATTATTTGATTTGTCTATGTATACAGGGATTTTTCTTTTGCTCAGATAGTAAAAAGTACAGCTTTCACCATGTGCGCGGTATGTCGTCTGACAATTTACAGCGTCCGAATTCCAGTGTGCACAATAAGACTGCATTTGTAATTTTTCCTTTTTATCGAATCCACAATATATTGGTGTCCAATTGTCGGGAATACCTTACCTTATCCATAATTACGAAAGTTTTTTCGACACCTTGAATATAGACGATTCGAAATACAACGGTATGGGGACTTGTGTTAGCTCATTTGTGGAAATTGTCATGCGGCCCTAAACTGGGAAATCAGTCATATTTCACTTGTTTATAACTTTTTTCCAGTAAAAGAAATATGTTCAAAATGGGTATCAAATTGTGTGCAATTATTTGATATGTCTATGTTTACAGGGATTTTTCATTTGCTCAGATAGTAAAAAGTACAGCTTTCACCATGTGCGCGTCATGACGTCTGACAATTTACAGCGACCGAATTCCAGTGTGCACAATAAGATTGCATTTCTACTTTTTTCCTTTTTATAGAATCCACAAAATATTGGTGTCAAATTATCGTGAATCTCTTGCCTTATCCATAATTACAAAAATTTGTACGACACCTTGAATAGAGTCGAGGGAAAATTCAACGGTATGGGGACTAGTGTTAGCTCATTTGCGGAAATTTTCATGCGGACCTAAACTGGGTAATCTGTCATAATTCACTTTTTTGTAACTTTTTTCCAGTAAAAGAAATATTTTCAAAATGGGTATCAAATTGTGTGCAATTATTTGATTTGTATATGTTTATAGGGATTTTTCATTTGCTCAGATAGTAAAAAGTACAGGTTTCACCATGTGCGCGGTATGTCGTCTGACAATTTACAGCGTCCGAAAACCAGTGTGCACAATAAGACTGCATTTGTAATTTTTCCTTTTTATCGAATCCACAATATATTGGTGTCCAATTGTCGGGAATTCCTTACCTTATCCTTAATTACGAAAGTTTTTTCGACACCTTGAATAGAGTCGATTCGAAATTCGACGGTATGGGGACTTGTGTTAGCTCATTTGTGGAAATTCTCATGCGGCCCTAAACTTGGAAATCAGTAATAATTCACTTGTTTATAACTTTTTTCCAGTAACAGAAATATTTTCAAAATGGGTATCAAATTGTGTGCAATTATTTGATATGTCTATGTTTACAGGGATTTTTCATTTGCTCAGATAGTAAAAAGTACAGCTTTCACCATGTGCGCGGCATGACGTCTGACAATTTACAGCGTCCGAATTCCAGTGTGCACAATAACACTGCATTTCTACTTTTTACTTTTTATAGAATCCACAAATTATTGGTGTCAAATTTTCGGGAATTTCTTGACTTATCCATAATTACAAAAGTTTGTTCGACACCTTGAATAGAGTCTAGGCAAAATTTAAAGGTATGGGGACTAGTGTTAGCTCATTTGCGGAAATTGTCATGCGGACCTAAACTGGGTAATCAGTCATAATTCACTTTTTTATAACTTTTTTCCAGTAAAAGAAATATTTTCAAAATGGGTATCAAATTGTGTGCAATTATTTGATTTGTCTATGTTTACAGGGATTTTTCATTTGCTCAGATAGTAAAAAGTACAGCTTTCACCATGTGCGCGATATGTCGTCTGACAATATACAGCGTCCGAATTCCAGTGTGCACAATAAGACTGCATTTGTAATTTTTCCTTTTTATCGAATCCACAATATATTGGTGTCCAATTGTCGGGAATTCCTTACCTTATCCATAATTACGAAAGTTTTTTCGACACCTTGAATAGAGTCGAGGCAAAATTCAACGGTATGGGGACTAGTGTTAGCTCATTTGCGGAAATTTTCATGCGGACCTAAACTGGGTAATCAGTCATAATTCACTTTTTTATAACTTTTTTCCAGTAAAAGAAATATTTTCAAAATGGTTATCAAATTGTGTACAATTATTTGATTTGTCTATGTATACAGGGATTTTTCTTTTGCTCAGATAGTAAAAAGTACAGCTTTCACCATGTGCGCGGTATGTCGTCTGACAATATACAGCGTCCTAATTCCAGTGTGCACAATAAGACAGCATTTGTAATTTTTCCTTTTTATCGGATCCACAATATATTGGTGTCCAATTGTCGGGAATTCCTCACCTTATCCATAATTACGAAAGATTTTTCGACACCTTGAATATAGACGATTCGAAATACAACGGTACGGGGACTTGTGTTAGCTCATTTGTGGAAATTGTCATGCGGCCCTAAACTGGGAAATCAGTCATATTTCACTTGTTTATAACTTTTTTCCAGTAAAAGAAATATGTTCAAAATGGGTATCAAATTGTGTGCAATTATTTGATATGTCTATGTTTACAGGGATTTTTCATTTGCTCAGATAGTAAAAAGTACAGCTTTCACCATGTGCGCGTCATGACGTCTGACAATTTACAGCGAACGAATTCCAGTGTGAACAATATGAATGCATTTTTAATTTTTCCTTTTTATAGAATCCATAAAATATTGCTGTCCAATTGTCGGGAATTTCTTGCCTTATCCATAATTACAAAAGTTTTTTCGACACCTTGATTAGAGTCGAGGCAAAATTCAACGGTATGTGGACTAGTGTTAGCTCATTTGCGGAAATTTTCATGCGGACCTAAACTGGGTAATCAGTCATAATTCAATTTTATAACTTTTTTCCAGTAAAAGAAATATTTTCAAAATGGGTATCAAATTGTGTGCAATTATTTGATTTGTCTATGTATACAGGGATTTTTCTTTAGCTCAGATAGTAAAAAGTACAGCTTTCACCATGTGCGCGGTATGTCGTCTGACAATTTACAGCGTCCGAATTCCAGTGTGAACAATAAGACTGCATTTCTACTTTTTCCTTTTTATCGAATCCACAAAATATTGGTGTCAAATTGTCGGGAATTTCTTGCCTTATCCATAATTACAAAAGTTGGTTCGACACCTTGATTAGAGTCGAGGCAAAATTCAACGGTATGTGGACTAGTGTTAGCTCATTTGCGGAAATTTTCATGCGGCCCTAAACTGGGAAATTAGTGATATTTCACATGTTTATAACTTTTTTCCAGTAAAAGAAATATTTTCAAAATGGGTATCAAATTGTGTGCAATTATTTGATTTGTATATGTTTACAGGGATTTTTCATTTGCTCAGATAGTAAAAAGTACAGCTTTCACCATGTGCGCGGTATGTCGTCTGACAATTTACAGCGTCCGAATTCCAGTGTGCACAATAAGACTGCATTTGTAATTTTTCCTTTTTATAGAATCCACAAAATATTGGTGTCAAATTGTCGGGAATTTCTTGCCTTATCCATAATTACAAAGTTTGTTCGACTCGTTGAATAGAGTCGAGGCAAAATTCAACGGTATGGGGAGTAGTGTTAGGTCATTTGCGGAAATTTTCATGCGGACCTAAACTGGGTAATCAGTCATAATTCACTTTTTTATAACTTTTTTCCAGTAAAAGAAATATTTTCAAAATGGGTATCAAATTCTGTGCAATTATTTGATTCGTGGATGTATACAGGGATTTTTCTTTTGCTCAGATAGTAAAAAGTACAGCTTTCACCATGTGCGCGGTATGTCGTCTGACAATTTACAGCGTCCGAATTCCAGTGTGCATAATAAGACCGCATTTGTAATTTTTCCTTTTTATCGAATCCACAATATATTGGTGTCAAATTGTCGGGAATTTCTTGCCTTATCCATAATTACTAATGTTTTTTCGACACCTTGATTAGAGTCGAGTCGAAATTCAACGGTATGGGGACTTGTGTTGGCTCATTTGCGGAAATTGTCATGCGGCCCTAAACTGGGAAATCAGTGATATTTCACTTGTTTATAACTTTTTTCCAGTAAAAGAAATATTTTCAAAATGGGTATCAAATTGTGTGCAATTATTCGATTTGTCTATGTTTACAGGGATTTTTCATTTGCTCAGATAGTAAAAAGTACAGCTTTCACCATGTGCGCGGTATGTCGTCTGACAATTTACAGCGTCCGAATCCCAGTGTGCACAATAAGACTGCATTTGTAATTTTTCATTTTTATCGAATCCACAATATAATGGTGTCCAATTGTCGGGAATTCCTTACCTTATCCATAATTACAAAAGTTTTTTCGACACCTTGAATAGAGTCGATTCGAAATTCAACGGTATGGGGACTTGTGTTAGCTCATTTGTGGAAATTGTCATGCGGCCCTAAACTGGGAAATCAGTCATATTTCACTTGTTTATTACTTTTTTCCAGTAAAAAAATATTTTCAAAATGGGTATCAAATGGTGTGAAATTATTTTATTTATCTATGTTTACAGGGATGTTTCATTTGGTCAGATCGTAAAAAGTACAGCTTTCACTATGTGCGCGGTATGTCGTCTGACAATTTACAGCGTCCGAATTCCAGTGTGCAGAATAAGACTGCATTTGTAATTGTTCCTTTTTATCGAATGCACAAAATATTGGTGTCGAATTGTCGGGAATTTCTCACGTTATCTATAATGAAAAAAGTTATTTCGACACCTTGAATAGAGTCGATTCGAAATTCAACGGTATGGGGACATGTGTTAGCTCATTTGTGGAAATTGTCATGCGGCCCTAAACTGGGAAATCAGTCATATTTCACTTGTTCATAACTTTTTTCCAGTAAAAGAAATATTTTCAAAATGGGTATCAAATTGTGTGCAATTATTTGATTTGTCTATGTTTACAGGGATTTTTCTTTTGTTCAGATAGTAAAAAGTACAGCTTTCACCATGTGCGCGGTATGTCGTCTGACAATTTACAGCGTCCGAATTCCAGTGTGCACAATAAGACTGCATTTCTACTTTTTCCTTTTTATAGAATCCACAAAATATTGCTGTCAAATTGTCGGGAATTTCTTGCCTTTTCCATAATTACAAAAGTTTGTTCGACACCTTGAATAGAGTCGAGGCAAAATTCAAAGGTATGGGGACTAGTGTTAGCTCATTTGCGGAAATTTTCATGCGGACCTAAACTGGGTAATCAGTGATATTTCACTTTTTTATAACTTTTTTCCAGCAAAAGAAATATTTTCAAAATGGGTATCAAATTGTGTGCAATTATTTGATTTGTCTATATATACAGGGATTTTTCTTTTGCTCACATAGTAAAAAGTACAGCTTTCAGCATGTGCGCGGTATGTCGTCTGACAATATACAGCGTCCGAATTCCAGTGTGAACAATAAGAATGCATTTGTACTTTTTCCTTTTTATAGAATCCACAAAACATTGCTGTCCAATTGTCGGGAATTTCTTGCCTTATCCATAATTACAAAAGTTTTTTCGACACCTTGATTAGAGTCGAGTCGAATTTCAACGGTATGGGGACTTGAGTTAGCTCATTTGCGGAAATAGTCATGCGGCCCTAAACTGGTAAATCAGTGATATTTCACTTGTTTATAACTTTTTTCCAGTAAAAGAAATATTTTCAAAATGGGTATCAAATTGTGTGAAATTATTTGATTTGTCTATGTTTACAGGGATTTTTCATTTGCTCAGATAGTAAAAAGTACAGCTTTCACCATGTGCGCGGTATGTCGTCTGACAATTTACAGCGTCCGAATTCCAGTGTGCACAATAAGACTGCATTAGTAATTTATCCTTTTTATCGAATCCACAATATATTGGTGTCCAATTGTCGGGAATTGCTTACCTTATCCATAATTACAAAAGTTTTTTCGACACCTTGAATAGAGTCGATTCGAAATTCAACGGTATGGGGAGTTGTGTTAGCTCATTTGTGGAAATTGTCCTGCGGCCCTAAACTGTGAAATCAGTCATAATTCACTTGTTTATAACTTTTTTCCAGTAATAGAAATATTTTCAAAATCGTAATCAAATTGTGTGCAATTATGTGATATGTCTATGTTTACAGGGATTTTTCATTTACTCAGATAGTAAAAAGTACAGCTTTCACCATGTGCGCGGTATGTCGTCTGACAATTTACAGCGTCCGAATTCCAGTGTGCACAATAAGACTGCATTTGTAATTTTTCATTTTTATCGAATCCACAATATATTGGTGTCCAATTGTCGGGAATTTTTTACCTTATCCATAATTACGAAAGTTTTTTCGACACCTTGAATAGAGTCGATTCGAAATACAACGGTATGGGGACTTGCGTTAGCTCATTTGCGGAAATTGTCATGCGGCCCTAAACTGGGAAATCAGTGATATTTCACTTGTTTATAACTTTTTTCCAGTAAAAGAAATCTTTTCAAAATGGGTATCAAATTGTTTGCAATTATTTGATATGTCTATTTGTACAGGGATTTTTCAATTGCTCAGATAGTGAAAAGTACAGCTTTCACAATGTGCGCGGCATGACGTCTGACAATTTACAGCGACCGAATTCCAGTGTGCACAATAAGACTGCATTTTTATTTTTCCATTTTATAGAATCCACAAAATATTGGTGTCAAATTGTCGGGAATTTCTTGCCTTATCCATAATTACAAAAGTTTGTTCGACACCTTGAATAGAGACGAGGCAAAATTCAACGGTATGGGGATTAGTGTTAGCTCATTTGCGGAAATTTTCATGCGGACCTAAACTGGTAATCAGTCATAATTCACGTTTTTATAACTTTTTTCCAGTAAAAGAAATATTTTCAAAATGGGTATCAAATTGTGTGAAATTATTTGATTTGTCTATGTATACAGGGATTTTTCTTTTGCTCAGATAGTAAAAAGTACAGCTTTCACCATGTGCGCGGTATGTCGTCTGACAATTTACAGCGTCCGAATTCCAGTGTGCACAATAAGACTGCATTTGTAATTTTTCCTTTTTATCGAATCCACAATATATTGGTGTCAAATTGTCGGGAATTTCTTGCCTTATCCATAATTACAAAAGTTTTTTCGACACCTTCATTAGAGTCGAGTCGAAATTCAACGGTATGGGGACTTGTGTTAGCTCATTTGTGGAAATTGTCATGCGGCCCTAAACTGGGAAATCAGTGATATTTTACATGTTTATAACTTTTTTCCAGTAAAAGAAATATTTTCAAAATGGGTATCAAATTGTGTGCAATTATTTGATTTGTCTATGTTTACAGGGATTTTTCATTTGCTCAGATAGTAAAAAGTACAGCTTTCACCATGTTCGCATTATGTCGTCTGACAATTTACAGCGTCCGAAATCCAGTGTGCACAATAAGACTGCATTTGTAATTTTTCCTTTTTATCGAATCTACAAAATATTGCTGTCCAATTGTCGGGAATTTCTTGCCTTATCCATAATTACAAAAGTTTTTTCGACACCTTGAATAGAGTCGAGGCAAAATTCAACGGTATGGGGACTAGTGTTAGCTCATTCGGGAAATTGTCATGCGGCCCTAAACTGGGAAATCAGTGATATTTCACATGTTTATAACTTTTTTCCAGTAAAAGAAATATTTTCAAAATGGGTATCAAATTGTGTGAAATTATTTGATTTGTCTATGTTTACAGGGATTTTTCATTTGCTCAGATAGTAAAAAGTACAGCTTTCACCATGTGCGCGGTATGTCGTCTGACAATTTACAGCGTCCGAATTCCAGTGTGCACAATAAGACTGCATTTGTAATTTTTCCTTTTTATAGAATCCACAAAATATTGGTGTCAAATTGTCGTAAAATTCTTGCCTTATCCTTAATTACAAAAGTTTGTTCGACACCTTGAATAGAGTCGAGGCAAAATTCAACGGTATGGGGACTAGTGTTAGCTCATTTGCGGAAATTTTCATGTAACCTAAACTGGGTAATCAGTCATAATTCACTTTTTGATAACTTTTTTCCAGTAAAAGAAATATTTTCAAAATGGGTATCAAATTGTGTGCAATTATTTGATTTGTCTATGTATACAGGGATTTTTCTTTTGCTCAGATAGTAAAAAGTACAGCTTACACCAGGTGCGCGGTATGTCGTCTGACAATTTACAGCGTCCGAATTCCAGTCTGCACAATAAGGCTGCATCTGTAATTTTTCCTTTTTATCGAATCCACAATATATTGGTGTCAAATTGTCGGGAATTTCTTGCCTTATCCATAATTACGAAAGTTTTTTCAACACTTTGAATAGAGTCGATTCGAAATTCAACGGTATGGGGACTTGTGTTAGCTCATTTGCGGAAATTGTCATGCGGCCGTAAACTGGGAAATCAGTGATATTTCACTTGTTTATAACTTTTTTCCAGTAAAAGAAATATTTTCAAAATGGGTATCAAATTGTGTGCAATTATGTGATTTGTCTATGTATACAGGGATTTTTCTTTTGCTCAGATAGTAAAAAGTACAGCTTTCACGATGTGCGCGGTATGTCGTCTGACAATTTACAGCGTCCGAATTCCAGTGTGAACAATAAGACTGCATTTCTACTTTTTCCTTTTTATAGAATCCACAAAATATTGGTGTCAAATTGTCGTGAATTTCTTGCCTTATCCATAATTACAAAAGTTTTTTCGACACGTTGAATAGAGTCGAGGCGAAATTTAACGGTATGGGGACTTGTGTTAGCTCATTTGCGGAAATTGTCATGCGGCCGTAAACTGGGAAATCAGTGATATTTCACTTGTTTATAACTTTTTTCCAGTAAAAGAAATATTTTCAAAATGGGTATCAAATTGTTTGAAATTATTTGATTTATCTATGTTTACAGGGATCTTTCATTGGGTCAGATAGTAAAAAGTACAGCTTTCACTATGTGCGCGGTATGTCGTCTGACAATTTACAGCGTCAGAATTCCATTGTGCACAATAAGACTGCATTTGTAATTTTTCCTTTTTATAGAATCCACAAAATATTGGTGTCAAATTGTCGAGAATTTCTTGCCTTATCCATAATTACAAAAGTTTGTTCGACACCTAGAATAGAGTCGAGGCAAAATTCAACGGTATGGGGACTAGTGTTACCTAATTTGCGGAAATTGTCATGCGGACCTAAACTGGGTAATCAGTCATAATTCACGTTTTTATAACTTTTTTCCAGTAAAAGAAATATTTTCAAAATGGGTATCAAATTGTTTGCAATTGATTTGTCTATGTATACAGGGATTTTTCATTTGCTCAGATAGTAAAAAGTACAGCTTTCACCATGTGCGCGGTATGTCGTCTGACAATATACAGCGTCCGAATTCCAGTGTGAACAATAAGACTGCATTTGTAATTTTTCCTTTTTATCGAATCCACAAGATATTGGTGTCCAATTGTCGGGAATTCCTTACCTTATCCATAATTACGAAAGTTTTTTCAACACCTTGAATAGAGTCGATTCGAAATTCAACGGTATGGGGACTTGTGTTAGCTCATTTGCGGAAATTGTCATGCGGCCGTAAACTGGGAAATCAGTGATATTTCACTTGTTTATAACTTTTTTCCAGTAAAAGAAATATTTTCAAAATGGGTATCAAATTGTGTGCAATTATGTGATTTGTCTATGTATACAGGGATTTTTCTTTTGCTCAGATAGTAAAAAGTACAGCTTTCACGATGTGCGCGGTATGTCGTCTGACAATTTACAGCGTCCGAATTCCAGTGTGAACAATAAGACTGCATTTCTACTTTTTCCTTTTTATAGAATCCACAAAATATTGGTGTCAAATTGTCGTGAATTTCTTGCCTTATCCATAATTACAAAAGTTTTTTCGACACGTTGAATAGAGTCGAGGCGAAATTTAACGGTATGGGGACTTGTGTTAGCTCATTTGCGGAAATTGTCATGCGGCCGTAAACTGGGAAATCAGTGATATTTCACTTGTTTATAACTTTTTTCCAGTAAAAGAAATATTTTCAAAATGGGTATCAAATTGTTTGAAATTATTTGATTTATCTATGTTTACAGGGATGTTTCATTGGGTCAGATAGTAAAAAGTACAGCTTTCACTATGTGCGCGGTATGTCGTCTGACAATTTACAGCGTCAGAATTCCATTGTGCACAATAAGACTGCATTTGTAATTTTTCCTTTTTATAGAATCCACAAAATATTGGTGTCAAATTGTCGAGAATTTCTTGCCTTATCCATAATTACAAAAGTTTGTTCGACACCTAGAATACAGTCGAGGCAAAATTCAACGGTATGGGGACTAGTGTTACCTAATTTGCGGAAATTGTCATGCGGACCTAAACTGGGTAATCAGTCATAATTCACGTTTTTATAACTTTTTTCCAGTAAAAGAAATATTTTCAAAATGGGTATCAAATTGTTTGCAATTGATTTGTCTATGTATACAGGGATTTTTCTTTTGCTCAGATAGTAAAAAGTACAGCTTTCACCATGTGCGCGGTATGTCGTCTGACAATATACAGCGTCCGAATTCCAGTGTGAACAATAAGCATGCATTTGTAATTTTTCCTTTTTAGAGAATCCACAAAATATTGCTGTCAAATTGTCGGGAATTTCTTGCCTTATCCTTAATTACAAAAGTTTGTTCGGCACCTTGAATAGAGTCGAGGCAAAATTCAACGGTATGGGGACTAGTGTTAGCTCATTTGCGGAAATTTTCATGCGGACCTAAACTGGGTAATCAATCATAATTCACATTTTTATAACTCTTTTCCAGTAAAAGAAATATTTACAAAATGGGTATCAAATTGTGTGCAATTATTTGATTCGTCTATGTATACAGGGATTTTTCTTTTGCTCAGATAGTAAAAAGTACAGCTTTCACCATGTGCGCGGTATGTCGTCTGACAATTTACAGCGTCCGAATTCCAGTGTGCACAATAAGACCGCACTTGTAATTTTTCCTTTTTATCGAATCCACAATATATTTGTGTCAAATTGTCGGGAATTTCTTGCCTTATCCATAATTAGAAAAGTTTTTTCGACACCTTGATTAGAGTCGAGTCGAAATTCAACGGTATGGGGACTTGTGTTAGCTCATTTTCGGAAATTGTCATGCGGCCCTAAACTGGGAAGTCAGTCATATTTCACTTGTTTATAACTTTTTTCCAGTAAAAGAAATATTTTCAAAATGGGTAGCAAATTGTGTGCAATTATTTGATATGTCTATGTTTACAGGGATTTTTCATTTGCTCAGATAGTAAAAAGTACAGCTTTCACCATGTGCGCGGCATGACGTCTGACAATTTACAGCGTCCGAATTCCAGTGTGCACAATAAGACTGCATTTCTACTTTTTCCTTTTTATAGAATCCACAAAATATTGGTGTCAAATTGTCGCGAATTTCTTGCCTTATCCATAATTACAAAGGTTTTTTCGACACGTTGAATAGAGTCGAGGCGAAATTTAACGGTATGGGGACTAGTGTTAGCTGATTTGCGGAAATTGTCATGCGGCCCTAAACTGGGAAATCAGTGATATTTCACTTGTTTATAACTTTTTTCCAGTAAAAGAAATATTTTCAAAATGGGTATCAAATTGTGTGAAATTATTTGATTTATCTATGTTTGCAGGGATGTTTCATTTGGTCAGATAGTAAAAAGTACAGCTTTCACTATGTGCGCGGTATGTCGTCTGACAATTTACAGCGTCCGAATTCCAGTGTGCACAATAAGACTGCATTTGTAATTTTTCCTTTTTATATAATCCACAAAATATTGGTGTCAAATTGTCGAATATTTCTTGCCTTATCCATGATTACAAAAGTTTGTTCGACACCTTGAATAGAGTCGAGGCAAAATTTAACGGTATGGGGACTAGTGTTAGCTCATTTGCGGAAATTTTCATGCAGACCTAAACTGGGTAATCAGTCATAATTCACGTTTTTATAACTTTTTTCCAGTAAAAGAAATATTTTCAAAATGGGTATCAAATTGTGTGCAATTATTTGATTTGTCTATGTATACAGGGATTTTTCTTTTGCTCTGATAGTAAAAAGTACAGCTTTCACGATGTGCGCGGTATGTCGTCTGACAATATACAGCGTCCGAATTCCAGTGTGCACAATAAGAATGCATTTGTAATTTTTCCTTTTTATAGAATCCACAAAATATTGCGGTCCAATTGTCGGGAATTTCTTGCCTTATTAATAATTACAAAAAATTTTTCGACACATTGATTAGAGTCGAGTCGAAATTCAACGGTATGGGGACTTGTGTTAGCTTATTTGCGGAAATTGTCATGCGGCCCTAAACTGGGAATTCAGTGATATTTCACATGTTTATAACTTTTTTCCAGTAAAAGAAATATTTTCAAAATGGGTATCAAATTGTGTGCAATTATTTGATTTGTCTATGTATACGGGGATTTTTCATTTGCTCAGATAGTAAAAAGTACAGCTTTCACCATGTGCGCGTTATGTCGTCAGACGATTTACAGCGTCCGAATTCCAGTGTGCACAATAAGACTGCATTTGTAATTTTTCCTTTTTATCGAATCGACAATATGTTGGTGTCCAATTTTCGGGAATTCCTTACCTTATCCATAATTACAAAAGTTTTTTCGACACCTTGAATATAGTCGAGGCGAAATTCAACGGTATGGGGACGTCCTAGGTCATTTGTGGAAATTGTCATGCGGCCCTAAACTGGGAAATCAGTCATATTTCACTTGTTTATAACTTTTTTCCAGTAAAAGAAATATTTTCAAAATGGGTATCAAATTGTGTGCAATTATTTGATATGTCTATGTTTACAGGGATTTTTAATTTGCTCAGATAGTAAAAAGTACAGGTTTCACCATGTGCGCGGCATGACGTCTGACAATTTACAGCGTCCGAATTCCAGTGTGCACAATATGACTGCATATCTATTTTTTCCTTTTTATAGAATCCACAAAATATTGGTGTCAAATTGTCGAGAATTTCGTGCCTTATCCATAATTACAAAAGTTTGTTCGACACCTTGAATATAGTCGAGGCAAAATTCAACGGTATGGGGACTAGTGTTAGCTCATTTGCGGAAATTTTCATGCTGACCTAAACTGGGTAATCAGTCATAATTCACTTTTTTATAAATTTTTTCCAGTAAAAGAAATATTTTCAAAATGGGTATCAAATTGTGAGCAATTATTTGATTTCTCTATGTATACAGGGATTTTTCTTTTGCTCACATCGTAAAAAGTACAGCTTTCACCAAATGTGCAGTATGTCGTCTGACAATATACAGCGTCCGAATTCCAGTGTGAACAATAAGAATGCATTTGTAATTTTTCCTTTTTATAGAATCCACAAAATATTGCTGTCCAATTGTCAGGAATTTCTTGCCTTATCCATAATTACAAAAGTTTGTTCGGCACCTTGAATAGAGTCGAGTCGAAATTCAACGGTATGGGGACTAGAGTTAGCTCATTTGCGGAAATTTTCATGCGGACCTAAATTGGGTAATCAATCATAATTCACGTTTTTATACCTCTTTTCCAGTAAAAGAAATATTTTCAAAATGGGTATCAAATTGTGTGCAATTATTTGATTCGTCTATGTATACATGGATTTTTCTTTTGCTCAGATAGTAAAAAGTACAGCTTTCACCATGTGCGCGGTATGTCGTCTGACAATTTACAGCGTCCGAATTCCAGTGTGCACAATAAGACTGCATTTGTAATTTTTCCTTTTTATAGAATCCACAATATATTGGTGTCCAATTGTCGGGAATTCCTTACCTTCTCCATAATTACGAAAGTTTTTTTGAAACCTTGAATAGAGTCGATTCGAAATACAACGGTATGGGGACTTGTGTTAGCTCATTTGTGGAAATTGTCATGCGGCCCTAAACTGAGAAATCAGTCATATTTCACTTGTTTATAACTTTTTTCAAGTAAAAGATATATTTTCAAAATGGGTATCAAATTGTGTGCAACTATTTGATATGTCTATGTTTACAGGGATTTTTCATTTGCTCAGATAGTAAAAAGTACAGCTTTCACCATGTGCGCTGCATGACGTCTGACAATTTACAGCGACCGAATTCCAGTGTGCACAATAAGACTGCATTTGTAATGTTACCTTTTTATCGAATCCACAATATATTGGTGTCCAATTGTCGGGAATTCCTTACCTTATCCATAATTACAAAAGTTTTTTCGACACCTTGAATAGAGTCGAGGCAAAATTCAACGGTATGGGGATTAGTGTTAGCTCATTTGCGGAAATTTTCATGCGGACCTAAACTGGGTAATCAGTCATAATTCACTTTTTTATAACTTTTTTCCAGTAAAAGATATATTGTCAAAATGGGTATCAAATTGTGTGCAATTATTTGATTTGTCTATGCATACAGGGATTTTTCTTTTGCTCAGATAGTAAAAAGTACAGCTTTCACCATGTGCGCGGTAGGTCGTCTGACAATCTACAGCGTCCGAATTCCAGTGTGCACAATAAGACTGCATTTCTACTTTTTACTTTTTATAGAATCCACAATATATTGGTGTCAAATTGTCGATAATTTCTTGCCTTATCCATAATTACACAAGTTTTTTCGACACGTTGAATAGAGTCGAGGCGAAATTCAACGGTATGAGGACTTGTGTTAGCTCATTTGCGGAAATTGTTATGCGGCCCTAAACTGGGAAATCAGTGATATTTCACTTGTTTATGACTTTTTTCCAGTAAAAGAAATATTTTCAAAATGGGTATCAAATTGTGTGAAATTATTTGATTTGTATATGTTTACAGGGATTTTTCATTTGCTCAGATAGTAAAAAGTACAGCTTTCACCATGTGCGCTGTATGTCGTCTGACAATTTACAGCGTCCGAATTCCAGTGTGCACAATAAGACTGCATTTGTAATTTTTCCTTTTTATCGAATCCACAATATATTGGTGTCCAATTCTCGGGAATTCCTTACCTTATCCATAATTACGAAAGATTTTTCGACGCCTTGAATAAAGTCGATTCGAAATTCAACGGTATGGGGACTTGTGTTAGCTCATTTGTGGAAATTGACATGCGGCCCTAAACTGGGAAATCAGTGATATTTCACTTGTTTATAACTTTTTTCCAGTAAAAGAAATATTTTCAAAATGGGTATCAAATTGTGTGCAATTATTTGATATATCTATGTTTACAGGGATTTTTCACTTGCTCAGATAGTAAAAAGTACAGCTTTCACCATGTGCCTGGCATGACGTCTGACAATTTACAGCGTCCGAATTCCAGTGTGCACAATAAGACTGCATTTCTACTTTTTCCTTTTTATAGAATACACAAAATATTGGTGTCAAATTGACGTGAATTTCTTGCCTTATCCATAATTACAAAAGTTTGTTCGTCACCTTGAATAGAGTCGAGTCGAAATTCAACGGTATGGGGACTTGTGTTAGCTCATTTCCGGAAATTGTCATGCGGCCCTAAACTGTGAAATCAGTGATAATTCACATGTTTATAACTTTTTTCCAGGAAAAGAAATATTTTCAAAATGGGTATCAAATTGTGTGCAATTATTTGATTTGTATATGTTTACAGGGATTTTTCATTTGCTCAGATAGTAAAAAGTACAGCTTTCACCATGTGTGCGGTATGTCGTTTGACAATTTACAGCGTCCGAATTCCAGTGTGCACAATAAGAATGCATTTCTACTTTTTCCTTTTTAGAGAATCCACAAAATATTGGTGTCAAATTGTCCTGAATTTCTTGCCTTATCCATAATTACAAAAGTTTTTCGACACGTTGAATAGAGTCGAGGCGAAATTTAACGGTATGGGGACTTGTGTTAGCTCATTTGCGGAAATTGTCATGCGGCCCTAAACTGGGAAATCAGTGATATTTCACTTGTTTATAATTTTTTCCAGTAAAAGAAATATTTTCAAAATGGGTATAAAATTGTGTGAAATTAGTTGATTAATCTATGTTTACAGAGATGTTTCATTTGGTCAGATAGTAAAAAGTACAGCTTTCACTATGTGCGCGGTATGTCGTCTGACAATTTACAGCGTCCGACTTCCAGTGTGCACAATAAGACTGCATTTGTAATTTTTCCTTTTTATAGAATCCACAAAATATAGGTGTCAAATTGTCGTGAATTTCTTGCCTTATCCATAATTACAAAAGTTTGTTTGACACCTTGAATAGAGTCGAGGCAAAATTCAACGGTATGGGGACTAGTGTTAGCTCATTTGCGGAAATTTTCATGCGGACCTAAACTGGGTAATCAGTCATAATTCACTTTTTTATAACTATTTCCAGTAAAAGATATATTTTCAAAATGGGTATCAAATTGTGTGAAATTATTTGATTTGTCTATGTTTACAGGGATTTTTCATTTGCACAGATAGTAAAAAGTACAGCTTTCACCATGTGCGCGGTATGACGTCTGACAATTTACAGCGTCCGAATTCCAGTGTGCACAATAAGACTGCATTTGTAATTTTTCCTTTTTTATCGTATCCACAATATATTGGTGTCCAATTGTCGGGAATTCCTTACCTTATCCATAATTACGAAAGTTTTTTCCACACCTTTAATAGAGTCGATTCGAAATACAACGGTATGGGTACTTGTGTTAGCTCATTTGTGGAAATTGTCATGCGGCCCTAAACTGGGAAATCAGTCATATTTCACTTGTTTATAACTTTTTTCCAGTAAAAGAAATATTTTCAAAATGGGTATCACATTGTGTGCAATTATTTGATTTGTATATGTTTACAGGGATTTTTCATTTGCTCAGATAGTAAAAAGTACAGCTTTCACCATGTGCGCGGCATGACGTCTGACAATTTACAGCGTCCGAATTCCAGTGTGCACAATAAGACTGCATTTCTACTTTTTCCTTTTTAGAGAATCCACAAAATATTGGTGTCAAATCTTCGCGAATTCCTTACCTTATCCATAATTACGAAAGTTTTTTCGACACCTTTAATAGAGTCGAGGCGAAATTTAACGGTATGGGGACTTGTGTTAGCTCATTTGCGGAAATTGTCATGCGGCCCTAAACTGGGAAATCAGTGATATTTCACTTGTTTATAACTTTTTTCCAGTAAAAGAAATATTTTCAAAATGGGTATCAAATTGTGTGAAATTAGTTGATTTATCTATGTTTACAGGGATGTTTCATTTGGTCAGATAGTAAAAAGTACAGCTTTCACTATGTGCGCGGTATGTCGTCTGAGAATTTACAGCGTCCGAATTCCAATGTGCACAATAAGACTGCATTTGTAATTTTTCCTTTTTATAGAATCCACAAAATATTGGTGTCAAATTGTCGTGAATTTCTTGCCTTATCCATAATTACTAAAGTTTGTTCGACACCTTGAATAGAGTCGAGGCAAAATTCAACGGTATGGGGACTAGTGTTAACTCATTTGCGGAAATTGTCATGCGGCCCTAAACTGTGATATCAGTGATATTTCACTTGTTTATAACTTTTTTCCAGTAAAAGAAATATTTTCAAAATGGGTATCAAATTGTGTGCAATTATTTGATTTGTCTATGTATACAGGGATTTTTCTTTTGCTCAGATAGTAAAAAGTACAGCTTTCACCATGTGCGCGGTAGGTCGTCTGACAATCTACACCGTCCGAATTCCAGTGTGCACAATAAGACTGCATTTGTAATTTTTCCTTTTTATCGAATCCACAATATATTGGTTTCAAATAGTCGGAAATTTCTTGCCTTATCGATAATTACAAAAGTTTTTTCGACACCTTGATTAGAGTCGAGTCGAAATTCAACGGTATGAGGACTTGTGTTAGCTCATTTGTGGATATTGTCATGCGGCCCTAAACTGGGAAATCAGTCATATATCACTTGTTTATAACTGTTTTCCAGTAAAAGAAATATTTTCAAAATGGGTATCAAATTGTGTGCAATTATTTGATATGTCTATGTTTACAGGCATTTTTCATTTGCTCAGATAGTAAAAAGTACAGCTTTCACCATGTGCGCGGCATGACGTCTGACAATTTACAGCGTCCGAATTCCAGTGTGCACAATAAGACTGCATTTGTAATTTTTCCTTTTTATAGAATCCACAAAATATTGGTGTCAAGTTGTCGTGAATTTCTTGCCTTATCCATAATTACAAAAGTTTGTTCGACACATTGAATAGAGTCGAGGCAAAATTCAACGGTATGGGGACTAGTGTTAGCTCATTTGCGGAAATTTTCATGCGGACCTAAACTGGGTAATCAATCATAATTCACTTTTTTATAACTTTTTTCCAGTAAAAGAAATATTTTCAAAATGGGTATCAAATTGTGTGCAATTATTTGATTTGTCTATGTATACAGGGATTTTACATTTGCTCAGATAGTAAAAAGTACAGCTTTCACCATGTGCGCGGTATGACGTCTGACAATTTACAGCGTCCGAATTCCAGTGTGCACAATAAGACTGCATTTGTAATTTTTCCTTTTTTATCGAATCCACAATATATTGGTGTCCAATTGTCGGGAATTCCTTACCTTATCCATAATTACGAAAGTTTTTTCGACACATTTAATATAGTCGATTCGAAATCCAACGGTATGGGTACTTGTGTTAGCTCATTTGTGGAAATTGTCATGCGGCCCTAAACTGGGAAATCAGTCATATTTCTCTTGTTTATAACTTTTTTCCAGTAAAAGAAATATTTTCAAAATGGGTATCACATTGTGTGCAATTATTTGATTTGTATATGTTTACAGGGATTTTTCATATGATCAGATAGTAAAAAGTACAGCTTTCACCATGTGCGCGGCATGACGTCTGACAATTTACAGCGTCCGAATTCCAGTGTGCACAATAAGACTGCATTTCTACTTTTTCCTTTTTAGAGAATCCACAAAATATTGGTGTCAAATCTTCGCGAATTTCTTGCCTTATCCATAATTACAAAAGTTTTTTCGACACCTTGAATAGAGTCGAGGCGAAATTTAACGGTATGGGGACTTGTGTTAGCTCATTTGCGGAAATTGTCATGCGGCCCTAAACTGGGAAATCAGTGACATATCACTTGTTTATAACTGTTTTCCAGTAAAAGAAATATTTTCAAAATGGGTATCAAATTGTGTGCAATTATTTGATATGTCTATGTTTACAGGTATTTTTCATTTGCTCAGATAGTAAAAAGTACAGCTTTCACCATGTGCGCGGCATGACGTCTGACAATTTACAGCGTCCGAATTCCAGTGTGCATAATAAGACCGCATTTGTAATTTTTCCTTTTTATCGAATCCACAATATATTGGTGTCAAATTGTCGGGAATTGCTTGCCTTATCCATAATTACTAATGTTGTTTCGACACCTTGATTAGAGTCGAGTCGAAATTCAACGGTATGGGGACTTGTGTTAGCTCATTTGCGGAAATTGTCATGCGGCCCTAAACTGGGAAATCAGTCATATTTCACTTGTTCATAACTTTTTTCCAGTAAAAGAAATATTTTCAAAATGGGTATCAAATTGTGTGCAATTATTTGATTTGTCTATGTATACAGGGATTTTACATTTGCTCAGATACTAAAAAGTACAGCTTTCACCATGTGCGCGGTATGACGTCTGACAATTTACAGCGTCCGAATTCCAGTGTGCACAATAAGACTGCATTTGTAATTTTTCCTTTTTTATCGAATCCACAATATATTGGTGTCCAATTGTCGGCAATTCCTTACCTTATCCATAATTACGAAAGTTTTTTCGACACCTTTAATATAGTCGATTCGAAATCCAACGGTATGGGTACCTGTGTTAGCTCATTTGTGGAAATTGTCATGCGGCCCTAAACTGGGAAATCAGTCATATTTCTCTTGTTTATAACTTTTTTCCAGTAAAAGAAATATTTTCAAAATGGGTATCACATTGTGTGCAATTATTTGATTTGTATATGTTTACAGGGATTTTTCATATGATCAGATAGTAAAAAGTACAGCTTTCACCATGTGCGCGGCATGACGTCTGACAATTTACAGCGTCTGAATTCCAGTGTGCACAATAAGACTGCATTTCTACTTTTTCCTTTTTAGAGAATCCACAAAATATTGGTGTCAAGTTGTCGTGAATTTCTTGCCTTATCCATAATTACAAAAGTTTGTTCGACACCTTGAATAGAGTCGAGGCAAAATTCAACGGTATGGGGACTAGTGTTAGCTCATTTGCGGAAATTGTCATGCGGCCCTAAACTGGGAAATCAGTGATATTTCATTTGTTTATAACTTTTTTCCAGTAAAAGAAATATTTTCAAAATGGGTATCAAATTGTCTGCAATTATTTGATTTGTCTATGTTTACAGGAATTTTTCATTTGCTCAAATAGTAAAAAGTACAGCTTTCACCATGTGCGCGGTATGTCGTCTGACAATTTACAGCGTCCGAAATCCAGTGTGCACAATAAGACTGCATTTGTAATTTTTCCTTTTTATCAAATCCACAATATATTGGTGTCCAATAGTCGGGAATTCCTTACCTTATCCATAATTACAAAAGTTTTTCGACACCTTGAATAGAGTCGAGGCAAAATTCAACGGTATGGGGACTAGTGTTAGCTCATTTGCGGAAATTTTCATGCGGACTTAAACTGGTTAATCAGTCATAATTCACTTTTTTTATAACTTTTTTCCAGTAAAAGAAATATTTTCAAAATGGGTATCAAATTGTGTGCAATTATTTGATTTGTCTATGTATACAGGGATTTTACATTTGCTCAGATAGTAAAAAGTACAGCTTTCACCATGTGCGCGGTATGTCGTCTGACAATTTACAGCGTCCGAATTCCAGTATGCACAATAAGACTGTATATGTAATTTTTCCTTTTTATCGAATCCACAATATATTGGTGTCCAATTGTCGGGCATTCCTTACCTTATCCATAATTACGAAAGTTTTTTCGACACATTGAATAGAGTTGATTCGAAATTCAACGGTATGGGGACTTGTGTTAGCTCATTTGTGGATATTGTCATGCGGCCCTAAACTGGGAAATCAGTCATATATCACTTGTTTATAACTTTTTTCCAGTAAAAGAAATATTTTCAAAATGGGTATCAAATTGTGTGCAATTATTTGATATGTTTATGTTTACAGGCATTTTTCATTTGCTCAGATAGTAAAAAGTACAGCTTTCACCATGTGCGCGGCATGACGTCTGACAATTTACAGCGTCCGAATTCCAGTGTGCACAATAAGACTGCATTTGTAATTTTTCCTTTTTATAGAATCCACAAAATATTGGTGTCAAGTTGTCGTGAATTTCTTGCCTTATCCATAATTACAAAAGTTTGTTCGACACCTTGAATAGAGTCGAGGCAAAATTCAACGGTATGGGGACTAGTGTTAGCTCATTTGCGGAAATTTTCATGCGGACCTAAACTGGGTAATCAGTCATAATTCACTTTTTTATAACTTTTTTCCAGTAAAAGAAATATTTTCAAAATGGGTATCAAATTGTGTGCAATTATTTGATTTGTCTATGTATACAGGGATTTTCTTTTGCTCAGATAGTAAAATGTACAGCTTTCACCATGTGCGCGGTATGTCGTCTGACAATATACAGCGTCCGAATTCCAGTGTGAACAATAAGAATGCATTTGTAATTTTTCCTTTTTATAGAATCCATAAAATATTGCTGTTCAATTGTCGGGAATTTCTTGCCTTATTCATAATTACAAAAGTTTTTTCGACACCTTGAATAGAGTCGAGGCACAATTCAACGGTATGGGGACTAGTGTTAGCTCATTTGCGGAAATTTTCATGCAGACCTAAACTGGGTAATCAGTCATAATTCACTTTTTTATAACTTTTTTCCAGTAAAAGAAATATTTTCAAAATGGGTATCAAATTGTGTGCAATTATTTGATTTGTCTATGCATACAGGGATTTTTCTTTTGCTCAGATAGTAAAAAGTACAGATTTCACCATGTGCGCGGTATGTCGTCTGACAATCTACAGCGTCCGAATTCCAGTGTGCACAATAAGACTGCATTTGTAATTTTTCCTTTTTATCGAATCCACAATATATTGGTTTCAAATTGTCGGAAATTTCTTGCCTTATCCATAATTACAAATGTTTTTTCGACACCTTGATTAGAGTCGAGTCGAAATTCAACGGTATGGGGACTTGTGTTAGCTCATTTGCGGAAATTGTCATGCGGCCCTAAACTGGGAAATCAGTGATATTTCACTTGTTTATAACTTTTTTCCAGTAAAAGAAATATTTTCAAAATGGGTATCAAATTGTGTGCAATTATTTGATTTGTCTATGTATACAGGGATGTTACATTTGCTCCGATAGTAAAAAGTACAGCTTTCACCATGTGCGCGGTATGTCGTCTGACAATTTACAGCGTCCGAATTCCAGTGTGCACAATAAGACTGCATTTGTAATTTTTCCTTTTTATCGAATCCACAATATATTGGTGTCCAATTGTCGGGCATTCCTTACCTTATCCATAATTACGAAAGTTTTTTCGACACCTTGAATAGAGTTGATTCGAAATTCAACGGTATGGGGACTTGTGTTAGCTCATTTGTGTATATTGTCATGCGGCCCTAAACTGGGAAATCAGTCATATATCACTTGTTTATAACTTTTTTCCAGTAAAAGAAATATTTTCAAAATGGGTATCAAATTGTGTGCAATTATTTGATATGTCTATGTTTACAGGCATTTTTCATTTGCTCAGATAGTAAAAAGTACAGCTTTCACCATGTGCGCGGCATGACGTCTGACAATTTACAGCGTCCGAATTCCAGTGTGCACAATAAGACTGCATTTCTACTTTTTCCTTTTTAGAGAATCCACAAAATATTGGTGTCAAATTGTCGTGAATTTCTTGCCTTATACATCATTACAAAAGTTTGTTCGACACATTGAATAGAGTCGAGACAAAATTCAAAGGTATGGGGACTAGTGTTAGCTCATTTGCGGAAATTTTCATGCGGACCTGGACTGGGTAATCAGTCATAATTCACTTTTTTATAACTTTTTTCCAGTAAAAGAAATATTTTCAAAATGGGTATCAAATTGTGTGCAATTATTTGATTTGTCTATGTATACAGGGATTTTTCTTTTGCTCAGATAGTAAAATGTACAGCTTTCACCATGTGCGCGGTATGTCGTCTGACAATATACAGCGTCCGAATTCCAGTGTGCACAATAAGAATGCATTTGTAATTTTTCCTTTTTATAGAATCCACAAAATATTGCGGTCCAATTGTCGAGTATTTCTTGCCTTATCCATAATTACAAAAGTTTTTTCGACACCTTGATTAGAGTCGAGTCGAAATTCAACGGTATCGGGACTTGTGTTAGCTCATTTGCGGAAATTGTCATGCGGCCCTAAACTGGAAAATCAGTGATATTTCACATGTTTATAACTTTTTTCCAGTAAAAGAAATATTTTCAAAATGGGTATCAAATTGTGTGCAATTATTTGATTCGTCTATGTATACAGGGATTTTTTTTTGCTCAGATAGTAAAAAGTACAGCTTTCACCATGTGCTCGGTATGTCGTCTGACAATTTAGAGCGTCCGAATTCCAGTGTGCACAATAAGACCACATTTGTAATTTTTCCTTTTTATTGAATCCACAATATATTGGTGTCAAATTGTCGAGAATTTCTTGCCTTATCCATAATTACAAAAGTTTGTTCGACACCTTGAATAGAGTCGAGTCAAAATTCAACGGTATGGGGACTAGTGTAAGCTCATTTGCGGAAGTTTTCATGCGGACCTAAACTGGGCAATCAGTCATAATTCACGTTTTTATAACTTTTTTCCAGTAAAAGAAATATTTTCAAAATGGGTATCAAATTGTGTGCAATTACTCGATTTGTCTATGTATACATGGATTTTTCTTTTGCTCAGATAGTAAAAAGTACAGCTTTCACGATATGCGCGGTATGTCGTCTGACAATATACAGCGTCCGAATTCCAGTGTGCACAATAAGAATGCATTTGTAATTTTTCCTTTTTATAGAATCCAGAAAAATATTGCTGTACAATTGTCGCGAATTTCTTGCCTTATCCATAATTACAAAAGTTTTTTCGACACCTTGATTAGAGTTGGGTCGAAATTCAACGGTATGGGGACTTGTGTTAGCTCATTTGCGGAAATTGTCATGCGGCCCTAAACTGGGAATTCAGTGATATTTCACATGTTTATAACTTTTTTCCAGTAAAAGAAATATTTTCAAAATGGGTATCAAATTGTGTGCAATTATTTGATTTGTCTATGTATACAGGGATTTTTCTTTTGCTCAGATAGTAAAAAGTACAGCTTTCACCATGTGCGCGGTATGTCGTCAGACAATACAGAGCGTCCGAATTCCTGTGTGCACAATAAGAAGGCATTTGTAATTTTTTCCTTTTTATAGAATCCACAAAATATTGCGGTCCAATTGTCGGGAATTTCTTGCCTTATCCATAATTACAAAAGTTTTTTCGACACCTTGATTAGAGTCGAGTCGAAATTCAACGGTATGGAAACTTGTGTTAGCTCATTTGCGGAAATTGTCATGCGGCCCTAAACTGGGAAATCAGTGATATTTCACTTGTTTATAACTTTTTTCCAGTAAAAGAAATATTTTCAAAATGGGTATCAAATTGTGTGCAATTTTTTGATTTGTCTATGTATACAGGGATTTTTCTTTTGCTCAGATAGTAAAAAGTACAGCTTTAACGATGTGCGCGGTATGTCGTCTAACAATATACAGCGTCCGAATTCCAGTGTGAACAATAAGAATGCATTTGTAATTTTTCCTTTTTATAGAATTCACAAAATATTGCAGTCCAATTGTCGGCAATTTCTTGTCTTATCCATAATTACAAAAGTTTGTTCGACACCTTGAATAGAGTCGAGGCAAAATTCAACGGTATGGGGACTAGTGTTAGCTCATTTGCGGAAATTTTCATGCGGACCAAAACTGGGTAATCAGTCATAATTCACTTTTTTATAACTTTTTTCCAGTAAAAGAAATATTTTCAAAATGGGTATCAAATTGTGTGCAATTATTTGATATGTCTATGTTTACAGGGATTTTTCATTTGCTCAGATAGTAAAAAGTACAGCTTTCACCATGTGCGCGGCATGACGTCTGACAATTTACAGCGTCCGAATTCCAGTATGCACAATAAGACTGCATTTGTAATTTTTCCTTTTTATCGAATCCACAATATATTGGTGTACAATTGTCGGGAATTCCTTACCTTATCCATAATTACAAAAGTTTTTTCGACACCTTAAATAGAGTCGAGGCGAAATTCAACGGTATGGGGACTTGTGTTAGCTCATTTGTGGAAATTGTCCTGCGGCCCTAAACTGGGAAATCAGTCATATTTCACTTGTTTATGACTGTTTTTCAGTAAAAGAAATATTTTCAAAATGGGTATCAAATTTTGTGAAATTATTTGATTTATCTATGTTTACAGGGATGTTTCATTTGGTCATATAGTAAAAAGTACAGCTTTCACTATGTGCGCGGTATGTCGTCTGACAATTTACAGCGTCCGAATTCCAGTGTGCACAATAAGACTGCATTTGTAATTTTTCCTTTTTATAGAATCCACAAAATATTGGTGTCAAATTGTCGTAAATTTCTTGCCTTATCCATAATTACAAAAGTTTGTTCGACAACTTGAATAGAGTCGAGGCAAAATTCAACGGTATGGGGACTAGTGTTAGCTCATTTGCGGAAATTTTCATGCGACCTAAACTGGGTAATCAGTCATAATTCACTTTTTTATAACTTTTTTCCAGTAAAAGAAATATTTTCAAAATGGTTATCAAATTGTGTGAAATTATTTGATTTGTCTATGTAAACAGGGATTTTTCTTTTGCTCAGATAGTAAAATGTACAGCTTTCACCATGTGCGCGGTATGTCGTCTGACAATATACAGCGTCCGAATTCCAGTGTGAACAATAAGAATGCATTTGTAATTTTTCCTTTTTATAGAATCCACAAAATATTACTGTCCAATTGTCGAGAATTTCTTGCCTTATCCATAATTACCAAAGTTTGTTCGACACCTTGAATAGAGTCGAGGCAAAATTCAACGGTATGGGGAGTAGTGTTAGCTCATTTGCGGAAATTTTCATGCGGACCTAAACTGGATAATCAGTTATAATTCACTTTTTTATAACTTTTTTCCAGTAAAGGAAATATTTTCAAAATGGGTATCAAATTGTGTGCAATTATTTGATTCGTCTATGTATACAGGGATTTTTATTTTGCTCAGATAGTAAAAAGTACAGCTTTCACCATGTGCTCGGTATGTCGTCTGACAATTTACAGCGTCCGAATTCCAGTGTGCACAATAAGACCACATTTGTAATTTTTCCTTTTTATTGAATCCACAATATATTGGTGTCATATTGCCGAGAATTTCTTGCCTTATCCATGATTACAAAAGTTTTTTCGACACCTTGATTAGAGTTGGGTCGAAATTCAACGGTATGGGGACTTGTGTTAGCTCATTTGTGGAAATTGTCATGCGGCCCTAAACTGGGAAATCAGTCATATTTCACATGTGTATAACTTTTTTCCAGTAAAAGAAATATTTTCAAAATGGGTATCAAATTGTGTGCAATTATTTGATTTGTCTATGTTTACAGGGATTTTTCATTTGCTCAGATAGTAAAAAGTACAGCTTTCACCATGTGCGCGGTATGTCGTCTGACAATTTACAGCGTCCGAATTCCAGTGTGCACAATAAGACTGCATTTGTAATTTTTCATTTTTATCGAATCCACAATATATTGGTGTCCAATTGTCGGGAATTCCTTACCTTATCCATTAATACGAAAGTTTTTTCGACACCTTGAATAGAGTCGATTCGGAATTCAACGGTATGGGGACATGTGTTAGCTCCTTTGTGGAAATTGTCATGTGGCCCTAAACTGGGAAATCAGTCATATTTCACTTGTTTATAACTTTTTTCCAGTAAAACAAATATTTTCAAAATGGGTATCAAATTGTGTGCAATTATTTGATATGTCTATGTTTACAGGGATTTTTCATTTGCTCAGATAGTAAAAAGTACAGCTTTCACCCTGTGCGCGTTTTGTCGTCTGACAATTTACAGCGTCCGAATTCCAGTGTGCACAATAAGACTGCATTTGTAATTTTTCCTTTTTATCGAATCCACAATATATTGGTGTCCAATTGTCGGGAATTCCTTACCTTATCCATAATTACGAAAGTTTGTTCGACACCTTGAATAGAGTCGAGGCAAAATTCAACGGTATGGGGACTAGTGTTAGCTCATTTGCGGAAATTTTCATGCGGACCTAAACTGGGTAATCAGTCATAATTCACTTTTTTATAACTTTTTTCCAGTAAAAGAAATATTTTCAAAATGGGTATCAAATTGTGTGCTATTATTTGATTTGTCTATGTATACAGGGATTTTTCTTTTGCTCAGATAGTAAAAAGTACAGCTTTCACCATGTGCGTGGTATGTCGTCTGACAATCTACAACGTCCAAATTCCAGTGTGCACAATAAGACTGCATTTGTAATTTTTCCTTTTTATCGAATCCACAATATATTGGTGTCCAATTGTCGGGAATTTCTTGCCTTATCCATAATTACAAAAGTTTTTCCGACACCTTGATTAGAGTCGAGTCGAAATTCAACGGTATGGGGACTTGTGTTAGCTCATTTGCGGAAATTGTCATGCGGCCCTTATCTGGGAAATCAGTGATATTTCACATGTTTATAACTTTTTTCCAGTAAAAGAAATATTTTCAAAATGGGTATCAAATTGTGTGCAATTATTTGATATGTCTATGTTTACAGGGATTTTTCATTTGCTCAAATAGTAAAAAGTACAGCTTTCACCATGTGCGCGTTATGTCGTCTGACAATTTACAGCGTCCGAATTCCAGTGTGCACAATAAGACTGCATTTGTAATTTTTCCATTTCATCGAATCCACAATATATTGGTGTCCAATTGTCGGTAATTCCTTCCCTTATCCATAATTACAAAAGTTTGTTCGACACCTTGAATAGAGTCGAGGCAAAATTCAACGGTATGTGGACTAGTGTTAGCTCATTTGCGGAAATTTTCATGCGCCCCTAAACTGGGAAATCAGTGATATTTCACTTGTTTATAACTTTTTTCCAGTAAAAGAAATATTTTCAAAATGGGTATCAAATTGTGTGCAATTATTTGATATGTCTATGTTTACAGGGATTTTTCATTTGCTCAGATAGTAAAAAGTCCTGCTTTCACCATGTACGCGGCATGACGTCTGACAATATACAGCGTCCGAATTCCACTGTGCACAATAAGACTGCATTTGTAATTTTTCCTTTTATAGAATCCACAAAATATTGGTGTCAAATTGTCGAGAATTTCTTGCCTTATCCATAATTACAAAAGTTTGTTCGACACCTTGAATAGAGTCGATTCAAAATTCAACGGTATGGGGACTTGTGTTAGCTCATTTGTGGAAATTGTCATGCGGCCCTAAACTGGGAAATCAGTGATATTTCACTTGTCTATAACTTTTTTCCAGTAAAACAAATATTTTCAAAATGGGTATCAAATTGTGTGAAATTATTTGATTTGTCTATGTTTACAGGGATTTTTCATTTGCTCAGATAGTAAAAAGTACAGCTTTCACCATGTGCGCGGTATGTCGTCTGACAATTTACAGCGTCCGAATTCCAGTGTGCACAATAAGACTGCATTTGTAATTTTTCCTTTTTATCGAATCCACAATATATTGGTGTCCAATTGTCGGGAATTCCTTACCATATCCATAATTACAAAAGTTTGTTCGACACCTTGAATAGAGTCGAGGCAAAATTCAACGGTATGGGGACTAGTGTTAGCTCATTTGCGGAAATTTTCATGCGGACCTAAACTGGGTAATCAGTCATAATTCACTTTTTTATAACTTTTTTCCAGTAAAAGAAATATTTTCAAAATGGGTATCAAATTGTGTGCTATTATTTGATTTGTCTATGTATACAGGGATTTTTCTTTTGCTCAGATAGTAAAAAGTACAGCTTTCACCATGTGCGCGGTATGTCGTCTGACAATTTACAGCGTCCGAATTCCAGTGTGCACAATAAGACTGCATTTGTAATTTTTCCTTTTTATCGAATCCACAATATATTGGTGTCCAATTGTCGGGAATTCCTTACCATATCCATAATTACGAAAGTTTTTTCGACACCTGGAATAGAGTCGATTCGAAATTCAACGGTATAGGGGACTTGTGTTAGCTCATTTGTGGAACTTGTCATGCGCCCCTAAACTGGGAAATCAGTGATATTTCACTTGTTTATAACTTTTTTCCAGTAAAACAAATATTTTCAAAATGGGTATCAAATTGTGTGCAATTATTTGATATGTCTATGTTTACAGGGATTTTTCATTTGCTCAGATAGTAAAAAGTCCTGCTTTCACCATGTACGCGGCATGACGTCTGACAATATACAGCGTCCGAATTCCACTGTGCACAATAAGACTGCATTTGTAATTTTTCCTTTTTATCGAATCCACAATATATTGGTGTCCAATTGTCGGGAATTCCTTACCTTATCCATAATTACAAAAGTTTGTTCGACACCTTGAATAGAGTCGAGGCAAAATTCAACGGTATGGGGACTAGTGTTAGCTCATTTGCGGAAATTTTCATGCGGACCTAAACTGGGTAATCAGTCATAATTCACTTTTTTATAACTTTTTTCCAGTAAAAGAAATATTTTCAAAATGGGTATCAAATTGTGTGAAATTATTTGATTTGTCTATGTATACAGGGATTTTTCTTTTGCTCAGATAGTAAAAAGTACAGCTTTCACCATGTGCGCGGTATGTCGTCTGACAATATACAGCGTCCGAATTCCAGTGTGAACAATAAGAATGCATTTGTAATTTTTCATTTTTATAGAATCCACAAAATATTGCTGTCCAATTGTCGGGAATTTCTTGCCTTATCCATAATTACAAAAGTTTGTTCGACACCTTGAATAGAGTCGAGGCAAAATTCAACGGTATGGGGACTAGTGTTAGCTCATTTGCGGAAATTTTCATGCGGTCCTAAACTGGGTAATCAGACATAATTCACTTTTTTATAACTTTTTTCCAGTAAAAGAAATATTTTCAAAATGGGTATCAAATTGTGTGCTATTATTTGATTTGTCTATGTATACAGGGATTTTCCTTTTGCTCAGATAGTAAAAAGTACAGCTTTCACCATGTGCGCGGTATGTCGTGTGACAATCTACAGCGTCCAAATTCCAGTGTGCACAATAAGACTGCATTTGTAATTTTTCCTTTTTATCGAATCCACAAAATATTGCTGTCCAATTGTCAGGAATTTCTTGCCTTATCCATAATTACAAAAGTTTTTTCGACACCTTGATTAGAGTCGGGTCGAAATTCAACGGTATGGGGACTTGTGTTAGCTCATTTGCGGAAATTTTCATGCGGCCCTAAACTGGGAAATCAGTGATATTTCACTTGTCTATAACTTTTTTCCAGTAAAAGAAATATTTTCAAAATGGATATCAAATTGTGTGAAATTATTTGATTTGTCTATGTTTACAGGGATTTTTCATTTGCTCAGATAGTAAAAAGTACAGCTTTCAACATGTGCGAGGTATGTCGTCTGACAATTTACAGCGTCCGAATTCCAGAGTGCACAATAAGACTGCATTTGTAATTTTTCCTTTTTATCGAATCCACAATATATTGGTGTCCAATTGTCGGGAATTCCTTACCTTATCCATAATTACAAATGTTTTTTCGACACCTTGAATAGAGTCGATTCGAAATTCAACGGTATGGGGACTTGTGTTAGCTCATTTGTGGAAATTGTCATGCGGCCCTAAACTGGGAAATCTGTGATATTTCACATGTTTATAACTTTTTTACAGTAAAAGAAATATTTTCAAAATGGTTATCAAATTGTGTGCAATTATTTGATTTGTATATGTTTACAGGGATTTTTCATTTGCTCAGGTTGTAAAAAGTACAGCTTTCACCCTGTGCGCGGTATCTCGTTTGACAATTTACAGCGTCCGAATTGCAGTGTGCACAATAAGAATGCATTTCTACTTTTTCCTTTTTATCGAATCCACAATATATTGGTGTCCAATTGTCGGGAATTCCTTACCTTATCCATAATTACAAAAGTTTGTTCGACACCTTGAATAGAGTCGAGGCAAAATTCAACGGTATGGGGACTAGTGTTAGCTCATTTGCGGAAATTTTCATGCGGACCTAAACTGGGTAATCAGTCATAATTCACTTTTTTATAACTTTTTTCCAGTAAAAGAAATATTTTCAAAATGGGTATCAAATTGTGTGAAATTATTTGATTTGTCTATGTATACAGGGATTTTTCTTTTGCTCAGATAGTAAAAAGTACAGCTTTCACCATGTGCGCGGTATGTCGTCTGACAATATACAGCGTCCGAATTCCAGTGTGAACAATAAGAATGCATTTGTAATTTTTCATTTTTATAGAATCCACAAAATATTGCTGTCCAATTGTCGGGAATTTCTTGCCTTATCCATAATTACAAAAGTTTGTTCGACACCTTGAATAGAGTCGAGGCAAAATTCAACGGTATGGGGACTAGTGTTAGCTCATTTGCGGAAATTTTCATGCGGTCCTAAACTGGGTAATCAGACATAATTCACTTTTTTATAACTTTTTTCCAGTAAAAGAAATATTTTCAAAATGGGTATCAAATTGTGTGCTATTATTTGATTTGTCTATGTATACAGGGATTTTCCTTTTGCTCAGATAGTAAAAAGTACAGCTTTCACCATGTGCGCGGTATGTCGTGTGACAATCTACAGCGTCCAAATTCCAATGTGCACAATAAGACTGCATTTGTAATTTTTCCTTTTTATCGAATCCACAAAATATTGCTGTCCAATTGTCAGGAATTTCTTGCCTTATCCATAATTACAAAAGTTTTTTCGACACCTTGATTAGAGTCGGGTCGAAATTCAACGGTATGGGGACTTGTGTTAGCTCATTTGCGGAAATTTTCATGCGGCCCTAAACTGGGAAATCAGTGATATTTCACTTGTCTATAACTTTTTTCCAGTAAAAGAAATATTTTCAAAATGGATATCAAATTGTGTGAAATTATTTGATTTGTCTATGTTTACAGGGATTTTTCATTTGCTCAGATAGTAAAAAGTACAGCTTTCAACATGTGCGCGGTATGTCGTCTGACAATTTACAGCGTCCGAATTCCAGAGTGCACAATAAGACTGCATTTGTAATTTTTCCTTTTTATCGAATCCACAATATATTGGTGTCCAATTGTCGGGAATTCCTTACCTTATCCATAATTACAAATGTTTTTTCGACACCTTGAATAGAGTCGATTCGAAATTCAACGGTATGGGGACTTGTGTTAGCTCATTTGTGGAAATTGTCATGCGGCCCTAAACTGGGAAATCTGTGATATTTCACATGTTTATAACTTTTTTACAGTAAAAGAAATATTTTCAAAATGGTTATCAAATTGTGTGCAATTATTTGATTTGTATATGTTTACAGGGATTTTTCATTTGCTCAGGTTGTAAAAAGTACAGCTTTCACCCTGTGCGCGGTATCTCGTTTGACAATTTACAGCGTCCGAATTGCAGTGTGCACAATAAGAATGCATTTCTACTTTTTTCTTTTTAGAGAATCCACAAAATATTGGTGTCAAATTGTCGTGAATTTCTTGCCTTATCCATAAATACAAAAGTTTTTTCGACACGTTGAATAGAGTCGAGACGAAATTTAACGGTATGGGGACTTGTGTTAGCTCATTTGCGGAAATTGTCATGCGGCCCTAAACTGGGAAATCAGTGATATTTCACTTGTTTATAACTTTTTTCCAGTAAAAGAAATATTTTCAAAATGGGTATCAAATTGTGTGCAATTATTTGATTTTTCTATGTTTACAGGGATGTTTCATTTGCTCAGATAGTAAAAAGTACAGCTTTCACAATGTGCGCGTTATGTCGTCTGACAATTTAGAGCGTTCGAATTCCAATGTGCACAATAAGACTGCATTTGTAATTTTCCCTTTTTATCTAATCCACAATATATTGGTGTCCAATTGTCGGGAATTCCTTACCTTATCCATAATTACAAAAGTTTTTTCGACACCTTGAATAGAGTCGAGGCAAAATTCAACGGTATGGTGACTAGTGTTAGCTCATTTGCGGAAATTTTCATGCGGACCTAAACTGGGTAATCAGTCATAATTCACTTTTTTATAACTTTTTTCCAGTAAAAGAAATATTTTCAAAATGGGTATCAAATTGTGTGCAATTATTTGATTTGTCTATGTATACAGGCATTTTTCTTTTGCTCAGATAGTAAAAAGTACAGCTTTCACCATTTGCGCGGCATGACGTCTGACAATTTACAGCTTCCGAATTCCAGTGTGCACAATAAGACTGCATTTCTACTTTTTCCTTTTTATAGAATCCACAAAATATTGGTGTCCAATTGTCGGGAATTCCTTACCTTATCCAATATTACAAAAGTTTTTTCGACACCTTGATTAGAGTCGAGTCGAAATTCAACGGTATGGGGACTTGTGTTAGCTCATTTGCGGAAATTGTCATGCGGCCCTAAACTGGAAAATCAATGATATTTCACATGTTTATAACTTTTTTCCAGTAAAAGAAATATTTTTAAAATGGGTATCAAATTGTGTGCAATTATTTGATTTGTCTATGTTTACGTGGATTTTTCATTTGCTCAGATAGTAAAAAGTACAGCTTTCACCATGTGCACGGTATGTCGTTTGACAATTTACAGCGTCCGAATTCCAGTGTGCACAATAAGAATGCTTTTCTACTTTTTCCTTTTTAGAGAATCCACAAAATATTGGTGTCAAATTGTCGAGAATTTCTTGCCTTATCCATAATTACAAAAGTTTGTTCGACACCTTGAATAGAGTCGATTCAAAATTCAACGGTATGGGGACTTGTGTTAGCTCATTTGTGGAAATTGTCATGCGGCCCTAAACTGGGAAATCAGTGATATTTCACTTGTCTATAACTTTTTTCCAGTAAAACAAATATTTTCAAAATGGGTATCAAATTGTGTGAAATTATTTGATTTGTCTATGTTTACAGGGATTTTTCATTTGCTCAGATAGTAAAAAGTACAGCTTTCACCATGTGCGCGGTATGTCGTCTGACAATTTACAGCGTCCGAATTCCAGTGTGCACAATAAGACTGCATTTGTAATTTTTCCTTTTTATCGAATCCACAATATATTGGTGTCCAATTGTCGGGAATTCCTTACCATATCCATAATTACAAAAGTTTGTTCGACACCTTGAATAGAGTCGAGGCAAAATTCAACGGTATGGGGACTAGTGTTAGCTCATTTGCGGAAATTTTCATGCGGACCTAAACTGGGTAATCAGTCATAATTCACTTTTTTATAACTTTTTTCCAGTAAAAGAAATATTTTCAAAATGGGTATCAAATTGTGTGCTATTATTTGATTTGTCTATGTATACAGGGATTTTTCTTTTGCTCAGATAGTAAAAAGTACAGCTTTCACCATGTGCGCGGTATGTCGTCTGACAATTTACAGCGTCCGAATTCCAGTGTGCACAATAAGACTGCATTTGTAATTTTTCCTTTTTATCGAATCCACAATATATTGGTGTCCAATTGTCGGGAATTCCTTACCATATCCATAATTACGAAAGTTTTTTCGACACCTGGAATAGAGTCGATTCGAAATTCAACGGTATAGGGGACTTGTGTTAGCTCATTTGTGGAACTTGTCATGCGCCCCTAAACTGGGAAATCAGTGATATTTCACTTGTTTATAACTTTTTTCCAGTAAAACAAATATTTTCAAAATGGGTATCAAATTGTGTGCAATTATTTGATATGTCTATGTTTACAGGGATTTTTCATTTGCTCAGATAGTAAAAAGTCCTGCTTTCACCATGTACGCGGCATGACGTCTGACAATATACAGCGTCCGAATTCCACTGTGCACAATAAGACTGCATTTGTAATTTTTCCTTTTTATCGAATCCACAATATATTGGTGTCCAATTGTCGGGAATTCCTTACCTTATCCATAATTACAAAAGTTTGTTCGACACCTTGAATAGAGTCGAGGCAAAATTCAACGGTATGGGGACTAGTGTTAGCTCATTTGCGGAAATTTTCATGCGGACCTAAACTGGGTAATCAGTCATAATTCACTTTTTTATAACTTTTTTCCAGTAAAAGAATTATTTTCAAAATGGGTATCAAATTGTGTGAAATTATTTGATTTGTCTATGTATACAGGGATTTTTCTTTTGCTCAGATAGTAAAAAGTACAGCTTTCACCATGTGCGCGGTATGTCGTCTGACAATATACAGCGTCCGAATTCCAGTGTGAACAATAAGAATGCATTTGTAATTTTTCATTTTTATAGAATCCACAAAATATTGCTGTCCAATTGTCGGGAATTTCTTGCCTTATCCATAATTACAAAAGTTTGTTCGACACCTTGAATAGAGTCGGGTCGAAATTCAACGGTATGGGGACTTGTGTTAGCTCATTTGCGGAAATTTTCATGCGGCCCTAAACTGGGAAATCAGTGATATTTCACTTGTCTATAACTTTTTTCCAGTAAAAGAAATATTTTCAAAATGGATATCAAATTGTGTGAAATTATTTGATTTGTCTATGTTTACAGGGATTTTTCATTTGCTCAGATAGTAAAAAGTACAGCTTTCAACATGTGCGCGGTATGTCGTCTGACAATTTACAGCGTCCGAATTCCAGAGTGCACAATAAGACTGCATTTGTAATGTTTCCTTTTTATCGAATCCACAATATATTGGTGTCCAATTGTCGGGAATTCCTTACCTTATCCATAATTACAAATGTTTTTTCGACACCTTGAATAGAGTCGATTCGAAATTCAACGGTATGGGGACTTGTGTTAGCTCATTTGTGGAAATTGTCATGCGGCCCTAAACTGGGAAATCTGTGATATTTCACATGTTTATAACTTTTTTACAGTAAAAGAAATATTTTCAAAATGGTTATCAAATTGTGTGCAATTATTTGATTTGTCTATGTTTACAGGGATTTTTCATTTGCTCAGATAGTAAAAAGTTCAGCTTTCACGATGTGCGCGGTATGTCGTCTGACAATATACAGCGTCCGAATTCCAGTGTGCACAATAAGAATGCATTTGTAATTTTTCCTTTTTATAGAATCCACAAAATATTGCGGTCCAATTGTCGGGAATTTCTTGCCTTATACATAATTACAAAAGTTTTTTCGACACCTTGATTAGAGTCGAGTCGAAATTCAACGGTATGGGGACTTGTGTTAGCTCATTTGCGGAAATTGTCATGCGGCCCTAAACTGGGAATTCAGTGATATTTCACATGTTTATAACTTTTTTCCAGTAAAAGAAATATTTTCAAAATGGGTATCAAGTTCTGCGCAATTATTTGATATGTCTATGTTTACAGGGATTTTTCATTTGCTCAGATAGTAAAAAGTACAGCTTTCACCATGTGCGCGGCATGACGTCTGACAATTTATAGCGTCCGAATTTCAGTGTGCACAATAAGAAAGCATTTCTACTTTTTCCTTTTTAGAGAATCCACAAAATATTGGTGTCAAATTGTCGCTAATTCCTTGCCTTATCCATAATTACAAAAGTTTTTTCGACACGTTGAATAGAGTCGAGGCGAAATTTAACGGTATGGGGACTTGTGTTAGCTCATTTGCGGAAATTGTCAGGCGGCCCTAAACTGGGAAATCAGTGATATTTCACTTGTTTATAACTTTTTTCCAGTAAAAGAAATATTTTCAAAATGGGTATCAAATTGTGTGAAATTATTTGATTTGTCTATGTATACAGGGATTTTTCTTTTGCTCAGATAGTAAAAAGTACAGCTTTCACCATGTGCGCGGTATGTCGTCTGACAATTTACAGCCTCCGAATTCCAGTGTGCACAATAAGTCTGCATTTGTAATTTTTCCTTTTTATCGAATCCACAATATATTGGTGTCCAATTGTCGGGAATTCCTTACCTTATCCATAATTACAAAAGTTTGTTCGACACCTTGAATAGAGTCGATTCGAAATTCAACGGTATGGGGACTTGTGTTAGCTCATTTGTGGAAATTGTCATGCGGCCCTAAACTGGGAAATCAGTGATATTTCACTTGTTTATAACTGTTTTCCAGTAAAAGAAATATTTTCAAAATGGGTATCAAATTGTGTGCAATTATTTGATATCTATGTTTACAGGGATTTTTCATTTGCTCAGATAGTATAAGGTACAGCTTTCACCATGTGCGCGGTATGTCGTCTGACAATTTACAGCGTCCGAATTCCAGTATGCACAATAAGACTGCATTTCTACTTTTTCCTTTTTATAGAATCCACAAAATATTGGTGTCAAATTGCAGAGAATTTCTTGCCTTATCCATAATTACAAAAGTTTTTTCGACACGTTGAATGGAGTCGAGGCAAAATTCAACGGTATGGGGACTAGTGTTAGCTCATTTGCGGAAATTGTCATGCGGCCTTAAACTGGGAAATCAGTGATATTTCACTTGTTTATAACTTTTTTCCAGTGAAAGAAATATTTTCAAAATGGGTATCAAATTGTGTGAAATTATTTGATTTGTCTATGTTTACAGGGATGTTTCATTTGGTCAGATAGTAAAAAGTACAGCTTTCACTATGTGCGCGGTATGTCGTCTGACAATTTACAACGTCCGAATTCCAGTGTGCACAATAAGACTGCATTTGTAATTTTTCCTTTTTATAGAATCCACAAAATATTGGTGTCAAATTGTCGGGAATTTCTTGCCTTATCCATAATTACAAAAGTTTTTTCGACACCTTGATTAGAGTCGAGTCGAAATTCAACGGTATGGGGACTTGTGTTAGCTCATTTGCGGAAATTGTCATGCGGCCCTAAACTTGGAAATCAGTGATATTTCACTTGTTTATAACTTTTTTCCAGTAAAAGAAATATTTTCAAAATGGGTATCAAATTGTGTGAAATTATTTGATTTGTCTATGTTTACAGGGATTTTTCATTTGCACAGATAGTAAAAAGTACAGCTTTCACCATGTGCGCGGCATGACGTCTGACAATTTACAGCGTCCGAATTCCTGTGTGCACAATAAGACTGCATTTCTACTTTTTTTTTTTATAGAATCCACAAAATATTGGTGTCAAAAATTCGCGAATTTCTTGCGTTATCCATAATTACAAAAGTTTTTTCGACACGTTGAATAGAGTCGAGGCGAAATTTAACGGTATGGGGACTTGTGTTAGCTCATTTGCGGAAATTGTCATGCGGCCCTAAACTGGAAAATCAGTGATATTTCACTTGTTTATAACTTTTTTCCAGTAAAAGAAATATTTTCAAAATGGGTATCAAATTGTGTGAAATTATTTGATTTATCTATGTTTACAGGGATGTTTCATTTGGTCAGATAGTAAAAAGTACAGCTTTCACTATGTGCGCGGTATGTCGTCTGACAATTTACAGCGTCCGAATTCCAGTGTGCACAATAAGACTGCATTTGTAATTTTTCCTTTTTATAGAATCCACAAAATATTGGTGTCAAATTGTCGTGAATTTCTTGCCTTATACATAATTACAAAAGTTTGTTCGACACAGTGAATAGAGTCGAGGCAAAATTCAACGGTATGGGGACTATTGTTAGCTCATTTGCGGAAATTTTCATGCGGACCGAAACTGGGTAATCAGTCATTATTCACGTTTTTATAACTTTTTTCCAGTAAAAGAAATATTTTCAAAATGGGTATCAAGTTCTGCGCAATTATTTGATATGTCTATGTTTACAGGGATTTTTCATTTGCTCAGATAGTAAAAAGTACAGCTTTCACCATGTGCGCGGCATGACGTCTGACAATTTATAGCGTCCGAATTTCAGTGTGCACAATAAGAATGCATTTCTACTTTTTCCTTTTTAGAGAATCCACAAAATATTGGTGTCAAATTGTCGCTAATTTCTTGCCTTATCCATAATTACAAAAGTTTTTTCGACACGTTGAATAGAGTCGAGGCGAAATTTAACGGTATGGGGACTTGTGTTAGCTCATTTGCGGAAATTGTCAGGCGGCCCTAAACTGGGAAATCAGTGATATTTCACTTGTTTATAACTTTTTTCCAGTAAAAGAAATATTTTCAAAATGGGTATCAAATTGTGTGAAATTATTTGATTTGTCTATGTATACAGGGATTTTTCTTTTGCTCAGATAGTAAAAAGTACAGCTTTCACCATGTGCGCGGTATGTCGTCTGACAATATACAGCGTCCGAATGCAAGTGTGAACAATAAGAATGCATTTGTAATTTTTCCTTTTTATAGAATCCACAAAATATTGCTGTCCAATTGTCGGGAATTTCTTGCCTTATCCATAATTACAAAAGTTTGTTCGACACCTTGAATAGAGTCGAGGCATAATTCAACGGTATGGGGAGTAGTGTTAGCTCATTTGCGGAAATTTTCATGCGGACCTAAACTGGGTAATCAGTCATAATTCACTTTTTTATAACTTTTTTCCAGTAAAAGAAATATTTTCAAAATGGATATCAAATTGTGTACAATTATTTGATTCGTCTATGTATACAGGGGTTTTTCATTTGCTCAGATAGTAAAAAGTACAGCTTTCACCATGTGCGCGGTATGTCGTCTGACAATATACAGCGTCCGAATTCCAGTGTGAACAATAAGAATGCATTTGTAATTTTTCCTTTTTATAGAATCCACAAAATATTACTGTCCAATTGTCGAGAATTTCTTGCCTTATCCATAATTACAAAAGTTTGTTCGACACCTTGAATAGAGTCGAGGCAAAATTCAACGGTATGGGGAGTAGTGTTAGCTCATTTGCGGAAATTTTCATGCGGACCTAAACTGGATAATCAGTTATAATTCACTTTTTTATAACTTTTTTCCAGTAAAGGAAATATTTTCAAAATGGGTATCAAATTGTGTGCAATTATTTGATTCGTCTATGTATACAGGGATTTTTATTTTGCTCAGATAGTAAAAAGTACAGCTTTCACCATGTGCTCGGTATGTCGTCTGACAATTTACAGCGTCCGAATTCCAGTGTGCACAATAAGACCACATTTGTAATTTTTCCTTTTTATTGAATCCACAATATATTGGTGTCATATTGCCGAGAATTTCTTGCCTTATCCATGATTACAAAAGTTTTTTCGACACCTTGATTAGAGTTGGGTCGAAATTCAACGGTATGGGGACTTGTGTTAGCTCATTTGCGGAAATTGTCATGCGGCCCTAAACTGGGAAATCAGTGATATTTCACATGTGTATAACTTTTTTCCAGTAAAAGAAATATTTTCAAAATGGGTATCAAATTGTGTGCAATTATTTGATTTGTCTATGTTTACAGGGATTTTTCATTTGCTCAGATAGTAAAAAGTACAGCTTTCACCATGTGCGCGGTATGTCGTCTGACAATTTACAGCGTCCGAATTCCAGTGTGCACAATAAGACTGCATTTGTAATTTTTCCTTTTTCATCGGATCCACAATATATTGGTGTCAAATTGTCGAAAATTTCTTGCTTTATCCATGATTACAAAAGTTTGTTCGACACCTTGAATAGAGTCGAGGCAAAATTCAACGGTATGGGGACTAGTGTTAGCTCATTTGCGGAAATTTTCATGCGGACCTAAACTGGGTAATCAGTCATAATTCACGTTTTTATAACTTTTTTCCAGTAAAAGAAATATTTTCAAAATGGGTATCAAATTGTGTGAAATTATTTGATTTGTCTATGTATACAGGGACTTTTCTTTTGCTCAGATAGTAAAATGTACAGCTTTCACCATGTGCGCGGTATGTCGTCAGACAATATACAGCGTCCGAATTCCTGTGTGCACAATAAGAATGCATTTGTAATTTTTCCGTTTTATAAAATCCACAAAATATTGCGGTCCAATTGTCAAGAATTTCTTGCCTTATCCATAATTACAAAAGTTTTTTCGACACCTTGATTAGAGTCGAGTCGAAATTCAACGGTATGGGGACTTGTGTTAGCTCATTTGCGGAAATTGTCATGCGGCCCTAAACTGGGAAATCAGTGATATTTCACATGTGTATAACTTTTTCCAGTAAAAGAAATATTTTCAAAATGGGTATCAAATTGTGTGCAATTATTTGATTTCTCTATGTTTACAGGGATTTTTCATTTTCTCAGATAGTAAAAAGTACAGCTTTCACCATGTGCGCGGTATGTCGTCTGACAATATACAGCGTCCGAATTCCAGTGTGAACAATAAGACTGCATTTCTAATTGTTACTTTTTATCGAATGCACAAAATATTGCGGTCCAATTGTCGGGAATTTCTCACGTTATCTATAATGAAAAAAGTTTGTTCGACACCTTGAATAGAGTCGAGGCAAAATTCAACGGTATGGGGAGTAGTGTTAGCTCATTTGCGGAAATTTTCATGCGGACCTAAACTGGGTAATCAGTTATAATTCACTTTTTTATAACTTTTTTCCAGTAAAAGAAATATTTTCAAAATGGGTATAAAATTGTGTGAAAATATTTTATTCGTCTATGTATACAGGGATTTTTCTTTTGCTCAGATAGTAAAAAGTACAGCTTTCACCATGTGCGCGGTATGTCGTCTGACAATTTACAGCGTCCGAATTCCAGCGTGCACAATAAGACCGCATTTGTAATTTTTCCTTTTTATCGAATCCACAATATATTGGTGTCAAATTGTCGGGAATTCCTTACCTTACCCATAATTACAAAAGTTTTTTCGACACCTTGATTAGAGTCGAGTCGAAATTCAACGGTATGGGGACTTGTGTTAGCTCATTTGCGGAAATTGTCATGCGGCCCTAAACTGGGAAATCAGTGATATTTCACTTGTTTATAACTTTTTTCCAGTAAAAGAAATATTTTCAAAATGGGTATCAAATTGTGTGAAATTATTTGATTTGTCTATGTTTACAGAGATTTTTCATTTGCTCAGATAGTAAAAAGTACAGCTTTCACCATGTGCGCGGTATGTCGTCTGACAATTTACAGCGTCCGAATTCCAGTGTGCACAATAAGACTGCATATGTAATTTTTCCTTTTTATCGAATCCACAATATATTGGTGTCCAATTGTCGGGAATTCCTTACCTTATCCATAATTACAAAAGTTTTTTCGACACCTTGAATAGAGTCGATTCGAAATTCAACGGTATGGGGACTTGTGTTAGCTCATTTGCGGAAATTGTCATGCGGCCCTAAACTGGGAAATCAGTGATATTTCACTTGTTTATAACTTTTTTCCAGTAAAAGAAATATTTTCAAAATGGGTATCACATTGTGTGCAATTATTTGATTTGTATATGTTTACAGGGATTTTTCATTTGATCAGATAGTAAAAAGTACAGCTTTCACCATGTGCGCGGCATGACGTCTGACAATTTACAGCGTCCGAATTCCAGTGTGCACAATAAGACTGCATTTCTACTTTTTCTTTTTTAGAGAATCCACAAAATATTGGTGTCAAATCTTCGCAAATTTCTTGCCTTATCCATAATTACAAAAGTTTTTTCGACACCTTGAATACAGTCGAGGCGAAATTTAACGGTATGGGGACTTGTGTTAGCTCATTTGCGGAAATTGTCATGCGGCCCTAAACTGGGAAATCAGTGACATTTCACTTGTTTATAACTTTTTTCCAGTAAAAGAAATATTTTCAAAATCGGTAGCAAATAGTGTGAAATTATTTGATTTATCTATGTTTACAGGGATGTTTCATTTGGTCAGATAGTAAAAAGTACAGCTTTCACTATTTGCGCGGTATGTCGTCTGGCAATTTACAGCGTCTTAATTCCAATGTGCACAATAAGACTGCATTTGTAATTTTTCCTTTTTATAGAATCCACAAAATATTGGTGTCAAGTTGTCGTGAATTTCTTGCCTTATCCATAATTACAAAAGTTTGTTCGACACCTTGAATAGAGTCGAGGCAAAATTCAACGGTATGGGGACTAGTGTTAGCTCATTTGCGGAAATTGTCATGCGGCCCTAAACTGGGAAATCAGTGATATTTCATTTGTTTATAACTTTTTTCCAGTAAAAGAAATATTTTCAAAATGGGTATCAAATTGTCTGCAATTATTTGATTTGTCTATGTTTACAGGAATTTTTCATTTGCTCAAATAGTAAAAAGTACAGCTTTCACCATGTGCGCGGTATGTCGTCTGACAATTTACAGCGTCCGAAATCCAGTGTGCACAATAAGACTGCATTTGTAATTTTTCCTTTTTATCAAATCCACAATATATTGGTGTCCAATAGTCGGGAATTCCTTACCTTATCCATAATTACAAAAGTTTTACCGACACCTTGATTAGAGTCGAGTCGAAATTCAACGGTATGGGGACTTGTGTTAGCTCATTTGCCGAAATTGTCATGCGGCCCTAAACTGGGAAGTCAGTGATATTTCACTTGTTTATAACTTTTTTCCAGTAAAAGAAATATTTTCAAAATGGGTATCAAATTGTGTGCAATTATTTGATTTGTCTATGTATACAAGGATTTTTCATTTGCTCAGATAGTAAAAAGTACAGCTTTCTCCATGTGCGCGGCATGACGTCTGACAATTTACAGCGTCCGAATTCCAGTGTGCACAATAAGACTGCATTTGTAATTTTTCCTTTTTATCTAATCCACAATATATTCGTGTCAAATTGTCGAGAATTTCTTGCCTTATCCGTAATTACAAAAGTTTTTTCGACACCTTGATTAGAGTCGAGTCGAAATTCAACGGTATGGGGACTTGTGTTAGCTCATTTGCGGAAATTGTCATGCGGCCCTAAACTGGGAATTCAGTGATATTTCACTTGTTTATACCTTTTTTCCAGTAAAAGAAATATTTTCAAAATGGCTATCAAATTGTGTGCAATTATTTGATTTGTCTATGTTTACAGGGATTTTTCATTTGCTCAGATAGTAAATAGTACAGCTTTCACCATGTGCGCGGTATGTCGTCTGACAATTTACAGCGTCCGAATTCCAGGGTGCGCAATAAGACTGCATTTGTAATTTTTCCTTTTTATCGAATCCACAATATATTGGTGTCCAATTGTCGGGAATTCCTTACCTTATCCATAATTACGAAAGTTTTTTCGACACCTTGAATATAGACGATTCGAAATACAACGGTATGGGGACTTGTGTTAGCTCATTTGTGGAAATTGTCATGCGGCCCTAAACTGGGAAATCAGTCATATTTCTCTTGTTTATAACTTTTTTCCAGTAAAAGAAATATGTTCAAAATGGGTATCAAATTGTGTGCAATTATTCGATATGTCTATGTTTACAGGGATTTTTCATTTGCTCAGATAGTAAAAAGTACAGCTTTCACCATGTGCGCGTCATGAAGTCTGACAATTTACAGCGACCGAATTCCAGTGTGCACAATAAGACTGCATTTCTACTTTTTTCCTTTTTATAGAATCCACAAAATATTAGTGTCAAATTATCGGGAATCTCTTGCCTTATCCATAATTACAAAAATTTGTACGACACCTTGAATAGAGTCGAGGGAAAATTCAACGGTATGGGGACTAGTTTTAGCTCATTTGCGGAAATTTTCATGCGGACCTAAACTGGGTAATCAGTCATAATTCACTTTTTTATAACTTTTTTCCAGTAAAAGAAATATTTTCAAAATGGGTATCAAATTGTGTGAAATTATTTGATTTGTCTATGTATACAGGGATTTTTCTTTTGCTCAGATAGTAAAAAGTACAGCTTTCACCATGTGCGCGGTATGTCGTCTGACAATTTACAGCGTCCGAATTCCAGTGTGCACAATAAGACTGCATTTCTACTTTTTCCTTTTTATAGAATCCACAAAATATTGGTGTCAAATTGTCGGGAATTTCTTGCCTTTTCCATAATTACAAAAGTTTGTTCGACACCTTGAATAGAGTCGAGGCAAACTTCAACGGTATGGGGACTAGTGTTAGCTCATTTGCGGAAATTTTCATGCGGACCTAAACTGGGTAATCAGTTATAATTCACTTTTTTATAACTTTTTTCCAGTAAAAGAAATATTTTCAAATTGGGTAACAAATTGTGTGCAATTATTTGATTTGTCTATATATACAGGGATTTTTCTTTTGCTCAGATAGTAAAAAGTACAGCTTTCAGCATGTGCGCGGTATGTCGTCTGACAATTTACAGCGTCTGAATTCCAGTGTGAACAAACAGAATGCATTTGTAATTTTTCCTTTTTATAGAATCCACAAAACATTGCTGTCCAATTGTTGGGAATTTCTTGCCTTATCCATTATTACAAAAGTTTTGTCGATACCTTGAATAGAGTCGAGGCAAAATTCAACGGTATGTGGACTAGTGTTAGCTCATTTGCGGAAATTTTCATGCGGACCTAAACTGGGTAATCAGTCATAATTCAATTTTATAACTTTTTTCCAGTAAAAGAAATATTTTCAAAATGGGTATCAAATTGTGTGCAATTATTTGATTTGTCTATGTATACGGGGATTTTTCTTTAGCTCAGATAGTAAAAAGTACAGCTTTCACCATGTGCGCGGTATGTCGTCTGACAATTTACAGCCTCCGAATTCCAGTTTGCACAATAAGACTGCATTTGTAATTTTTCCTTTTTATCGAATCCACAAAATATTGGTGTCAAATTGTCGGGAATTTCTTGCCTTATCCATAATTACAAAAGTTTGTTCGACACCTTGAATTCAGTCGAGGCAAAATTCAACGGTATGGGGACTAGTGTTAGCTCATTCGGGAAATTGTCATGCGGCCCTAAACTGGGAAATCAGTGATATTTCATATGTTTATAACTTTTTTCCAGTAAAACAAATATTTTCAAAATGCGTATCAAATTGTGTGCAATTATTTGATTTGTATATGTTTACAGGGATTTTTCATTTGCTCAGATAGTAAAAAGTACAGCTTTCACCATGTGCGCGGTATGTCGTCTGACAATTTACAGCGTCCGAATTCCAGTGTGCACAATAACACTGCATTTGTAATTTTTCCTTTTTATAGAATCCACAAAATATTGGTGTCAAATTGTCGGGAATTTCTTGCCTTATCCATAATTACAAAGTTTGTTCGACACGTTGAATAGATTCGAGGCAAAATTCAACGGTATGGGGAGTAGTGTTAGCTCATTTGCGGAAATTTTCATGTGGACCTAAACTGGGTAATCAGTCATAATTCACTTTTTTATAACTTTTTTCCAGTAAAAGAAATATTTTCAAAATGGGTATCAAATTGTGTGCAATTATTTGATTTGTCTATGTATACGGGGATTTTTCTTTAGCTCAGATAGTAAAAAGTACAGCTTTCACCATGTGCGCGGTATGTCGTCTGACAATTTACAGCCTCCGAATTCCAGTTTGCACAATAAGACTGCATTTGTAATTTTTCCTTTTTATCGAATCCACAAAATATTGGTGTCAAATTGTCGGGAATTTCTTGCCTTATCCATAATTACAAAAGTTTGTTCGACACCTTGAATTCAGTCGAGGCAAAATTCAACGGTATGGGGACTAGTGTTAGCTCATTCGGGAAATTGTCATGCGGCCCTAAACTGGGAAATCAGTGATATTTCATATGTTTATAACTTTTTTCCAGTAAAACAAATATTTTCAAAATGCGTATCAAATTGTGTGCAATTATTTGATTTGTATATGTTTACAGGGATTTTTCATTTGCTCAGATAGTAAAAAGTACAGCTTTCACCATGTGCGCGGTATGTCGTCTGACAATTTACAGCGTCCGAATTCCAGTGTGCACAATAACACTGCATTTGTAATTTTTCCTTTTTATAGAATCCACAAAATATTGGTGTCAAATTGTCGGGAATTTCTTGCCTTATCCATAATTACAAAGTTTGTTCGACACGTTGAATAGATTCGAGGCAAAATTCAACGGTATGGGGAGTAGTGTTAGCTCATTTGCGGAAATTTTCATGCGGACCTAAACTGGGTAATCAGTCATAATTCACTTTTTTATAACTTTTTTCCAGTAAAAGAAATATTTTCAAAATGTGTATCAAATTCTGTGCAATTATTTGATTCGTCGATGTATACAGGGATTTTTCTTTTGCTCAGATAGTAAAAAGTATAGCTTTCACCATGTGCGCGGTATGTCGTCTGACAATTGACAGCGTCCGAATTCCAGTGTGCATAATAAGACCGCATTTGTAATTTTTCCTTTTTATCGAATCCACAATATATTGGTGTCAAATTGTCGGGAATTTCTTGCCTTATCCATAATTACTAATGTTTTTTCGACACCTTGATTAGAGTCGAGTCGAAATTCAGCGGTATGGGGACTTGTGTTAGCTCATTTGCGGAAATTGTCATGCGGCCCTAAACTGGGAAATCAGTGATATTTCACTTGTTTATAACTTTTTTCCAGTAAAAGAAATATTTTCAAAATGGGTATCAAATTGTGTGCAATTATTCGATTTGTCTATGTTTACAGGGATTTTTCATTTGCTCAGATAGTAAAAAGTACAGCTTTCACCATGTGCGCGGTATGTCGTCTGACAATTTACAGCGCCCGAATTCAAGTGTGCACAATAAGACTGCATTTGTAATTTTTCATTTTTATCGAATCCACAATATAATGGTGTCCAATTGTCGGGAATTCCTTACCTTATCCATAATTACAAAAGTTTTTTCGACACCTTGAATAGAGTCGATTCGAAATTCAACGGTATGGGGACTTGTGTTAGCTCATTTGTGGAAATTGTCATGCGGCCCTAAACTGGGAAATCAGTCATATTTCACTTGTTTATTACTTTTTTCCATTAAAAAAATATTTTCAAAATGGGTATCAAATGGTGTGAAATTATTTTATTTATCTATGTTTACAGGGATGTTTCATTTGGTCAGATAGTAAAAAGTACAGCTTTCACTATGTGCGCGGTATGTCGTCTGACAATTTACAGCGTCCGAATTCCAGTGTGCAGAATAAGACTGCATTTCTAATTGTTCCTTTTTATCGAATGCACAAAATATTGGTGTCCAATTGTCGGGAATTTCTCACGTTATCTATAATGAAAAAAGTTATTTCGACACCTTGAATAGAGTCGATTCGAAATTCAACGGTATGGGGACATGTGTTAGCTCATTTGTGGAAATTGTCATGCGGCCCTAAACTGGGAAATCAGTCATATTTCACTTGTTCATAACTTTTTTCCAGTAAAAGAAATATTTTCAAAATGGGTATCAAATTGTGTGCAATTATTTGATATGTCTATGTTTACAGGGATTTTTCATTTGCTCAGATAGTAAAAAGTACAGCTTTCACCATGTGCGCGGCATGACGTCTGACAATTTACAGCGTCCGAATTCCAGTGTGCACAATAAGTCTGCATTTGTAATTTTTCCTTTTTATCAAATCCACAATATATTGGTGTCCAATTGTCGGGAATTCCTTACCTTATCCATAATTACATAAGTTTGTTCGACACCTTGAATAGAGTCGAGGCAAAATTCAACGGTATGGGGACTACTGTTCGCTCATTTGCGGAAATTTTCATGCGGACCTAAATTGGGTAATCAGTCATAATTCACTTTTTTATAACTTTTTTCCAGTAAAAGAAATATTTACAAAATGGGTATCAAATTGTGTGCAATTATTTTATTTGTCGATGTATACAGGGATTTTTCTTTAGCTCAGATAGTAAAAAGTACAGCTTTCACCATGTGCGCGGTATGTCGTCTGACAATTTACAGCGTCCGAATTCCAGTGTGCACAATAAGACTGCATTTGTAATTTTTCCGTTTTATCGAATCCACAAAATATTGGTGTCAAATTGTCGAGAATTTCTTGCCTTATCCATAATTACAAAAGTTTGTTCGACACCTTGAATACAGTCGAGGCCAAATTCAACGGTATGGGGACTAGTGTTAGCTCATTCGGGAAATTGTCATGCGGCCCTAAACTAATCAGTGATATTTCACATGTTTATAACTTTTTTCCAGTGAAAGAAATATTTTCAAAATGGGTAGCAAATTGTGTGCAATAATTTGATTTGTATATGTTTACAGGGATTTTTCATTTGCTCAGATAGTAAAAAGTACAGCTTTCACCATGTGCGCGGTATGTCGTTTGACAATTTACAGCGTCCGAATTCCAGTGTGCACAATAAGAATGCATTTCTATTTTTTCCTTTTTAGAGAATCCATAAAATATTGGTGTCAAATTGTCGGGAATTTCTTGCCTTATCCATAATTACAAAAGTTTTTTCGACACGTTGAATAGAGTCGAGGCGAAATTTAACGGTATGGGGACTTGTGTTAGCTCATTTGCGGAAATTGTCATGCGGCCCTAAACTGGGAAATCAGTGATATTTCACTTGTTTATAACTTTTTTCCAGTAAAAGAAATATTTTCAAAATGGGTATCAAATTGTGTGAAATTATTTGATTTGTCTATGTTTACAGGGATTTTTCATTTGCTCAGGTAGTAAAAAGTACAGCTTTCACCATGTACGCGGTATGTCGTTGACAATTTACAGCGTCCGAATTCCAGTGTGCACAATAAGACTGCATTTGTAATTTTTCCTTTTTATAGAATCCACAAAATATTGGTGTCAAATTTTCGGGAATTTCTTGCCTTATCCATAATTACAAAAGTTTGTTCGACACGTTGAATAGAGTCGAGGCAAAATTCAACGGTATGGGGACTAGTCTTAGCTCATTTGCGGAAATTGTCATGCGGCCCTAAACTGGGAAATCAGTGATATTTCACTTGTCTATAACTTTTTTCCAGTAAAAGAAATATTTTCAAAATGGGTATCAAATTGTGTGAAATTATTTGATTTATCTATGTTTACAGGCATGTTTCATTTGGTCAGATAGTAAAAAGTACAGGTTTCACTATGTGCGCGGTATGTCGTCTGACAATTTACAGCGTCAGAATTCCAGTGTGCACAATAAGACTGCATTTGTAATTTTTCCTTTTTATAGAATCCACAAAATATTGGTGTCAAATTGTCGTAAATTTCTTGCCTTATCCATAATTACAAACGTTTGTTCGACACCTTGAATAGAGTCGAGGCAAAATTCAACGGTATGGGGACTAGTGTTAGCTAATTTGCGGAAATGTTCATGCGGCCCTTAACTTGGAAATCAGTGATATTTCACATGTTTATAAATTTTCCAGTAAAAGAAATATTTTCAAAATGGGTATCAAATTGTGTGCAATTATTTGATTTGTCTATGTTTACAGGGATGTTTCTTTTGCTCAGATAGCAAAAAGTACAGCTTTCACAATGTGCGCGGTATGTCGTCTGACAATATACAGCGTCCGAATTCCAGTGTGAACAATATGAATGCATTTGTAATTTTTCCTTTTTATAGAATCCACAAAATATTGCTGTCCAATTTTCGGGAATTTCTTGCCTTATCCATAATTACAAAAGTTTGTTCGACACCTTGAATAGAGTCGAGGCAAAATTCAACGGTATGGGGACTAGTGTTATCACATTTGCGGAAATTTTCATGCGGACCTAAACTGGGTAATCAGTCAAAATTCACTTTTTTATAACTTTTTTCCAGTAAAAGAAATATTTTCAAAATGGGTATCACATTGTGTGCTATTATTTGATTTGTCTATGTATACAGGGATTTTTCTTTTGCTCAGATAGTAAAAAGTACAGCTTTCACCATGTGCGCGGTATGTCGTCTGACCATTTACAGCGTCTGAATTCCAGTGTGCACAATAAGACCGCATTTGTAATTTTTCTTTTTTATCGAATCCACAATATATTGGTGTCAAATTGTCGGGAATTTCTTGCCTTATCCGTAATTAGAAAAGTTTTTTCGACACCTTGATTAGAGTCGAGTCGAAATTCAACGGTATGGGGACTTGTGTTAGCTCATTTGCGGAAATTGTCATGCGGCCCTAAACTGGGAAATCAGTGATATTTCACTTGTTTATAACTTTTTTCCAGTAAAAGAAATATTTTCAAAATGGGTATCAGATTGTGTGCAGTTATTTGATATGTCTATGTTTACAGGGATTTTTCATTTGCTCAGATAGTAAAAAGTACAGCTTTCACCATGTGCGCGGCATGACGTCTGACAATTTACAGCGTCCGAATTCCAGTGTGCACAATAAGACTGCATTTCTACTTTTTCATTTTTATAGAATCCACAATATATTGGTGTCAAATTGTCGTGAATTTCTTGCCTTATCCATAATTACAAAGGTTTTTTCGACAAATTGAATAGAGTCGATGCGAAATTTGACGGTATGTGGACTAGTGTTAGCTGATTTGCGGAAATTGTCATGCGGCCCTAAACTGGGAAATCAGTGATATTTCACTTGTTTATAACTTTTTTCCAGTAAAAGAAATATTTTCAAAATGGGTATCAAATTGTGTGAAATCATTTGATTTATCTATGTTTGCAGGGATGTTTCATTTGGTCAGGTAGTAAAAAGTACAGCTTTCACTATGTGCGCGGTATGTCGTCTGACAATTTACAGCGTCCGTATTCCAGTGTGCACAATAAGACTGCATTTGTAATTTTTCCTTTTTATAGAATCCACAAAATATTGGTGTCAAATTGTCGAATATTTCTTGCCTTATCCATGATTACAAAAGTTTGTTCGACACCTTGAATAGAGTCGAGGCAAAATTCAACGGTATGGGGACTAGTGTTAGCTCATTTGCGGAAATTTTCATGCAGACCTAAACTGGGTAATCAGTCATAATTGACGTTTTTATAACTTTTTTCCAGTAAAAGAAATATTTTCAAAATGGGTATCAAATTGTGTGCAATTATTTGATTTGTCTATGTATACAGGGATTTTTCTTTTGCTCTGATAGTAAAAAGTACAGCTTTCACGATGTGCGCGGTATGTCGTCTGACAATATACAGCGTCCGAATTCCAGTGTGCACAATATGAATGCATTTGTAATTTTACCTTTTTATAGAATCCACAAAATATTGCGGTCCAATTGTCGGGAATTTCTTGCCTTATACATAATTACAAAAGTTTTTTCGACACATTGATTAGAGTCGAGTCGAAATTCAACGGTATGGGGACTTGTGTTAGCTTATTTGCGGAAATTGTCATGCGGCCCTAAACTGGGAATTCAGTGATATTTCACATGTTTATAACTTTTTTCCAGTAAAAGAAATATTTTAAAAATGGGTATCAAATTGTGTGCAATTATTTGATTTGTCTATGTATACAGGGATTTTTCATTTGCTCAGATAGTAAAAAGTAGAGCTTTCACCATGTGCGCGTTATGTCGTCAGACGATTTACAGCGTCCGAATTCCAGTGTGCACAATAAGACTGCATTTGTAATTTTTCCTTTTTATCGAATCGACAATATGTTGGTGTCCAATTTTCGGGAATTCCTTACCTTATCCATAATTACAAAAGTTTTTTCGACACCTTGAATAGAGTCGAGGCGAAATTCAACGGTATGGGGACGTGTTAGCTCATTTGTGGAAATTGTCATGCGGCCCTAAACTGGGAAATCAGTCATATTTCACTTGTTTATAACTTTTTTCCAGTAAGAGAAATATTTTCAAAATGGGTATCAAATTGTGTGCAATTATTTGATATGTCTATGTTTACAGGGATTTTTCATTTGCTCAGATAGTAAAAAGTACAGGTTTCACCATGTGCGCGGCATGACGTCTGACAATTTACAGCGTCCGAATTCCAGTGTGCACAATAAGACTGCATTTCTATTTTTTCCTTTTTATAGAATCCACAAAATATTGGTGTCAAATTGTCGGGAATTTCGTGCCTTATCCATAATTACAAAAGTTTGTTCGACACCTTGAATAGAGTCGAGGCAAAATTCAACGGTATGGGGACTAGTGTTAGCTCATTTGCGGAAATTTTCATGCGGACTTAAACTGGGTAATCAGTCATAATTCACTTTTTTATAACTTTTTTCCAGTAAAAGAAATATTTTCAAAATGGGTATCAAATTGTGTGCAATTATTTGATTTGTCTATGTATACAGGGATTTTTCTTTTGTCACATAGTAAAAAGTACAGCTTTCACCATATGCGCAGTATGTCGTCTGACAATATACAGCGTCCGAATTCCAGTGTGAACAATATGAATGCATTTGTAATTTTTCCTTTTTATAGAATGCACAAAATATTGCTCTCCAATTGTCAGGAATTTCTTGCCTTATCCATAATTACAAAAGTTTGTTCGGCACCTTGAATAGAGTCGAGAAAAAATTCACCGGTATGGGGAGTAGTGTTAGCTCATTCGCGGAAATTTTCATGCGGACCTAAACTGGGTAATCAGTCATAATTCACTTTTTTATAAGTTTTTCCAGTAAAAGAAATATTTTCAAAATGGGTAGCAAATTGTGTGCAATTATTTGATTTGTCTATGTTTACAGGGTTTTTTCATTTGCCCAGATAGTAAAAAGTACAGCTATCACCATGTGCGCGGTATGTCGTCTGACAATTTACAGCGTCCGAATTCCAGTGTGCACAATAAGACTGCATTTGTAATTTTTCCTTTTTATAGAATCCACAAAATATTGGTGTCAAATTGTCGAGAATTTCTTGCCTTATCCATAATTACAAAAGTTTTTTCGACACGTTGAATAGAGTCGAGGCGAAATTTAACGGTATGGGGACTTGTGTTAGCTCATTTGCGGAAATTGTCATGCAGCCCTAAACAGGGAAATCAGTGATATTTCACTTGTTTATAACTTTTTTCCAGTAAAAGAAATATTTTCAAAATGGGTATCAAATTGTGTGAAATGATTTGATTTATCTATGTTTACAGTGATGTTTCATTTGGTCAGATAGTAAAAAGTACAGCTTTCACTATGTGCGCGGTATGTCGTCTGACAATTTACAGTGTCCGAATTCCAGTGTGCACAATAAGACTGCATTTGTAATTTTTCCTTTTTATAGAATCCACAAAATATTGGTGTCAAATTGTCGGAAATTTCTTGCCTTATCCATAATTACAAAAGTTTGTTCGACACCTTGAATAGAGTCGAGGCAAAATTCAACGGTATGGGGACTAGTGTTAGCTCATTTGCGGAAATTTTCATGCGGACCTAAACTGGCTAATGAGTCATAATTCACTTTTTTATAACTTTTTTCCAGTAAAAGAAATATTTTCAAAACGGGTATCAAATTGTGTGCAATTATTTGATTTGTCTATGCATACAGGGATTTTTCTTTTGCTCAGATAGTAAAAAGTACAGCTTTCACCATGTGCGCGGTATGTCGTCTGACAATATACAGCGTCCGAATTCCAGTGTGCACAATATGAATGCATTTGTAATTTAACCTTTTTATAGAATCCACAAAATATTGCGGTCCAATTGTCGGGAATTTCTTGCCTTATACATAATTACAAAAGTTTTTTCGACACATTGATTAGAGTCGAGTCGAAATTCAACGGTATGGGGACTTGTGTTAGCTTATTTGCGGAAATTGTCATGCGGCCCTAAACTGGGAATTCAGTGATATTTCACATGTTTATAACTTTTTTCCAGTAAAAGAAATATTTTAAAAATGGGTATCAAATTGTGTGCAATTATTTGATTTGTCTATGTATACAGGGATTTTTCATTTGCTCAGATAGTAAAAAGTAGAGCTTTCACCATGTGCGCGTTATGTCGTCAGACGATTTACAGCGTCCGAATTCCAGTGTGCACAATAAGACTGCATTTGTAATTTTTCCTTTTTATCGAATCGACAATATGTTGGTGTCCAATTTTCGGGAATTCCTTACCTTATCCATAATTACAAAAGTTTTTTCGACACCTTGAATAGAGTCGAGGCGAAATTCAACGGTATGGGGACGTGTTAGCTCATTTGTGGAAATTGTCATGCGGCCCTAAACTGGGAAATCAGTCATATTTCACTTGTTTATAACTTTTTTCCAGTAAGAGAAATATTTTCAAAATGGGTATCAAATTGTGTGCAATTATTTGATATGTCTATGTTTACAGGGATTTTTCATTTGCTCAGATAGTAAAAAGTACAGGTTTCACCATGTGCGCGGCATGACGTCTGACAATTTACAGCGTCCGAATTCCAGTGTGCACAATAAGACTGCATTTCTATTTTTTCCTTTTTATAGAATCCACAAAATATTGGTGTCAAATTGTCGGGAATTTCGTGCCTTATCCATAATTACAAAAGTTTGTTCGACACCTTGAATAGAGTCGAGGCAAAATTCAACGGTATGGGGACTAGTGTTAGCTCATTTGCGGAAATTTTCATGCGGACTTAAACTGGGTAATCAGTCATAATTCACTTTTTTATAACTTTTTTCCAGTAAAAGAAATATTTTCAAAATGGGTATCAAATTGTGTGCAATTATTTGATTTGTCTATGTATACAGGGATTTTTCTTTTGTCACATAGTAAAAAGTACAGCTTTCACCAAATGCGCAGTATGTCGTCTGACAATATACAGCGTCCGAATTCCAGTGTGAACAATAAGAATGCATTTGTAATTTTTCCTTTTTATAGAATGCACAAAATATTGCTCTCCAATTGTCAGGAATTTCTTGCCTTATCCATAATTACAAAAGTTTGTTCGGCACCTTGAATAGAGTCGAGGCAAAATTCAACGGTATGGGGACTAGTGTTAGCTCATTTGCGGAAATTTTCATGCGGACCTAAACTGGGTAATCAGTCATAATTCACTTTTTTATAAGTTTTTCCAGTAAAAGAAATATTTTCAAAATGGGTATCAAATTGTGTGCAATTATTTGATTTGTCTATGTTTACAGGGATTTTTCATATTCTCAGATAGTAAAAAGTACAGCTTTGACCATGTGCGCGTTATATCGTCTGACAATATACAGCGTCCAAATTCCAGTGTGCACAATAAGACTGCATTTGTAATTTTTCCTTTGTATCGAATCCACAATATATTGGTGTCCAATTGTCGGGAATTCCTTACCTTATCCATGATTACAAAAGTTTTTTCGTCACCTTGAATAGAGTCGATTCGAAATTCAACGGTATGGGGACTTGTGTTAGCTCATTTGTGGAAATTGTCATGCGGCCCTAAACTGGGAAAACAGTCATATTTCACTTGTTTATAACTTTTTTCCAGTAAAAGAAATATTTTCAAAATGGGTGTCAAATTGTGTGCAATTATTTGATATGTCTATGTTCACAGGGATTTTTCATTTGCTCAGATAGTAAAAAGTACAGCTTTCACCATGTGCGAGGCATGACGTCTGACAATTTACAGCGTCCGAATTCCAGTATGCACAATAAGACTGCATTTCTACTTTTTCCTTTTTATAGAATCCACAAAATATTGGTGTAAAATTGTCGAGAATTTCTTGCCTTATCCATAATTTCACAAGTTTTTTCGACACGTTGAATAGAGTCGAGTCGAAATTTCACGGTATGGGGACTTGTGTTAGCTCATTTGCGGAAATTGTCATGCGGCCCTAAACTGGGAAATCAGTGATATTTCACTTGTTTATAACTTTTTTCCAGTAAAAGAAATATTTTCAAAAGGAGTATCAAATTGTGTGAAATTATTTGATTTATCTATGTTTACAGGGATGTTTCATTTGGCCAGATAATAAAAAGTACAGCTTTCACTATGTGCGCCGTATGTCGTCTGACAATTTACAGCGTCCTATTTCCAGTGTGCACAATAAGACTGCATTTGTAATTTTTCCTTTTTATAGAATCCAAAAAATATTGGTGTCAAATTGTCGGGAATTTCGTGCCTTATCCATAATTACAAAAGTTTGTTCGACACGTTGAATAGAGTCGAGGCGAAATTTAACGGTATGGGGACTTGTGTTAGATCATTTGCGGAAATTTTCATGCGGACCTAAAATGGGTAATCAGTCATTATTCACGTTTTTATAACTTTTTTCCAGTAAAAGAAATATTTTCACAATGGGTATCAAATTGTGTGCAATTATTTGATATGTCTATGTTTACAGGGATTTTTCATTTTCTCAGACAGTAAAAAGTACAGCTTTCACCATGTGCGCGGCATGACGCCTGACAATTTATAGCGTCCAAATTCCAGTGTGCACAATAAGAATGCATTTCTACTTTTTCCTTTTTAGAGAATCCACAAAATATTGGTGTCAAATTGTCGGGAATTTCTTGCCTTATCCATAATTACAAAAGTTTTTTCGACAGGTTGAATAGAGTCGAGGCGAAATTTAACCCTATGGGGACTTGTGTTAACTCATTTGCGGAAATTGTCATGCGGCCCTAAACTGGGAAATCAGTGATATTTCACTTGTTTATAACTTTTTTCCAGTAAAAGAAATATTTTCAAAATGGGTATCAAATTGTGTGAAAATATTTGATTTATCTATGTTTACAGGGATGTTTCATTTGTTCAGATAGTAAAAAGTACAGCTTTCACTATGTGCGCGGTATGTCGTCTGACAATTTACAGCGTCCGAATTCCAGTGTGCACAATAAGACTGCATTTCTACTTTTTCCTTTTTATAGAATCCACAAAATATTGGTGTCAAATTGTCGCGAATTTCTTGCCTTATCCATAATTACAAAAGTTTTTTCGACACGTTGAATAGAGTCGAGGCGAAATTTAACGGTATGGGGACTAGTGTTAGATCATTTTCGGAAATTGTCATGCGGCCCTAAACTGGGAAATCAGTGATATTTCACTTGTTTATAACTTTTTTCCAGTAAAAAAATATTTTCAAAATAGGTATCAAATTGTGTGAAATTATTTGATTTATCTATGTTTAAAGGGATGTTTCATTTGGTCAGATAGTAAAAGTACAGCTTTCACTATGTGCGCGGAATGTCGTCTGACAATTTACAGCGTCCGAATTCCAGTGTGCACAATAAGACTGCATTTGTAATTTTTCCTTTTTATCGAATCCACAATATATTGGTGTCCAATTGTCGGGAATTCCTTACCTTATCCATAATTACAAAAGTTTTTTCGACACCTTGATTAGAGTCGAGTCGAAATTCAACGGTATGGGGACTTGTGTTAGCTCATTTGCGGAAATTTTCATGCGGCCCTAAACTGGGAAATCAGTGATATTTCACTTGTTTATAACTTTTTTCCAGTAAAAGAAATATTTTCAAAATGGGTATCAAATTGTGTACAATTATTTGATATGTCTATGTTTACAGGGATTTTTCATTTGCTCAGATAGTAAAAAGTACAGCTTTCACCATGTGCGCGTTATGTCGTCTGACAATTTACAGCGTCCGAATTCCAGTGTGCACTATAAGACTGCATTTGTAATTTTTCCTTTTTATAGAATCCACAAAATATTGGTGTCAAATTGTCGCGAATTTCTTGCCTTATCCATAATTACAAAAGTTTGTTCGACACCTTGAATAGAGTCGAGGCAAAATTCAACGGTATGGTGACTAGTGTTAGCTCATTTGCGGAAATTTTCATGCGGACCTAAACTGGGTAATCAGTCATAATTCACGTTTTTATAACTTTTTTCCAGTAAAAGAAATATTTTCAAAATGGGTATCAAATTGTGTGCAATTATTTGATTTGTCGATGTATACAGGGATTTTTCTTTTGCTCAGATAGTAAAAAGTACAGCTTTCACGATGTGCGCGGTATGTCGTCTGACAATATACAGCGTCCGAATTCCAGTGTGGACAATAAGAATGCATTTGTAATTTTTCTTTTTTTATAGAATCCACAAAATATTGGTGTCCAATTGTCGGGAATTTCTTGCCTTATCCATAATTACAAAAGTTTGTTAGACACCTTGAATAGAGTCGAGGCAAAATTCAACGGTATGGGGACTAGTGTTAGCTCATTTGCGGAAATTTTCATGCGGACCTAAACTGGGTAATCAGTCATAATTCACGTTTTTATAACTTTTTTCCAGTAAAAGAAATATTTTCAAAATGGGTATCAAATTGTGTGCAATTATTTGATTTGTCTATGTATACAGGGATTTTTCTTTTGCTCAGATAGTAAGAAGTACAGCTTTCACGATGTGCGCGGTATGTCGTCTGACAATATGCAGCGTCCGAATTCCAGTGTGGACAATAAGAATGCATTTGTAATTTTTCTTTTTTTATAGAATCCACAAATTATTGGTGTCCAATTGTCGGTAATTTCTTGCCTTATCCATAATTACAAAAGTTTGTTAGACACCTTGAATAGAGTCGAGGCAAAATTCAACGGTATGGGGACTAGTGTTAGCTCATTTGCGGAAATTGTCATGCGGCCCTAAACTGGGAAATCAGTCATATTTCACTTGTTTATAACTTTTTTCCAGTAAAAGAAATATTTTCAAAATGGGTATCAAATTGTGTGCAATTATTTGATATGTCTATGTTTACAGGGATTTTTCTTTTGCTCAGATAGTAAAAAGTAGAGCTTTCACCATGTGAGCGGCATGACGTCTGACAATTTACAGCGTCCGACTTCCAGTGTGCACAATAAGACTGCATTTCTACTTTTTCCATTTTATAGAATCCACAAAATATTGGTGTCAAATTGTCGCGAATTTCTTGCCTTATCCATAATTACAAAAGTTTTTTCGACACGTTGAATAGAGTCGAGGCGAAATTTAACGGTATGGGGACTAGTGTTAGCTCATTTGCGGAAATTGTCATGCGGCCCTAAACTGGGAAATCAGTGATATTTCACTTGTTTATAACTTTTTTCCAGTAAAAGAAATATTTTCAAAATAGGTATCAAATTGTGTGAAATTATTTGATTTATCTATGTTTAAAAGGATGTTTCATTTGGTCAGATAGTAAAAAGTACAGCTTTCACTATGTGCGCGGAATGTCGTCTGACAATTTACAGCGTCCGAATTCCAGTGTGCACAATAAGACTGCATTTGTAATTTTTCCTTTTTATTAAATCCACAATATATTGGTGTCCAATTGTCGGGAATTCCTTACCTTATCCATAATTACGAAAGTTTTCTCGACACCTTGAATAGAGTCTATTCGAAATTAAACGGTATGGGGACTTGTGTTAGCTCATTTGTGGAAATTTTCATGCGGCCCTAAACTGGTAAATCAGTCATATTTCACTTGTTTATAACTTTTTTCCAGTAAAAGAAATATTTTCAAAATGGGTATCAAAATGTGTGCAATTATTTGATATGTCTATGTTTACAGGGATTTTTCATTTGCTCAGATAGTAAAAAGTACAGCTTTCACCATGTGCGCTTTATGTCGTCTGACAATTTACAGCGTCCGAATTCCAGTGTGCACAATATGATTACATTTGTAATTTTTCCTTTTCATCGAATCCACAATATATTGGTGTACAATTGTCGGGAATTCCTTACCTTATACATAATTACAAAAGTTTTTTCGACACCTTAAATAGAGTCGAGGCGAAATTCAACGGTATGGGGACTTGTGTTAGCTCATTTGTGGAAATTGTCCTGCGGCCCTAAACTGGAAAATCAGTCATATTTCACTTGTTTATAACTGTTTTCCAGTAAAAGAAATATTTTCAAAATGGGTATCAAATTTTGTGAAATTATTTGATTTATCTATGTTTACAGGGATGTTTCATTTGGTCAGATAGTAAAAAGTACAGCTTTCACTATGTGCGCGGTATGTCGTCTGACAATTTACAACGTCCGAATTCCAGTGTGCACTATAAGACTGCATTTGTAATTTTTCCTTTTTATAGAATCCACAAAATATTGGTGTCAAATTGTCGTAAATTTCTTGCCTTATCCATAATTACAAAAGTTTGTTCGACACCTTGAATAGAGTCGAGGCAAAATTCAACGGTATGGGGACTACTGTTAGCTCATTTGCGGAAATTTTCATGCGACCTAAACTGGGTAATCAGTCATAATTCACTTTTTTATAACTTTTTTCCAGTAAAAGAAATATTTTCAAAATGGGTATCAAATTGTGTGAAATTATTTGATTTGTCTATGTATACAGAGATTTTCTTTTGCTCAGATAGTAAAATGTACAGCTTTCACCATGTGCGCGGTATGTCGTCTGACAATATACAGCGTCCGAATTCCAGTGTGCACAATAAGACTGCTTTTGTAATTTTTCCTTTTTATCGAATCCACAATATATTGGTGTCCAATTGTCGGGAATTCCTTACCTTATCCATAATTACAAAAGTTTTTTCGACACCTTAAATAGAGTCGAGGCGAAATTCAACGGTATGGGGACTTGTGTTAGCTCATTTGTGGAAATTGTCCTGCGGGCCTAAACTGGGAAATCAGTCATATTTCACTTGTTTATAACTTTTTTCCAGTAAAAGAAATATTTTCAAAATGGGTATCAAATTGTGTGCAATTATTTGATATGTCTATGTTTACAGGTATTTTTTATTTGCTCAGATAGTAAAAAGTACAGCTTTCACCATGTGAGCGGCATGACGTCTGACAATTTACAGCGTCCGAATTCCAGTGTGCACAATAAGACTGCATTTCTACTTTTTCCTTTTTATAGAATCCACAAAATATTGCTGTCAAATTGTCGGGAATTTCTTGCCTTATCCATAATTACAAAGGTTATTTCGACACGTTGAATAGAGTCGAGGCGAAATTTAACGGTATGGGGACTAGTGTTAGCTCATTTGCGGAAATTGTCATGCGGCCAAAAACTGGGAAATCAGTGATATTCCACTTGTTTATAACTTTTTTCCAGTAAAAGAAATATTTTCAAAATGGGTATCAAATTGTGTGCAATTATTTGATATGTCTATGTTTACAGGGATTTTTCATTTGCTCAGATAGTAAAAAGTACAGCTTTCACCATGTGCGCGGCATGACGTCTGACAATTTACAGCGTCCGAATTCCAGTATGCACAATAAGACTGCATTTGTAATTTTTCCTTTTTATCAAATCCACAATATATTGGTGTCAATTGTCGGGAATTCCTTACCTTATCCATAATTACGAAAGTTTTCTCGACACCTTGAATAGAGTCTATTCGAAATTAAACGGTATGGGGACTTGTGTTAGCTCATTTGTGGAAATTTTCATGCGGCCCTAAACTGGTAAATCAGTCATATTTCACTTGTTTATAACTTTTTTCCAGTAAAAGAAATATTTTCAAAATGGGTATCAAATTGTGTGCAATTATGTGATATGACTATGTTTACAGGGATTTTTCATTTGCTCTGATAGTAAAAAGTACAGCTTTCACCATGTGCGCGTTATGTCGTCTGACAATTTACAGCGTCCGAATTCCAGTGTGCACAATATGATTACATTTGTAATTTTTCCTTTTTATCGAATCCACAATATATTGGTGTACAATTGTCGGGAATTCCTTACCTTATCCATAATTACAAAAGTTTTTTCGACACCTTAAATAGAGTCGAGGCGAAATTCAACGGTATGGGGACTTGTGTTAGCTCATTTGTGGAAATTGTCCTGCGGCCCTAAACTGGGAAATCAGTCATATTTCACTTGTTTATAACTGTTTTCCAGTAAAAGAAATATTTTCAAAATGGGTATCAAATTTTGTGAAATTATTTGATTTATCTATGTTTACAGGGATGTTTCATTTGGTCAGATAGTAAAAAGTACAGCTTTCACTATGTGCGCGGTATGTCGTCTGACAATTTACAACGTCCGAATTCCAGTGTGCACTATAAGACTGCATTTGTAATTTTTCCTTTTTATAGAATCCACAAAATATTGGTGTCAAATTGTCGTAAATTTCTTGCCTTATCCATAATTACAAAAGTTTGTTCGACACCTTGAATAGAGTCGAGGCAAAATTCAACGGTATGGGGACTACTGTTAGCTCATTTGCGGAAATTTTCATGCGACCTAAACTGGGTAATCAGTCATAATTCACTTTTTTATAACTTTTTTCCAGTAAAAGAAATATTTTCAAAATGGGTATCAAATTGTGTGAAATTATTTGATTTGTCTATGTATACAGAGATTTTCTTTTGCTCAGATAGTAAAATGTACAGCTTTCACCATGTGCGCGGTATGTCGTCTGACAATATACAGCGTCCGAATTCCAGTGTGCACAATAAGACTGCTTTTGTAATTTTTCCTTTTTATCGAATCCACAATATATTGGTGTCCAATGGTCGGGAATTCCTTACCTTATCCATAATTACAAAAGTTTTTTCGACACCTTAAATAGAGTCGAGGCGAAATTCAACGGTATGGGGACTTGTGTTAGCTCATTTGTGGAAATTGTCCTGCGGGCCTAAACTGGGAAATCAGTCATATTTCACTTGTTTATAACTTTTTTCCAGTAAAAGAAATATTTTCAAAATGGGTATCAAATTGTGTGCAATTATTTGATATGTCTATGTTTACAGGTATTTTTTATTTGCTCAGATAGTAAAAAGTACAGCTTTCACCATGTGAGCGGCATGACGTCTGACAATTTACAGCGTCCGAATTCCAGTGTGCACAATAAGACTGCATTTCTACTTTTTCCTTTTTATAGAATCCACAAAATATTGGTGTCAAATTGTCGCGAATTTCTTGCCTTATCCATAATTACAAAGGTTATTTCGACACGTTGAATAGAGTCGAGGCGAAATTTAACGGTATGGGGACTAGTGTTAGCTCATTTGCGGAAATTGTCATGCGGCCAAAAACTGGGAAATCAGTGATATTCCACTTGTTTATAACTTTTTTCCAGTAAAAGAAATATTTTCAAAATGGGTATCAAATTGTGTGCAATTATTTGATTGGTCTATGTATACAGGGATTTTTCTTTTGCTCAGATAGTAAAAAGTACAGCTTTCACTATGTGCGCGGTATGTCGTCTGACAATTTACAACGTCCGAATTCCAGTGTGCACTATAAGACTGCATTTGTAATTTTTCCTTTTTATCGAATCCAGAATATATTGCTGTACAATTGTCGGGAATTCCTTACCTTATCCATAATTACAAAAGTTTTTTCGACACCTTAAATAGAGTCGAGGCTAAATTCAACGGTATGGGGACTTGTGTTAGCTCATTTGTGGAAATTGTCCTGCGGCCCTAAACTGGGAAATCAGTCATATTTCACTTGTTTATAATTTTTTCCAGTAAAAGAAATATTTTCAAAATGGGTATCAAATTTTGTGAAATTATTTGATTTATCTATGTTTACAGGGATGTTTCATTTGGTCAGATAGTAAAAAGTACAGCTTTCACTATGTGCGCGGTATGTCGTCTGACAATTTACAACGTCCGAATTCCAGTGTGCACTATAAGACTGCATTTGTAATTTTTCCTTTTTATAGAATCCACAAAATATTGGTGTCAAATTGTCGTAAATTTCTTGCTTTATCCATAATTACAAAAGTTTGTTCGACACCTTGAATAGAGTCGAGGCAAAATTCAACGGTATGGGGACTAGTGTTAGCTCATTTGCGGAAATTTTCATGCGACCTAAACTGGGTAATCAGTCATAATTCACTTTTTTATAACTTTTTTCCAGTAAAAGAAATATTTTCAAAATGGGTATCAAATTGTGTGCAATTATTTGATTTGTCTATGTATACAGGGATTTTTCTTTTGCACAGATAGTAAAAAGTACAGCTTTCACGATGTGCGCGGCATGTCGTCTGACAATATACAGCGTCCGAATTCCAGTGTGGACAATAAGAATGCATTTGTAATTTTTCTTTTTTTATAGAATCCACAAAATATTGGTGTCCAATTGTCGGTAATTTCTTGCCTTATCCATAATTACAAAAGTTTGTTAGACACCTTGAATAGAGTCGAGGCAAAATTCAACGGTATGGGGACAAGTGTTAGCTCATTTGCGGAAATTGTCATGCGGCCCTAAACTGGGAAATCAGTCATATTTCACTTGTTTATAACTTTTTTCCAGTAAAAGAAATATTTTCAAAATTGGTATCAAATTGTGTGCAATTATTTGATATGTCTATGTTTACAGGGATTTTTCTTTTGTTCAGATAGTAAAAAGTACAGATTTCACCATGTGAGCGGCATGACGTCTGACAATTTACAGCGTCCGACTTCCAGTGTGCACAATAAGACTGCATTTCTACTTTTTCCTTTTTATAGAATCCACAAAATATTGGTGTCAAATTGTCGCGGATTTCTTGCCTTATCCATAATTACAAAAGTTTTTTCGACACGTTGAATAGAGTCGAGGCGAAATTTAACGGTATGGGGACTAGTGTTAGCTCATTTGCGGAAATTGTCATGCGGCCCTAAACTGGGAAATCAGTGATATTTCACTTGTTTATAACTTTTTTCCAGTAAAAGAAATATTTTCAAAATAGGTATCAAATTGTGTGAAATTATTTGATTTATCTATGTTTAAAAGGATGTTTCATTTGGTCAGATAGTAAAAAGTACAGCTTTCACCATGTGCGCGGTATGTCGTCTGACAATATACAGCGTCCGAATTCCAGTGTGAGCAATAAGAATGCATTTGTAATTTTTCCTTTTTATAGAATCCACAAAATATTGCAGTCCAATTATCAGCAATTTCTTGTCTTATCCATAATTACAAAAGTTTGTTCGACAACTTGAATAGAGTCGAGGCAAAATCCAACGGTATGGGGACTTGTGTTAACTCATTTGCGGAAATTGTCATGCGGACTAAAACTGGGTAATCAGTCATAATTCACTTTTTTATAACTTTTTTCCAGTAAAAGTAATATTTTCAAAATGGGTATCAAATTGTGTGCAATTATTTGATTTGTCTATGTTTACAGTGATTTTTCATTTGCTCAGATAGTAAAAAGTACAGCTTTCACCATGTGCGCGGTATGTGGTCTGACAATTTACAGCGTCCGAATTCCAGTGTGCACAATAAGACTGCATTTGTAATTTTTCCTTTTTATCGAATACACAATATATTGGTGTCCAATTGTCGGGAATTCCTTACCTTATCCTTAATTACAAAAGTTTTTTCGACACCTTGAATAGAGTCGATTCGAAATTCAACGGTATGGGGACTTGTGTTAGCTCATTTGTGGAAATTGTCATGCGGCCCTAAACTGGGAAATCAGTCATATTTCACTTGTTTATAACTTTTTTCCAGTAAAAGAAATATTTTCAAAATGGGTATCAAGTTGTGTGCAATTATTTGATATGTCTATGTTTACAGGGATTTTTCATTTGCTCAGATAGTAAAAAGTACAGCTTTCACTATGTGCGCGGTATGTCGTCTGACAATTTACAACGTCCGAATTCCAGTGTGCACTATAAGACTGCATTTGTAATTTTTCCTTTTTATAGAATCCACAAAATATTGGTGTCAAATTGTCGTAAATTTCTTGCCTTATCCATAATTACAAAAGTTTGTTCGACACCTTGAATAGAGTCGAGGCAAAATTCAACGGTATGGGGACTTGTGTTAGCTCATTTGTGGAAATTGTCCTGCGGACCTAAACTGGGTAATCAGTCATAATTCACTTTTTTATAACTTTTTTCCAGTAAAAGAAATATTTTCAAAATGGGTATCAAATTGTGTGAAATTATTTGATTTGTCTATGTATACAGAGATTTTCTTTTGCTCAGATAGTAAAATGTACAGCTTTCACCATGTGCGCGGTATGTCGTCTGACAATATACAGCGTCCGAATTCCAGTGTGCACAATAAGACTGCTTTTGTAATTTTTCCTTTTTATCGAATCCACAATATATTGGTGTCCAATTGTCGGGAATTCCATACCTTATCCATAATTACAAAAGTTTTTTCGACACCTTAAATAGAGTCGAGGCGAAATTCAACGGTATGGGGACTTGTGTTAGCTCATTTGTGGAAATTGTCCTGCGGCCCTAAACTGGGAAATCAGTCATATTTCACTTGTTTATAACTTTTTTCCAGTAAAAGAAATATTTTCAAAATGGGTATCAAATTGTGTGCAATTATTTGATATGTCTATGTTTACAGGTATTTTTTATTTGCTCAGATAGTAAAAAGTACAGCTTTCACCATGTGAGCGGCATGACATCTGACAATTTACAGCGTCCGAATTCCAGTGTGCACAATAAGACTGCATTTCTACTTTTTCCTTTTTATAGAATCCACAAAATATTGGTGTCAAATTGTCGCGAATTTCTTGCCTTATCCATAATTACAAAGGTTTTTTCGACACGTAGAATAGAGTCGAGGCGAAATTTAACGGTATGGGGACTAGTATTAGCTCATTTGCGGAAATTGTCATGCGGCCAAAAACTGGGAAATCAGTGATATTCCACTTGCTTATAACTTTTTTCCAGTAAAAGAAATATTTTCAAAATGGGTATCAAATTGTGTGCAATTATTTGATATGTCTATGTTTACAGGGATTTTTCATTTGCTCAGATAGTAAAAAGTACAGCTTTCACCATGTGCGCGGCATGACGTCTGACAATTTACAGCGTCCGAATTCCAGTATGCACAATAAGACTGCATTTGTAATTTTTCCTTTTTATCAAATCCACAATATATTGGTGTCAATTGTCGGGAATTCCTTACCTTATCCATAATTACGAAAATTTTCTCGACACCTTGAATAGAGTCTATTCGAAATTAAACGGTATGGGGACTTGTGTTAGCTCATTTGTGGAAATTTTCATGCGGCCCTAAACTGGGAAATCAGTCATATTTCACTTGTTTATAACTTTTTTCCAGTAAAAGAAATATTTTCAAAATGGGTATCAAATTTTGTGAAATTATTTGATTTATCTATGTTTACAGGGATGTTTCATTTGGTCAGATAGTAAAAAGTACAGCTTTCACTATGTGCGCGGTATGTCGTCTGACAATTTACAACGTCCGAATTCCAGTGTGCACTATAAGACTGCATTTGTAATTTTTCCTTTTTATAGAATCCACAAAATATTGGTGTCAAATTGTCGTAAATTTCTTGCTTTATCCATAATTACAAAAGTTTGTTCGACACCTTGAATAGAGTCGAGGCAAAATTCAACGGTATGGGGACTAGTGTTAGCTCATTTGCGGAAATTTTCATGCGACCTAAACTGGGTAATCAGTCATAATTCACTTTTTTATAACTTTTTTCCAGTAAAAGAAATATTTTCAAAATGGGTATCAAATTGTGTGCAATTATTTGATTTGTCTATGTATACAGGGATTTTTCTTTTGCACAGATAGTAAAAAGTACAGCTTTCACGATGTGCGCGGCATGTCGTCTGACAATATACAGCGTCCGAATTCCAGTGTGGACAATAAGAATGCATTTGTAATTTTTCTTTTTTTATAGAATCCACAAAATATTGGTGTCCAATTGTCGGTAATTTCTTGCCTTATCCATAATTACAAAAGTTTGTTAGACACCTTGAATAGAGTCGAGGCAAAATTCAACGGTATGGGGACAAGTGTTAGCTCATTTGCGGAAATTGTCATGCGGCCCTAAACTGGGAAATCAGTCATATTTCACTTGTTTATAACTTTTTTCCAGTAAAAGAAATATTTTCAAAATTGGTATCAAATTGTGTGCAATTATTTGATATGTCTATGTTTACAGGGATTTTTCTTTTGTTCAGATAGTAAAAAGTACAGATTTCACCATGTGAGCGGCATGACGTCTGACAATTTACAGCGTCCGACTTCCAGTGTGCACAATAAGACTGCATTTCTACTTTTTCCTTTTTATAGAATCCACAAAATATTGGTGTCAAATTGTCGCGGATTTCTTGCCTTATCCATAATTACAAAAGTTTTTTCGACACGTTGAATAGAGTCGAGGCGAAATTTAACGGTATGGGGACTAGTGTTAGCTCATTTGCGGAAATTGTCATGCGGCCCTAAACTGGGAAATCAGTGATATTTCACTTGTTTATAACTTTTTTCCAGTAAAAGAAATATTTTCAAAATAGGTATCAAATTGTGTGAAATTATTTGATTTATCTATGTTTAAAAGGATGTTTCATTTGGTCAGATAGTAAAAAGTACAGCTTTCACCATGTGCGCGGTATGTCGTCTGACAATATATAGCGTCCGAATTCCAGTGTGAGCAATAAGAATGCATTTGTAATTTTTCCTTTTTATAGAATCCACAAAATATTGCAGTCCAATTATCGGCAATTTCTTGTCTTATCCATAATTACAAAAGTTTGTTCGACAACTTGAATAGAGTCGAGGCAAAATCCAACGGTATGGGGACTTGTGTTAACTCATTTGCGGAAATTGTCATGCGGACTAAAACTGGGTAATCAGTCATAATTCACTTTTTTATAACTTTTTTCCAGTAAAAGTAATATTTTCAAAATGGGTATCAAATTGTGTGCAATTATTTGATTTGTCTATGTTTACAGTGATTTTTCATTTGCTCAGATAGTAAAAAGTACAGCTTTCACCATGTGCGCGGTATGTGGTCTGACAATTTACAGCGTCCGAATTCCAGTGTGCACAATAAGACTGCATTTGTAATTTTTCCTTTTTATCGAATACACAATATATTGGTGTCCAATTGTCGGGAATTCCTTACCTTATCCTTAATTACAAAAGTTTTTTCGACACCTTGAATAGAGTCGATTCGAAATTCAACGGTATGGGGACTTGTGTTAGCTCATTTGTGGAAATTGTCATGCGGCCCTAAACTGGGAAATCAGTCATATTTCACTTGTTTATAACTTTTTTCCAGTAAAAGAAATATTTTCAAAATGGGTATCAAGTTGTGTGCAATTATTTGATATGTCTATGTTTACAGGGATTTTTCATTTGCTCAGATAGTAAAAAGTACAGCTTTCACTATGTGCGCGGTATGTCGTCTGACAATTTACAACGTCCGAATTCCAGTGTGCACTATAAGACTGCATTTGTAATTTTTCCTTTTTATAGAATCCACAAAATATTGGTGTCAAATTGTCGTAAATTTCTTGCCTTATCCATAATTACAAAAGTTTGTTCGACACCTTGAATAGAGTCGAGGCAAAATTCAACGGTATGGGGACTTGTGTTAGCTCATTTGTGGAAATTGTCCTGCGGACCTAAACTGGGTAATCAGTCATAATTCACTTTTTTATAACTTTTTTCCAGTAAAAGAAATATTTTCAAAATGGGTATCAAATTGTGTGAAATTATTTGATTTGTCTATGTATACAGAGATTTTCTTTTGCTCAGATAGTAAAATGTACAGCTTTCACCATGTGCGCGGTATGTCGTCTGACAATATACAGCGTCCGAATTCCAGTGTGCACAATAAGACTGCTTTTGTAATTTTTCCTTTTTATCGAATCCACAATATATTGGTGTCCAATTGTCGGGAATTCCATACCTTATCCATAATTACAAAAGTTTTTTCGACACCTTAAATAGAGTCGAGGCGAAATTCAACGGTATGGGGACTTGTGTTAGCTCATTTGTGGAAATTGTCCTGCGGCCCTAAACTGGGAAATCAGTCATATTTCACTTGTTTATAACTTTTTTCCAGTAAAAGAAATATTTTCAAAATGGGTATCAAATTGTGTGCAATTATTTGATATGTCTATGTTTACAGGTATTTTTTATTTGCTCAGATAGTAAAAAGTACAGCTTTCACCATGTGAGCGGCATGACATCTGACAATTTACAGCGTCCGAATTCCAGTGTGCACAATAAGACTGCATTTCTACTTTTTCCTTTTTATAGAATCCACAAAATATTGGTGTCAAATTGTCGCGAATTTCTTGCCTTATCCATAATTACAAAGGTTTTTTCGACACGTAGAATAGAGTCGAGGCGAAATTTAACGGTATGGGGACTAGTATTAGCTCATTTGCGGAAATTGTCATGCGGCCAAAAACTGGGAAATCAGTGATATTCCACTTGCTTATAACTTTTTTCCAGTAAAAGAAATATTTTCAAAATGGGTATCAAATTGTGTGCAATTATTTGATATGTCTATGTTTACAGGGATTTTTCATTTGCTCAGATAGTAAAAAGTACAGCTTTCACCATGTGCGCGGCATGACGTCTGACAATTTACAGCGTCCGAATTCCAGTATGCACAATAAGACTGCATTTGTAATTTTTCCTTTTTATCAAATCCACAATATATTGGTGTCAATTGTCGGGAATTCCTTACCTTATCCATAATTACGAAAATTTTCTCGACACCTTGAATAGAGTCTATTCGAAATTAAACGGTATGGGGACTTGTGTTAGCTCATTTGTGGAAATTTTCATGCGGCCCTAAACTGGTAAATCAGTCATATTTCACTTGTTTATAACTTTTTTCCAGTAAAAGAAATATTTTCAAAATGGGTATCAAATTGTGTGCAATTATTTGATATGACTATGTTTACAGGGATTTTTCATTTGCTCTGATAGTAAAAAGTACAGCTTTCACCATGTGCGCGTTATGTCGTCTGACAATTTAAAACGTCCGAATTCCAGTGTGCACAATATGATTACATTTGTAATTTTGCCTTTTTATCGAATCCACAATATATTGGTGTACAATTGTCCGGAATTCCTTACCTTATCCATAATTACAAAAGTTTTTTCGACACCTTAAATAGAGTCGAGGCGAAATTCAACGGTATGGGGACTTGTGTTAGCTCATTTGTGGAAATTGTCCTGCGGCCCTAAACTGGGAAATCAGTCATATTTCACTTGTTTATAACTGTTTTCCAGTAAAAGAAATATTTTCAAAATGGGTATCAAATTTTGTGAAATTATTTGATTTATCTATGTTTACAGGGATGTTTCATTTGGTCAAATAGTAAAAAGTACAGCTTTCACTATGTGCGCCGTATGTCGTCTGACAATTTACAACGTCCGAATTCCAGTGTGCACTATAAGACTGCATTTGTAATTTTTCCTTTTTAAAGAATCCACAAAATATTGGTGTCAAATTGTCGTAAATTTCTTGCCTTATCCATAATTACAAAAGTTTGTTCGACACCTTGAATAGAGTCGAGGCAAAATTCAACGGTATGGGGACTAGTGTTAGCTCATTTGCGGAAATTTTCATGCGACCTAAACTGGGTAATCAGTCATAATTCACTTTTTTATAACTTTTTTCCAGTAAAAGAAATATTTTCAAAATGGGTATCAAATTGTGTGAAATTATTTGATTTGTCTATGTATACAGAGATTTTTCTTTTGCTCAGATAGTAAAATGTACAGCTTTCACCATGTCCGCGGTATGTCGTCTGACAATATACAGCGTCCGAATTCCAGTGTGCACAATAAGACTGCATTTGTAATTTTTCCTTTTTATCGAATCCACAATATATTGGTGTCCAATTGTCGGGAATTCCTTACCTTATCCATAATTACAAAAGTTTTCTCGACACCTTGAATAGAGTCTATTCGAAATTCAACGGTATGGGGACTTGTGTTAGCTCATTTGTGGAAATTTTCATGCGGCCCTAAACTGGGAAATCAGTCATATTTCACTTGTTTATAACTTTTTTGCAGTAAAAGAAATATTTTCAAAATGGGTATCAAATTGTGCGCAATTATTTGATACGTCTATGTTTACAGGGATTTTTCATTTGCTCAGATAGTAAAAAGTACAGCTTTCACATGTGCGCGGCATGACGTCTGACAATTTACAGCGTCCGTATTCCAGTATGCACAATAAGACTGCATTTGTAATTTTTCCTTTTTATCGAATCCACAATATATTGGTGTACAATTGTCGGGAATTCCTTACCTTATCCATAATTACGAAAGTTTTCTCGACACCTTGAATAGAGTCTATTCGAAATTAAACGGTATGGGGACTTGTGTTAGCTCATTTGTGGAAATTTTCATGCGGCCCTAAACTGGGAAATCAGTCATATTTCACTTGTTTATAACTTTTTTCCAGTAAAAGAAATATTTTCAAAATGGGTATCAAGTTGTGTGCAATTATTTGATATGTCTATGTTTACAGGGATTTTTCATTTGCTCAGATAGTAAAAAGTACAGCTTTCACCATGTGCGCTTTATGTCGTCTGACAATTTACAGCGTCCGAATTCCAGTGTGCACAATATGATTACATTTGTAATTTTTCCTTTTCATCGAATCCACAATATATTGGTGTACAATTGTCGGGAATTCCTTACCTTATCCATAATTACAAAAGTTTTTTCGACACCTTAAATAGAGTCGAGGCGAAATTCAACGGTATGGGGACTTGTGTTAGCTCATTTGTGGAAATTGTCCTGCGGCCCTAAACTGGGAAATCAGTCATATTTCACTTGTTTATAACTGTTTTCCAGTAAAAGAAATATTTTCAAAATGGGTATCAAATTTTGTGAAATTATTTGATTTATCTATGTTTACAGGGATGTTTCATTTGGTCATATAGTAAAAAGTACAGCTTTCACTATGTGCGCGGTATGTCGTCTGACAATTTACAACGTCCGAATTCCAGTGTGCACTATAAGACTGCATTTGTAATTTTTCCTTTTTATAGAATCCACAAAATATTGGTGTCCAATTGTCGGGAATTCCATACCTTATCCATAATTACAAAAGTTTTTTCGACACCTTAAATAGAGTCGAGGCGAAATTCAACGGTATGGGGACTTGTGTTAGCTCATTTGTGGAAATTGTCCTGCGGCCCTAAACTGGGAAATCAGTCATATTTCACTTGTTTATAACTTTTTTCCAGTAAAAGAAATATTTTCAAAATGGGTATCAAATTGTGTGCAATTATTTGATATGTCTATGTTTACAGGTATTTTTTATTTGCTCAGATAGTAAATAGTACAGCTTTCACCATGTGAGCGGCATGACGTCTGACAATTTACAGCGTCCGAATTCCAGTGTGCACAATAAGACTGCATTTCTACTTTTTCCTTTTTATAGAATCCACAAAATATTGGTGTCAAATTGTCGCGAATTTCTTGCCTTATCCATAATTACAAAGGTTTTTTCGACACGTAGAATAGAGTCGAGGCGAAATTTAACGGTATGGGGACTAGTGTTAGCTCATTTGCGGAAATTGTCATGCGGCCAAAAACTGGGAAATCAGTGATATTCCACTTGCTTATAACTTTTTTCCAGTAAAAGAAATATTTTCAAAATGGGTATCAAATTGTGTGCAATTATTTGATATGTCTATGTTTACAGGGATTTTTCATTTGCTCAGATAGTAAAAAGTACGGCTTTCACCATGTGCGCGGCATGACGTCTGACAATTTACAGCGTCCGAATTCCAGTATGCACAATAAGACTGCATTTGTAATTTTTCCTTTTTATCAAATCCACAATATATTGGTGTCAATTGTCGGGAATTCCTTACGTTATCCATAATTACGAAAGTTTTCTTGACACCTTGAATAGAGTCTATTCGAAATTAAACGGTATGGGGACTTGGGTTAGCTCATTTGTGGAAATTTTCATGCGGCCCTAAACTGGTAAATCAGTCATATTTCACTTGTTTATAACTTTTTTCCAGTAAAAGAAATATTTTCAAAATGGGTATCAAATTGTGTGCAATTATTTGATATGACTATGTTTACAGGGATTTTTCATTTGCTCTGATAGTAAAAAGTACAGCTTTCACCATGTGCGCGGTATGTCGTCTGACAATTTACAACGTCCGAATTCCAGTGTGCACTATAAGACTGCATTTGTAATTTTTCCTTTTTAGAGAATCCACAAAATATTGGTGTCAAATTGTCGTAAATTTCTTGCCTTATCCATAATTACAAAAGTTTGTTCGACACCTTGAATAGAGTCGAGGCAAAATTCAACCGTATGGGGACTAGTGTTAGCTCATTTGCGGAAATTTTCATGCGACCTAAACTGGGTAAACAGTCATAATTCACTTTTTTATAACTTTTTTCCAGTAAAAGAAATATTTTCAAAATGGGTATCAAATTGTGTGAAATTATTTGATTTGTCTATGTATACAGAGATTTTTCTTTTGCTCAGATAATAAAATGTACAGCTTTCACCATGTCCGCGGTATGTCGTCTGACAATATACAGCGTCCGAATTCCAGTGTGCACAATAAGACTGCATTTGTAATTTTTCCTTTTTATCGAATCCACAATATATTGGTGTACAATTGTCGGGAATTCCTTACCTTATCCATAATTACAAAAGTTTTTTCGACAACTTGAATAGAGTCTATTCGAAATTCAACGGTATGGGGACTTGTGTTAGCTCATTTGTGGAAATTTTCATGCGGCCCTAAACTGGGAAATCAGTCATATTTCACTTGTTTATAACTTTTTTGCAGTAAAAGAAATATTTTCAAAATGGGTATCAAATTGTGTGCAATTATTTGATACGTGTATGTTTACAGGGATTTTTCATTTGCTCAGATAGTAAAAAGTACAGCTTTCACATGTGCGCGGCATGACGTCTGACAATTTACTGCGTCCGTATTCCAGTATGCACAATAAGACTGCATTTGTAATTTTTCCTTTTTATCGAATCCACAATATATTGGTGTACAATTGTCGGGAATTCCTTACCTTATCCATAATTACGAAAGTTTTCTCGACACCTTGAATAGAGTCTATTCGAAATTAAACGGTATGGGGACTTGTGTTAGCTCATTTGTGGAAATTTTCATGCGGCCCTAAACTGGTAAATCAGTCATATTTCACTTGTTTATAACTTTTTTCCAGTAAAAGAAATATTTTCAAAATGGGTATCAAGTTGTGTGCAATTATTTGATATGTCTATGTTTACAGGGATTTTTCATTTGCTCAGATAGTAAAAAGTACAGCTTTCACCATGTGCGCTTTATGTCGTCTGACAATTTACAGCGTCCGAATTCCAGTGTGCACAATATGATTACATTTGTAATTTTTCCATTTCATCGAATCCACAATATATTGGTGTACAATTGTCGGGAATTCCTTACCTTATCCATAATTACAAAAGTTTTTTCGACACCTTAAATAGAGTCGAGGCGAAATTCAACGGTATGGGGACTTGTGTTAGCTCATTTGTGGAAATTTTCATGCGGCCCTAAACTGGGAAATCAGTCATATTTCACTTGTTTATAACTTTTTTGCAGTAAAAGCAATATTTTCAAAATGGGTATCAAATTGTGTGCAATTATTTGATATGTCTATGTTTACAGGGATTTTTCATTTGCTCAGATAGTAAAAAGTACAGCTTTCACATGTGCGCGGCATGACGTCTGACAATTTACAGCGTCCGTATTCCAGTATGCACAATAAGACTGCATTTGTAATTTTTCCTTTTTATCGAATCCACAATATATTGGTGTACAATTGTCGGGAATTCCTTACCTTATCCATAATTACAAAAGTTTTTTCGACACCTTAAATAGAGTCGGGGCGAAATTCAACGGTATGGGGACTTGTGTTAGCTCATTTGTGGAAATTGTCCTGCGGCCCTAAACTGGGAAATCAGTCATATTTCACTTGTTTATAACTGTTTTCCAGTAAAAGAAATATTTTCAAAATGGGTATCAAATTTTGTGAAATTATTTGATTTATCTATGTTTACAGGGATGTTTCATTTGGTCAGATAGTAAAAAGTACAGCTTTCACTATGTGCGCGGTATGTCGTCTGACAATTTATAGCGTCCGAATTCCAGTGTGCACAATAAGACTGCATTTGTAATTTTTCCTTTTTATAGAATCCACAAAATATTGGTGTCAAATTGTCGTAAATTTCTTGCCTTATCCATAATTACAAAAGTTTGTTCGACACCTTGAATAGAGTCGAGGCAAAATTCAACGGTATGGGGACTAGTGTTAGCTCATTTGCGGAAATTTTCATGCGGACCTAAACTGGGTAATCAGTTATAATTCACTTTTTTATAACTTTTTTCCAGTAAAGGAAATATTTTCAAAATGGGTATCAAATTGTGTGCAATTATTTGATTCGTCTATGTATACAGGGATTTTTATTTTGCTCAGATAGTAAAAAGTACAGCTTTCACCATGTGCTCGGTATGTCGTCTGACAATTTACAGCGTCCGAATTCCAGTGTGCACAATAAGACCACATTTGTAATTTTTCCTTTTTATTGAATCCACAATATATTGGTGTCATATTGCCGAGAATTTCTTGCCCTATCCATAATTACAAAAGTTTTTTCGACACCTTGATTAGAGTTGGGTCGAAATTCAACGGTATGGGGACTTGTGTTAACTCATTTGCGGAAATTCTCATGCGGCCCTAAACTGGGAAATCAGTGATATTTCACATGTGTATAACTTTTTTCCAGTAAAAGAAATATTTTCAAAATGGGTATCAAATTGTGTGCAATTATTTGATTTGTCTATGTTTACAGGGATTTTTCATTTGCTCAGATAGTAAAAAGTACAGCTTTCACCATGTGCGCGGTATGTCGTCTGACAATTTACAGCGTCCGAATTCCAGTGTGCACCATAAGACTGCATTTGTAATTTTTCCTTTTTCATCGAATCCACAATATATTGGTGTCAAATTGTCGGGAATTTCTTGCCTTATCCATAATTACAAAAGTTTGTTCGACACCTTGAATAGAGTCGAGGCAAAATTCAACGGTATGGGGACTAGTGTTAGCTCATTTGCGGAAATTTTCATGCGGACCTAAACTGGGTAATCAGTCATAATTCACGTTTTTATAACTTTTTTCCAGTAAAAGAAATATTTTCAAAATGGGTATCAAATTGTGCGCAATTATATGATTTGTCTATGTATACAGGGATTTTTCTTTTGCTCAGATAGTAAAAAGTACAGCTTTCACGATGTGCGCGGTATGTCGTCTGACAATATACAGCGTCCGAATTCCAGTGTGAACAATAAGACTGCATTTCTAATTGTTCCTTTATATCGAATGCACAAAATATTGCGGTCCAATTGTCGGGAATTTCTCACGTTATCTATAATGAAAAATGTTATTTCGACACATTGAATAGAGTCGAGGCGAAATTCAACGGTATGGGGACGTGTGTTAGCTCATTTGCGGAAAATGTCATGCGGCCATAAACTGGGAAATCAGTCATATTTCACTTGTTTATAACTTTTTTCAAGTAAAAAAAATATTTTCAAAATGGGTATCAAATTGTGTGCATTTATTTGATTTGTCTATGTTTACAGGGATTTTTCATTTGCTCAGATAGTAAAAAGTACAGCTTTCACTATGTGCGCGGTATGTCGTCTGACAATTTACAGCGTCCGAATTCCAGTGTGCACAATAAGACTGCATTTGTAATTTTTCATTTTATAGAATCCACAAAATATTGGTTTCAAATTGTCGAGAATTTCTTGCCTTATCCATAATTACAAAAGTTTGTTCGACACCTTGAATTGAGTCGAGGCGAAATTCAACGGTATGGGGACTTGTGTTAGCTCATTTGTGGAAATTGTCATGCGGCCCTAAACTGGGAAATCAGTCATATTTCACTTGTTTATAACTTTTTTCCAGTAAAAGAAATATGTTCAAAATTGGTATCAAATTGTGTGCAATTATTTGATATGTCTATGTTTACAGGGATTTTTCATTTGCTCAGATAGTAAAAAGTTCAGCTTTCACCATGTGCGCGTCAAGACGTCTGACAATTTACAGCGACCGAATTCCAGTGTGCACAATAAGACTGCATTTCTACTTTTTTCCTTTTTATAGAATCCACAAAATATTGGTGTCAAATTATCGAAAATCTCTTGCCTTATCCATAATTACAAAAATTTGTACGACACCTTGAATAGAGTCGAGGGAATATTCAACGGTATGGGGACTAGTGTTTGCTCATTTGCGGAAATTTTCATCCGAACCTAAACTGGGTAATCTGTCATAATTCACTTTTTTATAACTTTTTTCCAGTAAAAGAAATATTTTCGAAATGGTTATCAAATTGTGTGCAATTATTTGATTTGTCTATGTATACAGGGATTTTTCTTTTGCTCAGATAGTAAAAAGTACAGCTTTCACCATGTGCGCGGTATGTCGTCTGACAATATACAGCGTCCTAATTCCAGTGTGAACAATATGAATGCATATGTAATTTTTCCTTTTTATAGAATCCATAAAATATTGCTGTCCAATTGTCGAGAATTTCTTGCCTTATCCATAATTACAAAAGTTTTTTCGACACCTTGAATAGAGTCGAGGCAAACTTCAACGGTATGGGGACTAGTGTTAGCTCATTTGCGGAAATTTTCATGCGGACCTAAACTGGGTAATCAGTCAAAGTTCACTTTTTTATAACTTTTTTTCAGTAAAAGAAATATTTTCAAAATGGGTATCAAATTGTGTGCCATTATTTGATTTCTCTATGTATACAGGGATTTTTCTTTTGCCCAGATAGTAAAAAAGTGCAGCTTTCACCATGTGCGCGGTATGTCGTCTGACAATTTACAGCGTCCGAATTCCAGTGTGCACAATAAGACTGAATTTGTAATTTTTCCTTTTTATCGAATCCACAATATATTGGTGTCAAATTGTCGGGAATTTCTTGCCTTATCCATAATTACAAAAGTTTTTTCGACACCTTGATTAGAGTCGAGTCGAAATTCAACGGTATGGGGACTTGTGTTAGCTCATTTGCGGAAATTGTCATGCGGCCCTAAACTGGGAAATCAGTGATATTTCACTTGTTTATAACTTTTTTCCAGTAAAAGAAATATTTTCAAAATGGGTATCAAATTGTGTGAAATTATTTCATTTGTCTATGTTTACAGGGATTTTTCATTTGCTCAGATTGTAAAAAGTACAGCTTTCACCATGTGCGCGGCATGACGTCTGACAATTTACAGCGTCCGAATTCCAGTATGCACAATAAGACTGCATTTCTACTTTTTCCTTTTTATAGAATCCACAAAATATTGGTGTAAAATTGTCGAGAATTTCTTGCCTTTTCCATAATTAGAAAAGTTTGTTCGACACCTTGAATAGAGTCGAGGCAAAATTCAAAGGTATGGGGACTAGTGTTAGCTCATTTGCGGCAATTTTCATGCGGACCTAAACTGGGTAATCAGTGATATTTCACTTTTTTATAACTTTTTTCCAGCAAAAGAAATATTTTCAAAATGGGTATCAAATTGTGTGCAATTATTTGATTTGTCTATATATACAGGGATTTTTCTTTTGCTCAGATAGTAAAAAGTACAGCTTTCAGCATGTGCGCGGTATGTCGTCTGACAATATACAGCGTCCGAATTCCAGTGTGAACAATAAGAATGCATTTGTAATTTTTCCTTTTTATAGAATCCACAAAACATTGCTGTCCAATTGTTGGGAATTTCTTGCCTTATCCATAATTACAAAAGTTTTGTCGACACCTTGAATAGAGTCTAGGCGAAATTCAACGGTATGTGGACTAGTGTTAGCTCATTTGCGGAAATTTTCATGCGGACCTAAACTGGGTAATCAGTCATAATTCACTTTTTTATAACTTTTTTCCAGTAAAAGAAATATTTTCAAAATGGGTAACAAATTCTGTGCAATTATTTGATTTGTCTATATATACAGGGATTTTTCTTTTGCTCAGATAGTAAAAAGTACAGCTTTCAGCATGTGCGCGGTATGTCGTCTGACAATTTACAGCGTCCGAATTCCAGTGTGAACAATAAGAATGCATTTGTAATTTTTCCTTTTTATAGAATCCACAAAACATTGCTGTCCAATTGTTGGGAATTTCTTGCCTTAACCATAATTACAAAAGTTTTTTCGACACCTTGAATAGAGTCGAGGCAAAATTCAACGGTATGTGGACTAGTGTTAGCTCATTTGCGGAAATTTTCATGCGGACCTAAACTGGGTAATCAGTCATAATTCAATTTTATAACTTTTTTCCAGTAAAGGAAATATTTTCAAAATGGGTATCAAATTGTGTGCAATTATTTGATATGTCTATGTTTACAGGGATTTTTCATTTGCTCAGATAGTAAAAAGTACAGCTTTCACCATGTGCGCGGCATGACGTCTGACAATTTACAGCGTCCGAATTCAAGTATGCACAATAAGACTGCATTTCTACTTTTTCCTTTTTATAGAATGCACAAAACATTGCTCTCCAATTGTCGGGAATTCCTTACCTTATCCATAATTACGAAAGTTTATTCGACACCTTGAATAGAGTCGATTCGAAATTCAACGGTATGGGGACTTGTGTTAGCTCATTTGTGGAAATTCTCATGCGGCCCTTAACTGGGAAATCAGTCATATTTCACTTGTTTATAAGTTTTTTCCGGTAAAAGAAATATTTACAAAATGGTTATCAAATTGTGTGCAATTATTTGATTTGTATATGTTTACAGGGATTTTTCATTTGCTCAGATAGTAAAAAGTACAGCTTTCACCATGTGCGCTGTATGTCTTTTGACAATTTACAGCGTCCGAATTCCAGTGTGCACAATATGAATGCATTTCTACTTTTTCCTTTTTAGAGAATCCACTAAATATTGGTGTCAAATTGTCGGGAATATCTTGCCTTATCCATAATTACAAAAGTTTTTTCGAAACGTTGAATAGAGTCGAGGCAAAATTCAAGGGTATGGGGACTAGTGTTAGCTCATTTGCGGAAATTTTCATGCGGACCTAAACTGGGTAATCAGTCATAATTCACTTTTTTATAAATTTTTTCCAGTAAAAGAAATATTTTCAAAATGGGTATCAAATTGTGTGCAATTATTTGATTTGTCTATGTATACGGGGATTTTTCTTTTGCTCAGATAGTAAAAAGTACAGCTTTCACCATGTGCGCGGTATGTCGTCTGACAATATACAGCGTCCGAATTCCAGTGTGAACAATAAGAATGCATTTGTAATTTTTCCTTTTAATAGAATCCACAAAATATTGCTGTCCAATTGTCGCGAATTTCTTGCATTATCCATAATTACAAAAGTTTGTTCGACACCTTGAATTGAGTCGAAGCAAAATTCAACAGTATTGGGACTAGTGTTAGCTCATTTGCGGATTTTCATGCGGACCTAAACTTGGTAATCAGTCATAATTCACGTTTTTATAACTTTTTTCCAGTAAAAGATATATTTTCAAAATGGGTATCAAATTGTTTGCAATTATTTGATTTATCTATGTATACAGGGATTTTTCTTTTGCTCAGATAGTAAAAAGTACAGCTTTCACCATGTGCGCGGTATGTCGTTTGACAATTTACAGCGTCCGAATTCCAGTGTGCACAATATGAATGCATTTCTACTTTTTCCTTTTTAGAGAATCCACTAAATATTGGTGTCAAATTGTCGGGAATTTCTTGCCTTATCCATAATTACAAAAGTTTTTTCGACACGTTGAATAGAGTCGAGGCAAAATTCAACGGTATGGGGACTAGTGTTAGCTCATTTGCGGAAATTTTCATGCGGACCTAAACTAGGAAATCAGTCATATTTCACTTGTTTATAACTTTTTTCCAGTAGAAGAAATATTTTCAAAATGGGTAGCAAATTGTGTGCAATTATTTGATATGTCTATATTAACAGGGATTTTTCATTTGCTCAGATAGTAAAAAGTACAGCTTTCACCATGTGCGCGGCATGACGTCTGACAATTTACAGCGACCGAATTCCAGTGTGCACAATATGACTGCATTTCTACTTTTTCCATTTTATAGAATCCACAAAATATTGGTGTCAATTTGTGGGGAATTTCTTGCCTTATCCATAATTACAAAAGTTTTTTCGACACCTTGAATAGAGTCGAGGCAAAATTCAACGGTATGGGGACTTGTGTTATCTCATTTGCGGAAATTGTCATGCGGCCCTAAACTGGGAAATCAGTGATATTTCACTTGTTTATAACTTTTTTCCAGTAAAAGAAATATTTTCAAAATGGGTATCAAATTGTGTGAAATTATTTGATTTATCAATGTTTACAGGGATGTTTCATTTGGTCAGATAGTAAAAAGTACAGCTTTCACTATGTGCGCGGTATGTCGTCTGACAATTTACAGCGTCAGAATTCCAGTGTGCACAATAAGACTGCATTTGTAATTTTTCCTTTTCATAGAATCCACAAAATATTGGTGTCAAATTGTCGAGAATTTCTTGCCTTATCCATAATTACAAAAGTTTGTTCGACACCTTGAATAGAGTCGAGGCAAAATTCAACGGTATGGGGACTAGTGTTAGCTCATTTGCGGATTTTCATGCGGACCTAAACTGGTTAATCAGTCATAATTCACGTTTTTATAACTTTTTTCCAGTAAAAGATATATTTTCAAAATGGGTATCAAATTGTTTGCAATTATTTGATTTGTCTATGTATACAGGGATTTTTCTTTTGCTCAGATAGTAAAAAGTACAGCTTTCACGATGTGCGCGTTATGTCGTCTGCAAATATACAGCGTCCGAATTCCAGTGTGCACAATAAGAATGCATTTGTAATTTTTCCATTTTATAGAATCCACAAAATATTGCTGTCCAATTGTCGCGAATTTCTTGCCTTATCCATAATTACAAAAGTTTTTTCGACACCTTGAATAGAGTCGAGTCGAAATTCAACGGTATGGGGACTTGTGTTAGATCATTTGTGGAAATTGTCATGCGGCCCTAAACTGGGAAATCAGTCATATTTCACTTGTTTATAACTTTTTTCTAGTAAAAGAAATATTTTCAAAATGGGTATCAAATTGTGTGCAATTATTTGATTTGTCTATGTATACAGGGATTTGTCTTTTGCTCAGATAGTAAAAAGTACAGCTTTCACCATGTGCGCGGTATGTCGTCTGACAATCTACAGCGTCCAAATTCCAGTGTGCACAATAAGACTGCATTTGTAATTTTTCCTTTTTATAGAATCCACAAAATATTGCTGCACAATTGTCGGGAATTCCTTACCTTATCCATAATTACGAAATTTTTTTCGATACCTTGAATAGAGTCGAGACGAAATACAACGGTATGGGGACTTGTGTTAGCTCATTTGTGGAAATTGTCATGCGGCCCTAAACTAGGAAATCAGTCATATTTCACTTGTTTATAACTTTTTTTCAGTAAAAGAAATATTTTCAAAATGGGTATCAAATTGTGTGCAATTATTTGATATGTCTATGTTTACAGGGATTTTTCATTTGCTCAGATAGTAAAAAGTACAGCTTTCACCATGTGCGCGGAATGACGTCTGACAATTTACAGCGATCGAATTCCAGTGTGCACAATATGACTGCATTTCTACTTTTTCCATTTGATACAATCCACAAAATATTGGTGTCAAATTGTGAGGAATTTCTTGCCTTATCCATAATTACAAAAGTTTTTTCGACACCTTGAATAGAGTCGAGGCAAAATTCAACGGTATGGGGACTTGTGTTATCTCATTTGCGGAAATTGTCATGCGGCCCTAAACTGGGAAATCAGTGATATTTCACTTGTTTATAACTTTTTTCCAGTGAAAGAAATATTTTCAAAATGGGTATCAAATTGTTTGAAATTATTTGATTTATCAATGTTTACAGGGATGTTTCATTTGGTCAGATAGTAAAAATTACAGCTTTCACTATGTGCGCGGTATGTCGTCTGAAAATATGCAGCGTCCGAATTCCAGTGTGAACAATAAGAATGCATTTGTAATTTTTCCTTTTAATAGAATCCACAAAATATTGCTGTCCAATTGTCGCGAATTTCTTGCATTATCCATAATTACAAAAGTTTGTTCGACACCTTGAATTGAGTCGAAGCAAAATTCAACAGTATTGGGACTAGTGTTAGCTCATTTGCGGATTTTCATGCGGACCTAAACTTGGTAATCAGTCATAATTCACGTTTTTATAACTTTTTTCCAGTAAAAGATATATTTTCAAAATGGGTATCAAATTGTTTGCAATTATTTGATTTATCTATGTATACAGGGATTTTTCTTTTGCTCAGATAGTAAAAAGTACAGCTTTCACCATGTGCGCGGTATGTCGTTTGACAATTTACAGCGTCCGAATTCCAGTGTGCACAATATGAATGCATTTCTACTTTTTCCTTTTTAGAGAATCCACTAAATATTGGTGTCAAATTGTCGGGAATTTCTTGCCTTATCCATAATTACAAAAGTTTTTTCGACACGTTGAATAGAGTCGAGGCAAAATTCAACGGTATGGGGACTAGTGTTAGCTCATTTGCGGAAATTTTCATGCGGACCTAAACTAGGAAATCAGTCATATTTCACTTGTTTATAACTTTTTTCCAGTAGAAGAAATATTTTCAAAATGGGTAGCAAATTGTGTGCAATTATTTGATATGTCTATATTAACAGGGATTTTTCATTTGCTCAGATAGTAAAAAGTACAGCTTTCACCATGTGCGCGGCATGACGTCTGACAATTTACAGCGACCGAATTCCAGTGTGCACAATATGACTGCATTTCTACTTTTTCCATTTTATAGAATCCACAAAATATTGGTGTCAATTTGTGGGGAATTTCTTGCCTTATCCATAATTACAAAAGTTTTTTCGACACCTTGAATAGAGTCGAGGCAAAAGTCAACGGTATGGGGACTTGTGTTATCTCATTTGCGGAAATTGTCATGCGGCCCTAAACTGGGAAATCAGTGATATTTCACTTGTTTATAACTTTTTTCCAGTAAAAGAAATATTTTCAAAATGGGTATCAAATTGTGTGAAATTATTTGATTTATCAATGTTTACAGGGATGTTTCATTTGGTCAGATAGTAAAAAGTACAGCTTTCACTATGTGCGCGGTATGTCGTCTGACAATTTACAGCGTCAGAATTCCAGTGTGCACAATAAGACTGCATTTGTAATTTTTCCTTTTTATAGAATCCACAAAATATTGGTGTCAAATTGTCGGGAATTTCTTGCCTTATCCATAATTACAAAAGTTTGTTCGACACCTTGAATAGAGTCGAGGCAAAATTCAACGGTATGGGGACTAGTGTTAGCTCATTTGCGGATTTTCATGCGGACCTAAACTGGTTAATCAGTCATAATTCACGTTTTTATAACTTTTTTCCAGTAAAAGATATATTTTCAAAATGGGTATCAAATTGTTTGCAATTATTTGATTTGTCTATGTATACAGGGATTTTTCTTTTGCTCAGATAGTAAAAAGTACAGCTTTCACGATGTGCGCGTTATGTCGTCTGCAAATATACAGCGTCCGAATTCCAGTGTGCACAATAAGAATGCATTTGTAATTTTTCCATTTTATAGAATCCACAAAATATTGCTGTCCAATTGTCGCGAATTTCTTGCCTTATCCATAATTACAAAAGTTTTTTCGACACCTTGAATAGAGTCGAGTCGAAATTCAACGGTATGGGGACTTGTGTTAGCTCATTTGTGGAAATTGTCATGCGGCCCTAAACTGGGAAATCAGTCATATTTCACTTGTTTATAACTTTTTTCTAGTAAAAGAAATATTTTCAAAATGGGTATCAAATTGTGTGCAATTATTTGATTTGTCTATGTATACAGGGATTTGTCTTTTGCTCAGATAGTAAAAAGTACAGCTTTCACCATGTGCGCGGTATGTCGTCTGACAATCTACAGCGTCCAAATTCCAGTGTGCACAATAAGACTGCATTTGTAATTTTTCCTTTTTATAGAATCCACAAAATATTGCTGCACAATTGTCGGGAATTCCTTACCTTATCCATAATTACGAAATTTTTTTCGATACCTTGAATAGAGTCGAGACGAAATACAACGGTATGGGGACTTGTGTTAGCTCATTTGTGGAAATTGTCATGCGGCCCTAAACTAGGAAATCAGTCATATTTCACTTGTTTATAACTTTTTTTCAGTAAAAGAAATATTTTCAAAATGGGTATCAAATTGTGTGCAATTATTTGATATGTCTATGTTTACAGGGATTTTTCATTTGCTCAGATAGTAAAAAGTACAGCTTTCACCATGTGCGCGGAATGACGTCTGACAATTTACAGCGATCGAATTCCAGTGTGCACAATATGACTGCATTTCTACTTTTTCCATTTTATACAATCCACAAAATATTGGTGTCAAATTGTGGGGAATTTCTTGCCTTATCCATAATTACAAAAGTTTTTTCGACACCTTGAATAGAGTCGAGGCAAAATTCAACGGTATGGGGACTTGTGTTATCTCATTTGCGGAAATTGTCATGCGGCCCTAAACTGGGAAATCAGTGATATTTCACTTGTTTATAACTTTTTTCCAGTGAAAGAAATATTTTCAAAATGGGTAGCAAATTTTTTGAAATTATTTGATTTATCAATGTTTACAGGGATGTTTCATTTGGTCAGATAGTAAAAAGTACAGCTTTCACTATGTGCGCGGTATGTCGTCTGAAAATATACAGCGTCCGAATTCCAGTGTGCACAATAAGAATGCATTTGTAATTTTTCCATTTTATAGAATCCACAAAATATTGGTGTCAAATTGTCGAGAATTTCTTGCCTTATCCATAATTACAAAAGTTTTTTCGACACGTTGAATAGAGTCGAGGCGAAATTTAACGGTATGGGGACTTGTGTTAGCTCATTTGCCGATATTGTCATGCGGACCTAAACTGGGAAATCAGTGATATTTCACTTGTTTATAACTTTTTTCCAGTAAAAGAAATATTTTCAAAATAGGTATCAAATTGTGTGAAATTATTTGGTTTATCTATGTTTGCAGGGAGGTTTCATTTGGTCAGAGAGTAAAAAGTACAGCTTTCTCTATGTGCGCGGTATGTCGTCTGACAATTTACAGCGTCCGAATTCCAGTGTGCACAATAAGACTGCATTTGTAATTTTTCCTTTGTATAGAATCCACAAAATATTGGTGTCAAATTGTCGAGAATTTCTTGCTTTATCCATAATTACAAAAGTTTGTTCGACACCTTGAATAAAGTCGAGGCAAAATTCAACGGTATAGGGAATAGTGCTACCTCATTTGCGGAAATTTTCATGCGGACCTAAACTGGGTAATCAGTCATAATTCAGGTTTTTATAACTTTTTTCCAGTAAAAGAAATATTTTCAAAATGGGAATCAAATTGTGTGCAATTATTTGATTTGTCTATGTATACAGGGATTTTTCTTTTGCTCAGATAGTAAAAAGTACAGCTTTCACGATGTGCGCGGTATGTCGTCTGACAATATACAGCGTCCGAATTCCAGTGTGCACAATAAGAATGCATTTGTAATTTTTCCTTTTTATAGAATCCACAAAATATTGCGATCCAATTGTCGGGAATTTCTTGCCTTATACATTATTAGAAAAGTTTTTTCGACACCTTGATTAGAGTCGAGTTGAAATTCAACGGTATGGGGACTTGTGTTCGCTCATTTGCGGAAATTGTCATGCGGCCCTAAACTGGGAAATCAGTGATATTTCACATGTTTATAACTTTTTTCCAGCAAAAGAAATATTTTCAAAATGGGTATCAAATTGTGTGCAATTATTTGATTGGTCTATGTATACAGGGATTTTTCTTTTGCTCAGATAGTAAAAAGTACAGCTTTCACCATGTGCGCGGTATGTCGTCTGACAATATACAGCTTCCGAATTCCAGTGTGAACAATAAGAATGCATTTGTAATTTTCCCTTTTTATAGAATCCACAAAATATTGGTTTCAAATTGTCGTGAATTTCTTGCCTTATCCATAATTAGAAAAGTTTTTTCGACACCTTGATTAGAGTCGAGTCGAAATTCAACGGTATGGGGACTTGTGTTAGCTCATTTGTGGAAATTCTCATGCGGCCCTAAACTGGGAAATCAGTCATAATTCACTTGTTTATAACTTTTTTCCAGTAAAAGTAATATTTTCAAAATGGGTATCAAATTGTGTGCAATTATTTGATATGTCTATGTTTACAGGGATTTTCCATATGCTCAGATAGTAAAAAGTACAGCTTTCACCATGTGCGCGGCATGACGTCTGACAATTTACTCCGTCCGAATTCCAGTGTGCACAATAAGACTGCATTTCTACTTTTTCCTTTTTATAGAATCCACAAATTATTGGTGTAAATTGTCGCGAATTTCTTGCCTTATCCATAATTACAAAAGTTTTTTCGACACGTTGAATAGAGTGGAGGCGAAATTTAACGGCATGGGGACTTGTGTTAGGTCATTTCCGGAAATTGTCATGCGGCCCTAAACTGGGAAATCAGTGATATTTCACTTGTTTATAACTTTTTTCCAGTAAAAGAAATATTTTCAAAATGGGTACCAAATTGTGTGAAATTATTTGATATATCTATGTTTGCAGGGATGTTTCATTTGGTCAGATAGTAAAAAGTACAGCTTTCACTATGTGCGCGGTATGTCGTCTGACAATTTACAGCGTCCGAATTCCAGTGTGCACAATACGAATGCATTTGTAATTTTTCCTTTTCATAGAATCCACAAAATATTGCTGTCCAATTGTCAGGAATTTCTTGCCTTATCCATAATTACAAAAGTTTTTTCGACACCTTGATTAGAGTCGGGTTGAAATTCAACGGTATGGGGACTTGTGTTAGCTCATTTGCGGAAATTGTCATGCGGCCCTAAACTCGGAAAACAGTGATATTTCACATGTTTATAACTTTTTTCCAGTAAAAGAAATATTTTCAAAATGGGTATCAAATTGTGTACAATTACTTGATTTGTCTATGTATACGGGGATTTTTCTTTTGCTCAGATAGTAAAAAGTACAGCTTTCACCATGTGCGCGGTATGTCGTCTGACAATTTACAGCGTCCGAATTCAAGTGTGCACACTAAGAATGCATTTGTAATTTTTCCTTTTGATAGAATCCACAGAATATTGGTGTCAAATTGTCGAGAATTTCTTGCCTTATCCATAATTACAAAAGTTTGTTCGACACCTTGAATAGATTCGAGGCAAAATTCAACGGTATGGGGACTAGTGTTAGCTCATTTGCGGAAAATTTCATGCGGACCTAAACTGGGTAATCAGTCATAATTCACTTTTTTATAACTTTTTTCCAGTAAAAGAAATATTTTCAAAATGGGTATCAAATTGTGTGCAATTATTTGATTTGTCTATGTATACAGGGATTTTTCTTTTGCTCAGATAGTAAAATGTACAGCTTTCACCATCTGCGCGGTATGTCGTCTGACAATTTACAGCGTCCGAATTCAAGTGTGCACACTAAGAATGCATTTGTAATTTTTCCTTTTTATAGAATCCACAAAATATTGCAGGCCAATTGTCGGTAATGTCTTAACTTATCCATAATTACAAAAGTTTTATCGACACCTTGAATAGAGTCGAGGCGAAATTCAACGGTATGGGGACTTGTGTTATCTCATTTGCGGAAATTGTCATGCGTCCCTAAACTGGGAAATCAGTCATATTTCACTTGTTTATAACTTTTTTCCAGTATAAGAAATATTTTCAAAATGGGTATCAAATTGTGTGCAATTATTTGATTTGTCTATGTATACAGGGATTTTTCTTTTGCTCAGATAGTAAAAAGTACAGCTTTCACCATGTGCGCGGTATGTCGTCTGACAATTTACAGCGTCCGAATTCAAGTGTGCACACTAAGAATGCATTTGTAATTTTTCTTTTGATAGAATCCACAGAATATTGGTGTCAAATTGTCGAGAATTTCTTGCCTTATCCATAATTACAAAAGTTTGTTCGACACCTTGAATAGATTCGAGGCAAAATTCAACGGTATGGGGACTAGTGTTAGCTCATTTGCGGAAAATTTCATGCGGACCTAAACTGGGTAATCAGTCATAATTCACTTTTTTATAACTTTTTTCCAGTAAAAGAAATATTTTCAAAATGGGTATCAAATTGTGTGCAATTATTTGATTTGTCTATGTATACAGGGATTTTTCTTTTGCTCAGATAGTAAAATGTACAGCTTTCACCATCTGCGCGGTATGTCGTCTGACAATTTACAGCGTCCGAATTCAAGTGTGCACACTAAGAATGCATTTGTAATTTTTCCTTTTTATAGAATCCACAAAATATTGCAGGCCAATTGTCGGTAATGTCTTAACTTATCCATAATTACAAAAGTTTTATCGACACCTTGAATAGAGTCGAGGCGAAATTCAACGGTATGGGGACTTGTGTTATCTCATTTGCGGAAATTGTCATGCGTCCCTAAACTGGGAAATCAGTCATATTTCACTTGTTTATAACTTTTTTCCAGTATAAGAAATATTTTCAAAATGGGTATCAAATTGTGTGCAATTATTTGATTTGTCTATGTATACAGGGATTTTTCTTTTGCTCAGATAGTAAAAAGTACAGCTTTCACCATGTGCGCGGTATGTCGTCTGACAATATACAGCGTACGAATTCCAGTGTGAACAATAAGAATGCATTTGTAATTTTTCCTTTTTATAGAATCCACAAAATATTGCTGTCCAATTGTCAGGAATTTGTTGCCTTATCCATAATTACAAAAGTTTGTTCGACACCTTGAATAGAGTCGAGGCAAAATTCAAAGGTATGGGGACTAGTGTTAGCTCATTTGCGGAAATTTTCATGCGGACCTAAACTGGGTAATCAGTCATAATTCACTTTTTTATAACTTTTTTCCAGTAAAAGAAATATTTTCAAAATGGGTATCAAATTGTGTGCATTTATTTGATTTATCTATGTTTACAGGGATGTTTCATTTGCTCAGATAGTAAAAAGTACAGCTTTCAACATGTGCGCGGCATGTCGACTGACAATATACAGCGTCCGAATTCCAGTGTGAACAATATGAATGCATTTGTAATTTTTCCTTTTTATAGAATCCACAAAATATTGCTGTCCAATTGTCGAGAATTTCTTGCCTTATCCATAATTACAAAAGTTTTTTCGACACCTTGAATAGAGTCGAGGCAAAATTCAACGGTATGGGGACTAGTGTTAGCTCATTTGCGGAAATTTTCATGCGGACCTAAACTTGGTAATCAGTCATAATTCAATTTTATAACTTTTTTCCAGTAAAAGAATTATTTTCAAAATGGGTATCAAATTGTGTGCAATTATTTGATTTGTCTATGTATACATGGATTTTTCATTTGCTCAGATAGTAAAAAGTACAGCTTTCACCATGTGCGCGGCATGACGTCCTACAATTTACAGCGTCCGAATTCCAGTGTGAACAATATGAATGCATTTGTAATTTTACCTTTTTATAGAATCCACAAAATATTGCGGTCCAATTGTCGGGAATTTCTTGCCTTATACATAATTACAAAAGTTTTTTCGACACCTTGATTAGAGTCGAGTCGAAATTCAACGGTATGGGGACTTGTGTTAGCTCATTTGTGGAAATTCTCATGCGGCCCTAAACTGGGAAATCAGTCATAATTCACTTGTTTATAACTTTTTTCCAGTAAAAGAAATATTTTCAAAATGGGTATCAAATTGTGTGCAATTATTTGATATGTCTATGTTTACAGGGATTTTCCATATGCTCAGATAGTAAAAAGTACAGCTTTCACCATGTGCGCGGCATGACGTCTGACAATTTACTCCGTCCGAATTCCAGTGTGCACAATAAGACTGCATTTCTACTTTTTCCTTTTTATAGAATCCACAAAATATTGGTGTAAATTGTCGCGAATTTCTTGCCTTATCCATAATTACAAAAGTTTTTTCGACACGTTGAATAGAGTGGAGGCGAAATTTAACGGCATGGGGACTTGTGTTAGGTCATTTCCGGAAATTGTCATGCGGCCCTAAACTGGGAAATCAGTGATATTTCACTTGTTTATAACTTTTTTCCAGTAAAAGAAATATTTTCAAAATGGGTACCAAATTGTGTGAAATTATTTGATATATCTATGTTTGCAGGGATGTTTCATTTGGTCAGATAGTAAAAAGTACAGCTTTCACTATGTGCGCGGTATGTCGTCTGACAATTTACAGCGTCCGAATTCCAGTGTGCACAATACGAATGCATTTGTAATTTTTCCTTTTCATAGAATTCACAAAATATTGCTGTCCAATTGTCAGGAATTTCTTGCCTTATCCATAATTACAAAAGTTTTTTCGACACCTTGATTAGAGTCGGGTTGAAATTCAACGGTATGGGGACTTGTGTTAGCTCATTTGCGGAAATTGTCATGCGGCCCTAAACTGGGAAAACAGTGATATTTCACATGTTTATAACTTTTTTCCAGTAAAAGAAATATTTTCAAAATGGGTATCAAATTGTGTGCAATTATTTGATTTGTCTATGTATACGGGGATTTTTCTTTTGCTCAGATAGTAAAAAGTACAGCTTTCACCATGTGCGCGGTATGTCGTCTGACAATTTACAGCGTCCGAATTCAAGTGTGCACACTAAGAATGCATTTGTAATTTTTCCTTTTGATAGAATCCACAGAATATTGGTGTCAAATTGTCGAGAATTTCTTGCCTTATCCATAATTACAAAAGTTTGTTCGACACATTGAATAGATTCGAGGCAAAATTCAACGGTATGGGGACTAGTGTTAGCTCATTTGCGGAAAATTTCATGCGGACCTAAACTGGGTAATCAGTCATAATTCACTTTTTTATAACTTTTTTCCAGTAAAAGAAATATTTTCAAAATGGGTATCAAATTGTGTGCAATTATTTGATTTGTCTATGTATACAGGGATTTTTCTTTTGCTCAGATAGTAAAATGTACAGCTTTCACCATCTGCGCGGTATGTCGTCTGACAATTTACAGCGTCCGAATTCAAGTGTGCACACTAAGAATGCATTTGTAATTTTTCCTTTTTATAGAATCCACAAAATATTGCAGGCCAATTGTCGGTAATGTCTTAACTTATCCATAATTACAAAAGTTTTATCGACACCTTGAATAGAGTCGAGGCGAAATTCAACGGTATGGGGACTTGTGTTATCTCATTTGCGGAAATTGTCATGCGTCCCTAAACTGGGAAATCAGTCATATTTCACTTGTTTATAACTTTTTTCCAGTATAAGAAATATTTTCAAAATGGTTATCAAATTGTGTGCAATTATTTGATTTGTCTATGTATACAGGGATTTTTCTTTTGCTCAGATAGTAAAAAGTACAGCTTTCACCATGTGCGCGGTATGTCGTCTGACAATTTACAGCGTCCGAATTCAAGTGTGCACACTAAGAATGCATTTGTAATTTTTCCTTTTGATAGAATCCACAGAATATTGGTGTCAAATTGTCGAGAATTTCTTGCCTTATCCATAATTACAAAAGTTTGTTCGACACCTTGAATAGATTCGAGGCAAAATTCAACGGTATGGGGACTAGTGTTAGCTCATTTGCGGAAAATTTCATGCGGACCTAAACTGGGTAATCAGTCATAATTCACTTTTTTAAAACTTTTTTCCAGTAAAAGAAATATTTTCAAAATGGGTATCAAATTGTGTGCAATTATTTGATTTGTCTATGTATACAGGGATTTTTCTTTTGCTCAGATAGTAAAATGTACAGCTTTCACCATCTGCGCGGTATGTCGTCTGACAATTTACAGCGTCCGAATTCAAGTGTGCACACTAAGAATGCATTTGTAATTTTTCCTTTTTATAGAATCCACAAAATATTGCAGGCCAATTGTCGGTAATGTCTTAACTTATCCATAATTACAAAAGTTTTATCGACACCTTGAATAGAGTCGAGGTGAAATTCAACGGTATGGGGACTTGTGTTATCTCATTTGCGGAAATTGTCATGCGTCCCTAAACTGGGAAATCAGTCATATTTCACTTGTTTATAACTTTTTTCCAGTATAAGAAATATTTTCAAAATGGGTATCAAATTGTGTGCAATTATTTGATTTGTCTATGTAGACAGGGATTTTTCTTTTGCTCAGATAGTAAAAAGTACAGCTTTCACCATGTGCGCGGTATGTCGTCTGACAATATACAGCGTACGAATTCCAGTGTGAACAATAAGAATGCATTTGTAATTTTTCCTTTTTATAGAATCCACAAAATATTGCTGTCCAATTGTCAGGAATTTCTTGCCTTATCCATAATTACAAAAGTTTGTTCGACACCTTGAATAGAGTCGAGGCAAAATTCAAAGGTATGGGGACTAGTGTTAGCTCATTTGCGGAAATTTTCATGCGGACCTAAACTGGGTAATCAGTCATAATTCACTTTTTTATAACTTTTTTCCAGTAAAAGAAATATTTTCAAAATGGGTATCAAATTGTGTGCATTTATTTGATTTATCTATGTTTACAGGGATGTTTCATTTGCTCAGATAGTAAAAAGTACAGCTTTCAACATGTGCGCGGCATGTCGACTGACAATATACAGCGTCCGAATTCCAGTGTGAACAATATGAATGCATTTGTAATTTTTCCTTTTTATAGAATCCACAAAATATTGCTGTCCAATTGTCGAGAATTTCTTGCCTTATCCATAATTACAAAAGTTTTTTCGACACCTTGAATAGAGTCGAGGCAAAATTCAACGGTATGGGGACTAGTGTTAGCTCATTTGCGGAAATTTTCATGCGGACCTAAACTTGGTAATCAGTCATAATTCAATTTTATAACTTTTTCCCAGTAAAAGAATTATTTTCAAAATGGGTATCAAATTGTGTGCAATTATTTGATTTGTCTATGTATACATGGATTTTTCATTTGCTCAGATAGTAAAAAGTACAGCTTTCACCATGTGCGCGGCATGACGTCCTACAATTTACAGCGTCCGAATTTCAGTCTGCACAATAAGACTGCATTTCAACTTTTTCTTTTTATAGAATCCACAAAATATTGGTGTCAAATTGTCGGGAATTTCGTACCTTATCCATAATTACAAAAGTTTGTTCGACACCTTCAATAGAGTCGAGGCAAAATTCAACGGTATGGGGACTAGTGTTAGCTCATTTGCAGAAATTTTCATGCGGACCTAAACTGGGTAATCAGTCATAATTCACTTTTTTATAACTTTTTTCCAGTAAAAGAAATATTTTCAAAATGGGTATCAAATTTTGTGCAATTATTTGATTTGTCTATGTATACATGGATTTTTCATTTGCTCAGATAGTAAAAAGTACAGCTTTCACCATGTGCGCGACATGTCGTCTGACAATTTACAGCGTCCAAATTCCAGTGTGCACAATAAGACTGCATTTGTAATTTTTCCTTTTAATCGAATCCACAATATATTGGTGTCCATTTGTCGGGAATTCCTTACCTTATCCATAATTAAAAAAGTTTTTTCGACACCTTGAATAGAGTCGATTCGAAATTCAACGGTATGGGGACGTGTGTTAGCTCATTTGTGGAAATTGTCACGCGGCCCTAAACTGGGAAATCAGTCATATTTCACTTGTTTATACCTTTTTTCCAGTAAAAGAAATATTTTCAAAATCGTTATCAAATTATGTGCAATTATTTGATATGTCTATGTTTACAGGGATTTTTCATTTGCTCAGATAGTAAAAAGTACCTCTTTCACCATGTACGCGGCATGACGTCTGACAATTTACAGCGTCCGAATTCCAGTGTGCACAAAAAGACTGCATTTCTACTTTTTCCTTTTTATAGAATCCACAAAATATTGCTGTCCAATTGTCGGGAATTTCTTGCCTTATCCATAATTACAAAAGTTTTTTCGACACCTTGATTAGAGTCGAGTCTAAATTCAACGGTATGGGGACTTGTGTTAGCTCATTTGCGGAAATTGTCATGCGGCCCTAAACTGGGAAATCAGTGATATTTCACTTGTTTATAACTTTTTTCCAGTACAAGAAATATTTTCAAAATGGGTATCAAATTATGTGAAATTATTTGATTTGTCTATGTTTACAGGGATTTTTCATTTGCTCAGATAGTAAAATGTACAGCTTTCACGATGTGCGCCGTATGTCGTCTGACAATTAACAGCGTCCGAATTCCAGTGTGCAAAATAAGACTGCATTTCTACTTTTTCCTTTTTATAGAATCCACAAAATATTGCTCTCCAATTGTCGGGAATTTCTTGCCTTATCCATAATTACAAATGTTTTATCGACACCTTGATTAGAGTCGAAGCGAAATTCAACTGTATGGGGATTGTGGAAGCTCATTTGTGGAAATTGTCATGCGGCCCTAAACTGGGAAATCAGTCATAGTTCACTTGTTTATAACTTTTTTCCAGTAAAAGAAATATTTTGAAAATGGGTATCAAATTGTGTGCAATTATTTGATATATCTATGTTTTCAGGGATTTTTCATTTGCTCCGATAGTAAAAAGTACAGCTTTCACCATGTGCGCGGCATGACGTCTGACAATTTACAGCGTCCTAATACCAGTGTGCAAAATAAGACTGCATTTCTACTTTTTCCTTTTTATAGAATCCACAAAATATTGCTCTCCAATTGTCGGGAATTTCTTGCCTTATCCATAATTACAAATGTTTTATCGACACCTTGAATACAGTCGAGGCGAAATTCAACGGTATGGGGACTTGTGTTAGCTCATTTCGGAAATTGTCATGCAGCCCTAAACTGGGAAATCAGTTATATTTCACTTGTTTATAACTTTTTTCCAGTATAAGAAATATTTTCAAAATGGGTATCAAATTGTGTGCAATTATTTGATTTGACTATGTTTACAGGGGTTTTTCATTTGGTCAGATAGTAAAAATTACAGCTTTCTACATGAGCGCGGTATGTCGTCTGACAATTTACAGCGTCCGAATACCAGTGTGCACAATGAGACTGCATTTCTACTTTTTCCTTTTTATAGAATCCACAAAATATTGCTGCCCAATTGTCGGGAATTTCTTGCCTTATCCATAATTACAAAAGTTTTTTCGACTCATTGAATAGAGTCGAGGCGAAATTTAATGGTATTGGGACTTGTGTTAGCTCATTTGCGGAAATTGTCATGCGTACCTAAACTGGGTAATCAGTCATATTTCACTTGTTTATAACTTTTTTCCAGTAAAAGAAATATTTTCAAAATGGGTATCAAATTGTATACAATTATTTGGTTGGTCTATGTATACAGGGATTTTTCATTTGGTCAGATAGTAAAAAGTACAGCTTTCACCATGTGCGCGGTATGTCGTCTGACAATTTACAGCGTCCGAATTCAAGTGTGCACATTAAGAATGCATTTGTAATTTTTCCTTTTGATAGAATCCACAGAATATTGGTGTCAAATTGTCGAGAATTTCTTGCCTTATCCATAATTACAAAAGTTTGTTCGACACCTTGAATAGATTCGAGGCAAAATTCAACGGTATGGGGACTTGTGTTAGCTCATTTGCGGAAAATTTCATGCGGACCTAAACTGGGTAATCAGTCATAATTCACTTTTTTATAACTTTTTTCCAGTAAAAGAAATATTTTCAAAATGGGTATCAAATTGTGTGCAATTATTTGATTTATCTATGTTTACAGGGATGTTTCATTTGGTCAGATAGTAAAAAGTACAGCTTTCACCATGTGCGCGGTATGTCGTCTGACAATTTACAGCGTCCGAATTCCAGTGTGCACAATAAGACTGCATTTGTAATTTTTCCTTTTTATCGAATCCACAATATATTGGTGTCCAATTGTCGGGAATTCCTTACCTTATCCATAATTACGAAATTTTTTCGACACCTTGAATAGAGTCGATTCTAAATTCAACGTTATGGGGACTTGTGTTAGCTCATTTGGGGAAATTGTCATGCGGACCTAAACTAGGAAATCAGTGATATTTCACTTGTTTATAACTTTTTTCCAGTAAAAGAAATATTTTCAAAATGGTTATCAAATTGTGTGAAATTATTTGATTTATCTTTGTTTACAGGGATGTTTCATTTGGTCAGATAGTAAAAAGTACAGCTTTCACCATGTGCGCGGTATGTCGTCTGACAATTTACAGCGTCCGAATTCCAGTGTGCACAACAGGAATGCATTTCTACTTTTTCCTTTTTAGAGAATCCACAAAATATTGGTGTCCAATTGACGGGAATTTCTTGCCTTATCCATAATTACAAAAGTTTGTTCGACACGTTGTATTGAGTCGAGGCGAAATTTAACGGTATGGGGACTTGTGTTAGCTCATTTGCGGAAATTGTCATGCGGCCCTAAACTGGGAAATCAGTGATATTTCACTTGTTTATAACTTCTTTCCAGTAAAAGAAATATTTTCAAAATGGGTATCAAATTGTGTGCAATTATTTGATTTATCTATGTTTACAGGGATGTTTCATTTGCTCATATAGTAAAAAGTACAGCTTTCACCATGTGCGCGGCATGACGTCTGACAATTTACAGCGTCCGAATTCCAGTGTGCACAATAAGACTGCATTTGTAATTTTTCCTTTTTATAGAATCCACAAAATATTGCTGTCCAATTGTCGTGAATTTCTTGCTTTATCAATAATTACAAAAGTTTTTTCGACACTTTGATTAGAGTCTATTCGAAATTCAACGGTATGGGGACTTGTGTTAGCTTATTTGCGGTAATAGTCATGCGGCCCTAAACTCGGAAATCAGTCATATTTCACTTTTTTATAAATTTTTTCCAGTAAAAGAAATATTTTCAAAATGGGTATCAAAATGTGTGAAATTATTTGATTTGTCTATGTTTACAGGGATTATTCATTTGGTCAGATAGTAAAAAGTACATCTTTCAGCATGTGCGCTGTATGTCGTCTGACAATTTACAGCGTCCGTATTCCAGTGTGCACTATAAGTCTGCATTTCTAATTTTTCGTTTTTATAGAATCCACAAAATATTGGTGTCCAATTGTCGGGAATTCCTTACCTTATCCATAATTGCAAAAGATTTTTTCGACATCTTGAATAGAGTCGAGGCGAAATTCAACGGTGTGGTGATTTGTGTTAGCTCATTTGCGGAAATTGTCATGCGGCGCTAAACTGGGAAATCAGTCATATTTCACTTGTTTATAACTTTTTTGCAGTAAAAGAAATATTTTCAAATTGGGTTGGCTTCTAGTCAATAATTTAGCGTCTTGTGTAAGATGATACACTACGTCCAGCAGCCCTGTTTCTGATCTCATGGTTTATGTTGCATATTTGAGCGTCTAATGTAAAAAGATAAACTACATCCAGCAGCATGGCCTCTGACCTGTTGGCTTCCGGTCCATACTTGAGCGTCTTGTGTAAGATGATACACTAGTTCCAGCAGCCCTGTCTCTGATCTCTTGGTTTCTGGTGCATATTTGAGCGTCTAATATAAAAAAATAAACTACGCCCAGCAGCATGGCCTCTGATCTGTTGGTTTCCGTTCCCTATTTGAGCGTCTTGTGTCAGATGATACACTACGTCCTGCAGCCATGATTCTGAATTGGTGGTTTCTGGTGTATATTTGAGCGTCTAATGTAAAAAGATAAACTACGTCCAGCAACATGGCCTCTGAACTGTTGGTTTCTGGTCCATATTTGGGAATCTGATGTAATATTTTAGACTACGTCCAGCAGTATGGCCTCTGACCTGTTGGCTTCCGGTCAATATTTGAGCGTCTTGTGTAAGATTTCGATTATGTCCAGCAGCATGGCCTCTGACCTGTTGGCTTCCGGTCCATATTTGAGCGCCTTGTGTAAGATGATACACTAAGTCCAGCAGCCATGATTCTGATCTGTTGGTTTCTGGTGCATATTTGATCGTCTAATGTAAAAAGATAAACTACGTCCAGCAGCATGGCCTCTGATCGGTTGGTTTCCGGTCCACATTTGAGCGTCTAATGTAAGATTTTAGACTACGTCCAGCAGCATGGCGTTTGTTCTGTTGGCTTCCGGTCCATATTTGAGCGTCTTGTGTAAGATGATACTCTACGTCCAGAAGCCATGTTTCTGATCTGTTGGCTTCTGGTGCATATTTGAGCGTCTAATGTAAAAAGATAAACTACGACCAGCAGCATGGCCTCTAATCTGTTGGTTTCCGTTCACTATTTGAGCGTCTTGTGTAAGATGATACACTACGTCCTGCAGCCATGATTCTGAATTGGTGGTTTCTGGTGCATATTTGAGCGTCTAATGTAAAAAGATAAACTACGTCCAGCAACATGGCCTCTGATCTGTTGGTTTCCGGTCCATATTTGAGAATCTGATGTAAGATTTTAGACTACGTCCAGCAGCAGGGCCTCAGACCTCTTGGCTTTCGGTCCATATTTGAGCGTCTTGTGTAAGATGATACACAACGTCCAGCAGCCATGTTTCTGATCTCTTGGTTTCTGGTGAATATTTGAGCGTCTAATGTAAAAAGATGAACTACGTCCAGCAGAATGGCCTCAGATCTGCTGGTTTCCGGTCAATATTTGGGCGTCTAATGTAAGATTTTAGACTACATCCAGCAGCATGGCCTCTGACCTGTTGGCTTCCGGTCCATAATTGAGCGTCTTGTGTGAGATGAAACACTACGTCAAGCAGCACTGTTTCATATCTCTTGGTTTCTGGTGCATATTTGAGCGTCTAATGTAAAAAGATAAACTACGTTCAGTAGCATGGCCTCTGATCTGTTGGTTTCCGGTCCATATTTGAGCGTCTAATGTAAGATTTTAGACTACGTCCAGCAGCATGGCCACTGATCTGTTGGCTTCCGGTGCATATTTGAACGGCTTGTGTAAGTTGATACACTACGTCCAGCAGCCCTGTTTCTGATCTCTTGGTTTCTGGTGCATATTAGAGCGTCTAATGTAAAAAAATAAACTACGTCCAGCAGAATGGCCTCTGATCTGCTGGTTTCCGCTTCATATTTGAGTGTCTAATGTAAGATTTTAGAGTACGTCCAGCAGCATGGCCTCTGACATGTTAGCTTCCGGTCCATATTTGAGCGTTTTGTGTGAGATAATACACTAAGTCCAGCAGCGATGATTCTGATCTGTTTGTTTCTGGTGCATATTTGAGCGTCTAATATAAAAGATAAACTACGTCCAGCAGCATGGTCTTTGATCTGTTGTTTTCCCGTCCATATTTGAACGTCTAATGTAAGATTTTAGGGTACGTCCAGCAGCATTGCTTCTGACCTCTTGGCTTCCGGTCCATATTTGAGCGACTTGTGTAAGATGATACACTACGTCCAGCAGGCCTATTTCTGATCTCTTGGATTCTCGTGCATATTTGAGCGTCTAATGTAAGAAGATAAACTACGTCCAGCAGCATGGAGTCTGATCTATTGGTTTCCGGTCCATATTTGAGCGTCTAATGTAAGATTTTTGACTACGTCCAGCAGCATGGCCTCTGACCTCTTGGCTTCCGGTCAATATTTGAGCGTCTTGTGTAAGATGATACACTACGTCAAGCAGCCGTGATACTGATCTGTTGGTTCTGGTGCATATTTTAGCGTCTAATGTAAAAAGATAAACTACGTCCAGTAGCATGGCCTCAGATCTCTCGGTTTCCCGTCCATATTTGAGCGTCTAATGTAAGATTTTAGACTACGCCCAGTAGCATGGCCTCTGACCTGTTGGCTTCCGGTCCATATTTGAGCGTCTCGTGTAAGATGATACACTACGTCCAGCAGCCCTGTTTCTGATCTCTTGGTTTCTGGTGCATATTTGTGGGTCTAATGTAAAAAGATAAATTACGTCCAGCAGCATGGCCTCTGATCTGTTGGTTTCCAGTCCATATTTGAGCGTCTAACGTAAGATTTTTGAATACGTCCAGCAGCATGGCCTCTGAGCTGTTGGCTTCCGGTCGATATTTGAGCGTCATGTGTAAGATGATACACTACGTCCAGCAGCCATGATTCTGATCTGTTATTCTCTGGTGAATATTTGAGCCTCTAATGTAAAAAGATGAATTACGTCCAGCAGCATGGCCTCTGATCTGCTGATTTCCGGTCCATATTTGAGCGTCTAATGTAAGATTTTAGACTACGTCCAGCAGCATGGCCTCTGAACTGTTGGCTTCCGGTCCATATTTGAGCGTCTTGAGTAAGATGATACACTACGTCCAGCAGCCATGATTCTGGTCTTTTGATTTCTGGTGCATATTTGAGCGTCTAATGTAAAAACATATACTACGTCTAGCAGCATGTCCTCTGATCTGTTGGTTTCAAGTTCATATTTGAGCGTGTAATGTAAGATTTTAGACTACGACCAGCAGCATGGCCTCTGACCTGTTGGCTTCCGGTCCATATATGAGCGTCTTGTGTAAGATGATACACTACGTCCAGCAGCCCTCTTTCTGATCTATTGGTTTCTGGGGCATATTTGAGCGTCTAATGTAAAAAAATAATCTAAGTCCAGCAGCATGGCCTCTGGTCTGCTGGTTTCCGGTCCATATTTGCGCGTCTAATGTAAGATTTTAGACTACGTCCAGCAGCATGGCCTCTGACCTGTTGGCTTCCGGTCCATATTTGAGCTTCTTGACTAAGATGATACACTACGTCCAGCAACCATGATTCTGATCTCTTGGTGTCTGGTGCATATTTGAGCTTCTAATGTAAAAAGATAAACTACGTCCAGCAGCAAGGCCTCTTATCTGTTGGTTTCAGGTCGATGTTTGGGCGGCTAATGTAAGATTTTTGAATACGTCCAGCAGCATGGCCTCTGAGCTGTTGGCTTCCGGTCGATATTTGAGCGTCATGTGTAAGATGATACACTACGTCCAGCAGCCATGATTCTGATCTGTTATTCTCTGGTGAATATTTGAGCCTCTAATGTAAAAAGATGAATTACGTCCAGCAGCATGGCCTCTGATCTGCTGATTTCCGGTCCATATTTGAGCGTCTAATGTAAGATTTTAGACTACGTCCAGGAGCATGACCTCTGACCTGTTGGCTTCCGGTCCATATTTGATCGACATGTGTAAGATGATACACTACGTCCAGCAGCCATGATTATGGTCTCTTGGTTTCTGGTACATATTTGAGCGTCTCATGTAAAAAAATAAACTACTTCCAGCAGCATGGCCTCTGATCTGCTGGTTTCCGGTCCATATTTGCACGTCTAATGTAAGATTTTAGACTACGTCCAGGAGCATGACCTCTGACCTGTTGGCTTCCGGTCCATATTTGATCGAGATGTGTAAGATGATACACTACGTCCAGCAGCCCTGTTTCTGATCTCTTGCTTTCTGGTGCATATTTGAGCGTCTAATGTAAAAAGATAAACTACGTTCAGCAGCATGGTCTCAGATCTGTTGGTTTCCGGTCCATATTTGAGCGCCTAATGTAAGATTTTAGACTACGTCCAGCAGAATGGACTCGGACCTGTTGGCTTCGGGTCCATATTTGAGAATCTTGTGTAAGATGATACACTACGTCCAGCAGCCATGATTCTGATCTGTTGGTTTCTGGTGCATATTTGAGCGTCTAATGTAAAAAGATAAACTACGTCCAGCAGCATGGCCTCTGATCAGTGGTTTTCCGGTCGATATTTGAGCGTCTAATGTAAGATTTTAGACTACGTCCAGCAGCATGGCCTCTAACCTGTTGGCTTCCGGTCCATATTTTAGCGTCTTTTGTAAGATGATACACTACGTCCAGCAGCCATGATTCTGATCTCTTTGTCTCTGGTGCATATTTGAGCGTCTAATGTAAAAAGATAAACTACGTACAGCAGCATGGCCTCTGATCTGTTGGTTTCCGGTCCATATTTGAGCGTCTAATGTAAGATTTTAGACTACGTCCAGCAGCTTGGCCTCTGACCTGTTGGCTTCCGGTCCATATTTGAGCGTCTTGACTAAGATGATACACTACGTCCAGCAACCATGATTCTGATCTCTTGGTGTCTGATGCATATTTGAGCGTCTAATGTAAAAAGATAAACTACGTCCAGCAGCATGGCCACTGATCTGTTGGTTTCCGGTCAATATTTGGGCGTCTAATGTAAGATTTTAGACTACGTCAAGCAGCATGGCCTCTGACCTGTTAGCTTCCGGTCCATATTTGAGCGACTTGTGTAAGATGGTACACTACGTCCAGCGGCCCTGTTTCTGATCTCTTGGTTTCTGGTGCATAGTTGAGCGTCTAATGTAAAAAGATAAACTACGTCTAGCAGCATGGCCTCTGATCTGTTGTTTTCCAGTCCATATTTGTGCGTCTAATGTAGGATTTTAGACTACGTCCAGCAGCATGGCCTCTGACCTATTAGCTTCCGGACCATATATGAGCGTCTTGTGTAAGATGATACACTACGTCCAGCAGCCATGATTCTGATCTGTTGGTTTCTGGTGCATAGTTGAGCGATTATGTAAAAAGATAAACTACGTTCAGCAGCATGGCCTCTGATCTGTAGGTTTCCGGTCCATATTTGTGCGTCTAATTTAAGATATTTGTCTACGTCCAGCAGCATGGCCTCTGACCTGTTGGCTTCAGGTCCATATTTGAGCGTAATGTGTAAGATGATACACTACGTCCAGCAGCCATGTTTCTGATCTCTTGCTTTCTGGTGCATATTTGAGCGTCTAATGTAAAAAGATAAACTACGTCCAGCAGCATGGCCTCTCATCTGTTGGTTTCCGGTCCATATTTGAACGTCTAATGTAAGATTGTAGTCTACGTCCAGCAGCATGGCCTCTGACCTCTTGGCTTCCGGTCCATATTTGAGCCTCTTGTGTAAGTTGACACACTACGCCCAGCAGCATGGCCTTTGATATGTTGGTTTCCGGTACATATTTGTGCGTCTAATGTAAAATTTTAGATTACGTCCAGCAGCATGGCCTCTGACCTGTTGGCTTCCGGTCCATATTTGAGCGTCTTGGGTAAGATGATACACGACGTCCAGCAGCCCTGTTTCTGATCTCTTGGTTTCTGGTGCATATTTGTGCGTCAAATGTAAAAAGATAAACTACGTCTAGCAGCATGGCCTCTGATCTGTTGGTTTCCGGTCCATATTTGAGCGTCTAATGTAAGATTTTACACTACGCCCAGCAGCATGGCCTCTGACCTGTGTCTTCCGGTCCATATATGAGCGTCTTGTGTAAAACGATACACTACGTCCAGCAGCCCTGTTTCTGATCTCTAGGTTTCGGGTGCATATTTGAGCGTCTAATGTAAAAAAATGAACTACGTCCAGCAGCATGGCCTTTTATCTGCTGGATTCCGGTCCATATTTTCGCCTCTAATATAAGATTTTAGACTACGCCCAGCAGCATGGCCCCTGACCTGTTGGATTCCGGTCCATATTTGAGCGTCTTGAGTAAGATGCTACACTACGTCCAGCAAACCTGATTTTTATCTCTTGGTGTCTGGTGCATATTTGAGCGTCTAATGTAAAAAGATAAACTACGTCCAGCAGCATGGCTTCTGATCTGTTGGTTTCCGGTCCATATTTGAGCCTCTAATGTTAGATTTTAGACTACGTCCAGCAGCATGGCCTCTGACATGTTTGCTTCCGATGCATATTTGAGCGTCTTGTCTAAGATGATACACTACGTCCAGCAACCACGATTCTGATCTCTTCCTTTCTGGTGCATATTTGAGCGTCTAATGTAAATAGATCAATTACGTCTAGCAGCATGACCTCTGATCTGTTGGTTTTCGGTCCATATTTGAGCGTCTAATGTAAGATTTTAGACTACGTCCAGTAGCATGGCATATGATCTGTTTGTTTCCGGTCCATATTTGAGCGTCTAATGTAAGATTATAGAATACGTCCAGCAGAATGGCTTCTGACCTGTTGGCTTCCGGTCCATATTGGAGCGTCTTGTGTAAGATGATACACTACGTCCAGCAGCCCTGTTTCTGATCTCTTGGTTTCTGTTGCATACTTGTGCGTCTAATGTAAAAAGATAAATTACGTCCAGCAGCATGGCCTCTGATCTGTTGGTTTCTGGTTCATGTTTGAGCGTCTAATGTAAGATTTTTGATTACGTACAGCAGCATGGCCTCTGACCTGTTGGCTTCCGGTCCATATTTGAGCGTCTTGTGTAAGATGATACACTACGTCCAGCAGCCCTGTTTCTGATCTCTCGGTTTGTGGTGCATATTTGAGCGTCTAATGTAAAAAGATAAACAACGTCCAGCAGCATGGCCTCTGATCTGTTGGTTACCGGTCCATATTTGAGCGTCTAATGTAAGATTTTACACTACGTCCTGCAGCATGGATTCTGACCTGTTGGCTTCCGGTCCATATTTGAGCGTCTTGTGTAAGACGATACACTACGTCCAGCAGCCATGATTCTGATCTGTTGGTTTCTGCTGCATATTTGAGCGTCTAATGTAAAAAGATAAACTACGTCCAGCAGCATGGCCTCTGATCTGTTGGTTTCCGGTCCATATTTGAGCGTCTAATATAAGATTTAAGACTACGTCCGGCAGCATGGCCTCTGACCTGTTGGCTCCTCGTCCATATTTCAGCGTCTTGTGTAAGATGATACATTACGACCAGCAGCCCTGTTTCTGATTTCTTTGTTCCCGGTGCATATTTGAGCGTGTAATGTAAAAAGATAAACTACGTCCAGCAGCATGGCCTCTAATCCGTTGGCTTCCGGTCCATATTTGAGCGTCTTCTGTAAGAGGATACACTACGTCCAGCAGATATGATTCTGATCTTTTGTTTTCTGGTGGATATTTGAGCGTCAAATGCAAAAAGATAAACTACGTCTAGCAGTATGGCCTCTGATCTATTAGTTTCCGGTCTATATTTGAGCGTCTAATGTAAGATTTTAGACTACGTCCACCAGCATGGCCTCTAAAAATGTTGGCTTCCGGTCCATATTTGAGCGTCTTGTGTAAGATAATACACTACGTCCAGCAGCCATGATTCTGATCTATTGTTTTGTGGTGCATATTTGAATGTCTAATGTAAAAAGATAAACTACGTCCAGCGGCATGACCTCTGATCTGTTGGTTTCCGGTCCATATTTGAGCGTCTAATGAAAGTTTTTACACTACATCCAGCAGCATGGCTTCTGACCTGTCGGCTTCCGGTCCATATTTGAGCGTCTTGTGTAAGATGATACACTACGTCCAGCAGCCATGATTCGTATCTGTTGGTTTCTGGTACATATTTGAGCTTCTAATATAAATAGATAAACTACGTCCAGCAGCATGACCTGTGATCTCTTGGTTTCCCGTCCATATTTGAGCGTCTAATGTAAGATTGTTGACTACATCCAGCAGCATGGCCTCTGACCTGTTGCCTTCCGGTCCATATTTGAGCGTCCTGTGTAAGATGATACACTACGTCCAGCAGCCCTGTTTCTGATCTCTTGCTTTCTGGTGCATATTTAAAGCGTCTAATGTAAAAAGAAAAACTTCTTCCAGCAGCATGGCCTCTCATCTGTTGGTTTCCGGTCCATATTTGAACGTCTAATGTAAGATTGTAGTCTACGTCCAGCAGCATGGCCTCTGACCTGTTGGCTTCCGGTCCATATTTGAGCGTCTTGTGTAAGATGATACACTACGCCCAGCAGTCATGATTCTGATCTGTTGGTTTCTGGTGCATATTTGAGCGTCTAATGTAAAATGATAAACTACGCCCAGCAGCATGGCCTCTGATCTGTTGGTTTCCGGTACATATTTGTGCGTCTAATGTAAAATTTTAGATTACGCCCAGCAGCATGGCCTCTGACCTGTTGGCTTCCCATCCATATTTGAGCGTCTTGGGTAAGAGGATACACGACGTCCAGCAGCCCTGTTTCTGATCTCTTGGTTTCTGGTGCATATTTGTGCGTCAAATGTAAAAAGATAAACTACGTCTAGCAGCATGGCCTCTGATCTGTTGGTTTCCGGTCCATATTTGGGCGTCTAATGTAAGATTTTACACTACGTCCAGCAGCATGGCCTCTGACCTGTTGTCTTCCGGTCCATATATGAGCGTTTTGTGTAAAACGATACACTACGTCCAGCAGCCCTGTTTCTGATCTCTAGGTTTCGGGTGCATATTTGAGCGTCTAATGTAAAAAAATAAACTACGTCCAGCAGCATGGCCTTTGATCTCCTGGATTCCGGTCCATATTTTCGCCTCTAATATAATATTTTAGACTACGCCCATCAGCATGGCCCCTGACCTGTTGGATTCCGGTCCATATTTGAGCGTCTTGTGTAAGATGTCACACTACGTCCAGCAGCCATGATTCTGATCTGTTGGTTTCTGGTGCATATTTGAGCGTCTAATGTAAATAGATAAACTACGTCCAGCAGCATGGCCTCTGATCAGTTGGTTTCCGATCCATATTTGAGCGTCTAATGTAAGATTTTAGACTACTTCCAGCTGCATGGCCTCTGACCTGTTTGCTTCCGATGCATATTTGTGCGTCTTGTCTAAGATGATACACTACGTCCAGCAACCACGATTCTGATCTCTTCGTTTCTGGTGCATATTTGAGCGTCTAATGTAAAAAGATCAACTACGTCTAGCAGCATGACCACTGATCTGTTGGTTTTCGGTCCATATTTGAGCGTCTAATGTAAGATTTTAGAATTCGTCCAGCAGAATGGCCTCTGACCTGTTGGCTTCCGGTCGATATTGGAGCGTCTTGTGTAAGATGATACACTACGTCCAGCAGCCGTTTTTCTGATCTCTTGGTTTCTGTTGCATACTTTGCGTCTAATGTAAAAAGATAAATTACGTCCAGCAGAATGGCCTCTGATCTGTTGATTGCTGGTTCATGTTTGAGCGTTTAATGTAAGATTTTTGATTACGTACAGCAGCATGGCCTCTGACCTGTAGGCTTCCGTTTCATATATGAGCGTCTTGTGTAATATGACACACTACTTCCAGTAGCCCTGTTTCTGATGTCTTGGTTTCTGGTGCATATTTGAGCGTTTAATGTAGAAAGATAAACTACGTCCAGCAGTATGGCCTCTGATTTGTTGGTTTCCGTTCGATATTTGAGCCTCTAATGTAGGATTTTAGACTACGTCCGGCAGTATGGCCTCTGACCTGTTGTTTTCCGGTCCATATTTGAGCGTCTTGAGTAAGATGCTACACTACGTCCAGCAAACCTGATTTTTATCTCTTGGTGTCTGGAGCATATTTGAGTGTCTAATGTAAAAAGATAAACTACGTCCAGCAGCATGGCCTCTGATCAGTTGGTTTCCGGTCCATATTTGAGCGTCTAATGGAAGATTATTAGACTACGTCCAGCATCATGGCCTGAGCTGTTGGCTTCCGGTCCATATTTGAGCGTTTTGAGTAAGAAGATACACGACGTCCAGCAGCCCTTATTCTGATCACTTGGTTTCTGGTGCATATTTGAGCGCCTAATGTAAAAAGATAATCTACGTCCAGTAGCATGGCCTCTGATCTGTTGGTTTCCGGTCCATATTTGGGCGTCTAATGTAAGATTTTAGACTACGTCCAGCAGCATGGCCTCTGACCTATTGGCTTCCGGTCCATATATGAGCGTCTTGTGTGAGATGATACACTACGTCCAGCAGCCATGATTCTGATCTGTTGGTTTCTGGTGCATATTTGAGCGTCTAATGTAAAAGATGAATTACGTCCAGCAGCATGGCCTCTGATCTGTAGGTTTCCGGTACATATTTGTGCGTCTAATGTAAGATATTTGTCTACGTCCAGCAGCATGGCCTCTGTCCTGTTGGCTTCAGGTCCATATTTGAGCGTCTTGTGTAAGATGATACACTACGTCCAGCAGCCCTGTTTCTGATCTCTTGCTTTCTGGTGCATATTTGAGCGTCTAATGTAAAAAGATAAACTACGTCCAGTAGCATGGCCTCTCATCTGTTGGTTTCCGGTCCATATTTGAGCGTCTAATGTAAGATTGTTGTCTACGTCCAGCAGCATGGCATCTGACCTGTTGGCTTCCGGTCCATATTTGAGCGTCTTGTGTAAGATGATACACTACGTCCAGCAGTCATGATACTGACCTGTTGGTTTCTGGTGCATGTTTGTGCGTCTAATGTAAAATGATAAACTACGTCCAGCAGCATGGCCTCTGATCTGTTGGTTTCCGGTCCACATTTGAGCGTCTAATATAAGATTTTAGACTAAGTCCAGCAGCATGGCCTCTGACCTGTTGGCTTCTGTTTCATATATGAGCGTCTTCTGTAATATGACACACTACTTCCAGCAGCGCTGTTTCTGATCTCTTGGTTTCTGGTGCATATTTGAGAGTTTAATGTAGAAAGATAAACTACGTCCAGTAGTATGTCCTCTGATTTGTTGGTTTCTGTTCGATATTTGAGCGTCTAATGTAAGATTTTAGACTACGTCCGGCAGCATGGCCACTGACCTGTTGTTTTCCGGTCCATATATGAGCGTCTTGAGTAAGATGCTACACTACGTCCAGCAAACCTGATTTTTATCTCTTGGTGTCTGGTGCATATTTGAGCGTCTAATATAAAAAGATAAACTACGTCCAGCAGCATGGCCTCTGATCTGTTGGTTTCCGGTCCACATTTGAGCCTCTAATGTAAGATTTTAGACTACGTCCAGCAGCATGGCCTCTGACATGTTTGCTTCCGATGCATATTTGAGCGTCTTGTCTAAGATGATACACTACGTCCAGCAACCAAGATTCTGATCTCTTCCTTTCTGGTGCATATCTGAGCGTCTAATGTAAATAGATCAATTACGTCTAGCAGCATGACCTCTGATCTGTTGGTTTTCGGTCCATATTTGAGCGTCTAATGTAAGATTTTAGACTACGTCCAGTAGCATGGCCTATGATCTGTTTGTGTCCGGTCCATATTTGAGCGTCTAATGTAAGATTATAGAATACGTCCAGCAGCATGGCATCTGACCTGTTGGCTTCCGGTCCATATTTGAGCGTCTTGTGTAAGATGATACACTACGTCCAGCAGCCATGATTCTGATCTGTTGGTTTCTGGTACATATTTGAGCTTCTAATATAAATAGATAAACTACGTCCAGCAGCATGACCTCTGATCTCTTGGTTTCCCGTCCATATTTGAGCGTCTAATGTAAGATTGTTGACTACATCTAGCAGCATGGCCTCTGACCTGTTGCCTTCCGGTCCATATTTGAGCGTCCTGTGTAAGATGATACACTACGTCCAGCAGCCCTGTTTCTGATCTCTTGCTTTCTGGTGCATATTTAAAGCGTCTAATGTAAAAAGATAAACTACTTCCAGCAGCATGGCCTCTCATCTGTTGGTTTCCGGTCCATATTTGAACGTCTAATGTAAGATTGTAGTCTACGTCCAGCAGCATGGCCTCTGACCTGTTGGCTTCCGGTCCATATTTGAGCGTCTTGTGTAAGATGATACACTACGTCCAGCAGTCATGATTCTGATCTGTTGGTTTCTGGTGCATATTTGAGCGTCTAATGTAAAATGATAAACTACGCCCAGCAGCATGGCCTCTGATCTGTTGGTTTCCGGTACATATTTGTGCGTCTAATGTAAAATTTTAGATTACGCCCAGCAGCATGGCCTCTGACCTGTTGGCTTCCCATCCATATTTGAGCGTCTTGGGTAAGAGGATACACGACGTCCAGCAGCCCTGTTTCTGATCTCTTGGTTTCTGGTGCATATTTGTGCGTCAAATGTAAAAAGATAAACTACGTCTAGCAGCATGGCCTCTGATCTGTTGGTTTCCGGTCCATATTTGAGCGTCTAATGTAAGGTTTTACACTACGTCCAGCAGCATGGCCTCTGACATGTTGTCTTCCGGTCCATATATGAGCGTCTTGTGTAAAACGATACACTACTTCCAGCAGCCCTGTTTCTGATCTCTTGGTTTCGGGTGCATATTTGAGAGTTTAATGTAGAAAGATAAACTACGTCCAGTAGTATGTCCTCTGATTTTTTGGTTTCCGTTCGATATTTGAGCGTCTAATGTAAGATTTTAGACTGTCCGGCAGCATGGCCACTGACCTGTTGTTTTCCGGTCCATATTTGAGCGTCTTGAGTAAGATGCTACACTACGTCCAGCAAACCTGATTTTTATCTCTTGGTGTCTGGTGCATTTTTGAGCGTCTAATGTAAAAAGATAAACGACGTCCAGCAGCATGGCCTCTGATCTGTTGTTTTTCCGGTCCATATTTGAGCCTCTAATGTAAGATTTTAGACTACGTCCAGCCGCATGGCCCCTGACCTGTTGGCTTCCGGTCCATATTTGAGCGTCTTGTGTAAGATGATACACTACGTCCAGCAGCCATGATTCTGATCTGTTGGTTTCTGGTGCATATTTGAGCGTCTAATGTAAATAGTTAAACTACGTCCAGCATCATGGCCTCTGATCAGTTGGTTTCCGGTCCATATTTGAGTGTCTAATGTAAGATTTTAGACTACGTCCAGCAGCATGGCCTCTGACCTGTTTGCTTCCGATGCATATTTGAGCGTCTTGTCTAAGATGATACACTACGTCCAGCAACCACGATTCTGATCTCTTCCTTTCTGGTGCATATTTGAGCGTCTAATGTAAAAAGATAAACTACGTTCAGCAGCATGGCCTCTGATCTGTAGGTTTCCGGTCCATATTTGAGCGTCTAATGTAAGATTTTTGTGAAAGTCCAGCAGCATGGCCTCTGACCTGTTGGCTTCCGGTCCATATTTGAGCGTCTTGTGTAAGATGATACACTACTTCCAGCAGCCCTGTTTCTGATCTCTTGGTTTCTGGTGCATATTTGAGCGTTTAATGTAGAAAGATAATCTACGTCCAGCAGTATGGCCTCTGATTTTTTGGTTTCCGTTCGATATTTGAGCGTCTAATGTAAGATTTTAGACTATGTCCGGCAGCATGGCCACTGACCTGTTGTTTTCCGGTCCATATTTGAGCGTCTTGAGTAAGATGCTACACTACGTCCAGCAAACCTGATTTTTATCTCTTGGTGTCTGGTGCATATTTGAGCGTCTAATGTAAAAAGATAAACCACGTCCAGCAGCATGGCCTCTGATCTGTTGGTTTCCGGTCCATATTTGAGCCTCTAATGTAAGATTTTAGACTACGTCCAGCCGCATGGCCCCTGACCTGTTGGATTCCGGTCCATATTTGAGCGTCTTGTGTAAGATGATACACTACGTCCAGCAGCCATGATTCTGATCTGTTGGTTTCTGGTGCATATTTGAGCGTCTAATGTAAATAGATAAACTACGTCCAGCAGCATGGCCTCTGATCAGTTGGTTTCCGGTCCATATTTGAGTGTCTAATGTAAGATTTTAGACTACGTCCAGCAGCATGGCCTCTGACCTGTTTGCTTCCGATGCATATTTGAGCGTCTTGTCTAAGATGATACACTACGTCCAGCAACCACGATTCTGATCTCTTCCTTTCTGGTGCATATTTGAGCGTCTAATGTAAAAAGATAAACTACGTTCAGCAGCATGGCTTCTGATCTGTAGGTTTCCGGTCAATATTTGAGCGTCTAATGTAAGATTTTTGTGAAAGTCCAGCAGCATGGCCTCTGACCTGTTGGCTTCCGGTCCATATTTGAGCGTCTTGTGTAAGATGATACACTACGTCCAGCAGCCATGATTCTGATCTGTTGGTTTCTGGTACATATTTGAGCTTCTAATATAAATAGATAAACTACGACCAGCAGCATGGCCTCTGATCTCTTGGTTTCCCGTCCATATTTGTGCGTCTAATGTAAGATTTTAGAGTACGGCCAGCAGCATGGCCTCTGTCCTGTTGGCTTCAGGTCCATATTTGTGCGTCTTGTGTAAGATGATACACTACGTCCAGCAGCCATGATTCTGATCTGTTGGTTTCTGGTGCATATTTGAGCGTCTAATGTAATAAGATAAACTACGTCCAGCAGCATGGCCTCTGATCTGTTGGTTTCCGGTCCATATTTGAGCGTCTAATGTAAGATTTTAGTCTACGTCCAGCAGCATGGCCTCTGACCTGTTGGCTTCCGTTCCATATTTGAGCGTCTTGTTAAGATGATACACTACGTCCAGCAGCCCTTTTCTGATCTCTTGGTTTCTGGTGCCTATCTGTGCGTCTAATGTAAAAAGATAAATTACGTCCAGAAGCATGGCCTCTGATCTGTTGGTTTCCGGTCCATATTTGAGCGTCTAATGTAAGATTTTAGTCTACGTCCAGCAGCATGGCCTCTGACCTGTTGGCTTCCGTTCCATATTTGAGCGTCTTGTTAAGATGATACACTACGTCCAGCAGCCCTTTTCTGATCTCTTGGTTTCTGGTGCCTATCTGTGCGTCTAATGTAAAAAGATAAACTACGTCCAGCAGCATGGCCTCTGATCTGTTGGTTTCCGGTCCATATTTGAGCGTCTAATGAAAGATTTTACACTATATCCCAGCAGCATGGCTTCTGACCTGTTGGCTTCCGATCCATATTTGAGCGTCTTGTGTAAGATGATACACTACGTCCAGCAGCCATGATTCTGATCTGTTGGTTTCTGGTACATATTTGAGCTTCTAATATAAATAGATAAACTACTTCCAGCAGCATGGCCTCTGATCTCTTGGTTTCCCGTCCATATTTGAGCGTCTAGTGTAAGATTTTAGACTACAACCAGCAGCATGGCCTCTGACCTGTTGCCTTCCGGTCCATATTTGAGCGTCTTGTGTAAGAGGACACACTACGTCCAGCAGCCATGATTCTGATCTGTTGGTTTCTGGTGCATATTTGAGCGTCTAATGTAAAAAGATAAACTACGACCAGCAGCATGGCCTCTGATCTGTTGGTTTCCGGTCCATATTTGAGCGTCTAATGTAAGATTTTAGTCTACGTCCAGCAGCATGGCCTCTGACCTGTTGGCTTCCGGTCCATATTTGAGCGTCTTGTTAAGATGATACATTACGTCCAGCAGCCCTTTTCTGATCTCTTGGTTTCTGGCGCCTATCTCTGCGTCTAATGTAAAAAGATAAATTACGTCCAGAAGCATGGCCTCTGATCTGTTAGTTTCCGGTCCATATTTGAGCGTCTAATGTAAGATTTTAGACTACGTCCAGCAGCATGGCCTCTGAGTTGTTGGCTTCCAGTCCATATTTGAGCGTCTTGTGCAAGATTATACACAACGTCCAGCAGCCCTGTTTCTGACCTCTTGGTTTCTGGTGCATATTTGAGCATCTAATGTAGAAAGATAAACTACGTCCAGCAGCATGGCCTCTGATTTGTTGGATTCCGGTCGATATTTTAGCGTCTAATGTAAGATTTTAGACTACGACCAGCAGCATGGCCTCTGACCTGTTGGGTCCTCGTCCATATTTCAGCGTCTTGTGTAAGATGATACATTACGACCTTCAGCCCTGTTTCTGATCTCTTGGTTTATGGTGCATATTTGAGAGTCTAATGCAAAAAGATAAACTACGTCCTGAAGCATGGCCTCTGACCTGTTGGTTTCCGTTCCATATTTGAGCGTCTAATGTAAGATTTTAGATTACGGCCAGCAGCATGGCCTCTGACCTGTTGGCTTCCGGTCCATATTTGAGCGTCTTATGTAAGATGATACACTACGTCCAGCAGCCCTCTTTCTGATGTCTTGGTTTCTGGTGCATATTTGAGCGTCTAATGTAAAAAGATAAACTACGTCCAGCAGCATGGCCTCTAATCCGTTGGCTTCCGGTCCATATTTAAGCGTCTTCTGTAAGAGGATACACTACGTCCAGCAGATATGATTCTGATCTTTTGGTTTCTGGCGGATATTTGAGCGTCTAATGCAAAAAGATAAACTACGTCTAGCAGTATGGCCTCTGATCTATTGGTTTCCGGTCTATATTTGAGCGTCTAATGTAAGATTTTAGACTACGTCCACCAGCATGGCCTCTAAAAATGTTGGCTTCCGGTCCATATTTGAGCGTCTTGTGTAAGATGATACACTACGTCCAGCAGCCATGATTCTGATCTGTTGTTTTGTGGTGCATATTTGAATTTCTAATGTAAAAAGATAAACTACGTCCAGCAGCATGACCTCTGATCTGTTGGTTTCCGGTCCATATTTGAGCGTCTAATGAAAGATGATTCACTACGTCCAGCAGCCATGATTCTGATCTGTTGGTTTCTGGTACATATTTGAGCTTCTAATATAAATAGATAAACTACGTCCAGCAGCATGGCCTATGATCTCTTGGTTTCCCGTCCATATTTGAGCGTCTAATGTAAGATTTTAGACTACAACCAGCAGCATGGCCTCTGACCTGTTGCCTTCCGGTCCATATTTGAGCGTCTTGTGTAAGATGACACACTACGTCCAGCAGCCATGATTCTGATCTGTTGGTTTCTGGTGCATATTTGAGCGTCTAATGTAAAAAGATAAACTACGTCAAGCAGCATGGCCTCTGATCTGTTGGTTTCCGGTCCATATTTGAGCGTCTAATGTGAGATTTTAGTCTACGTCCAGCAGCATGGCCTCTGACCTGTTGGCTTCCGGTCCATATTTGAGCGTCTTGTGTAAGATGATACACTACGTCCAGCAGCCCTGTTTCTGATCTCTTGGTTTCTGGTGCCTATCTGTGCGTCTAATGTAAAAAGATAAATTACGTCCAGAAGCATGGCCTCTGATCTGTTGGTTTCCGGTCCATATTTGAGCGTCTAATGTAAGATTTTAGACTACGTCCAGCAGCATGGCCTCTGAGTTGTTGGCTTCCGGTCCATATTTGAGCGTCTTGTGTAAGATGATACACTACGTCCAGCAGCCCTGTTTCTGACCTCTTGGTTTCTGCTGCATATTTGAGCGTCTAATGTAAAATGATAAACTACGCCCAGCAGCCTGGCCTCTTATCTGTTGGTTTCCGGTCCATATTTGTGCGTCTAATGTAAGATTTTAGATTACGTCCAGCAGCATGGCCTCTGACCTGTTGGCTTCCGGTCCATATTTGAGCGTCTCGTGTAAAATGATACATTACATCCAGCAGAACTGTTTGTGATCTCTTGGTTTCTGGTTCATATTTGTGCTCTAATGTAAAAAGATAAACTACGTCTAGCAGCATGGCCTCTGATCTTTTGGTTTCCGGTCCATATTTGAGCGTCAAATGTAAGATTTTAGACTACGTCCAGCAGCATGACCTCTGACCTGTTGGATTCCGGTCCATATTTGAGCGTCTTGTGTAAGATGATACACTACCTCCAGCAGACCTGTTTCTGATCTCTTGGTTTCTGGTGAATATTTGAGCGTCTAATGTACAAAGATAAACTACGTCCAGTAGCATGGCCTCTGATCTGTTTCTTTCCGGTCCATATTTGAGAGTCTAATGTAAGATTTTAGACTACGTCCAGCAGAATGGCCTCTGACCTGTTGTCTTCCGGTCCATATTGGTGAGTCTTGTGTAAGATGATACACTACGTCCAGCAGCCCTGTTTCTGATCTCTTGGTTTCTGGTGCATATTTGTGCGTCTAATGTAAAAAGATAAATTACGTCAAGCAGCCCGTCCTCTGATCTGTTGGCTTCCGGTCCATATTTGAGCGTGTAATATAAGATTTTAGATTACGTCCAGCAGCATGGCCTCTGACCTGTTGGCTTCCGGTCCATATTTGAGCGTCTCGTGTAAAATGATACATTACGTCCAGTAGAACTGTTTCTGATCTCTTGGTTTCTGGTGCATATTTGTGCTCTAATGTAAGATTTTAGACTACGTCCAGCAGAATGGCCTCTGACCTGTTGTCTTCCGGTCCATATTGGTGAGTTTTGTGTAAGATGATACACTACGTCCAACAGCCCTGTTTCTGATCTCTTGGTTTCTGGTGCATATTTGTGCGTCTAATGTAAAAAGATAAATTACGTCAAGCAGCCCGTTCTCTGATCTGTTGGTTTCTGGTCAATATTTGAGCGTCTAATGTAAGATATTTGACTACGTCCAGCAGCATGGCCGGGACCCTTTGATTCTGGTGCATATTTGAGCGTCTAATGTAAAAAGATAAACTACGTCCAGCAGCATGACCACTGATCTGTTGGTTTCCGGTTCATATTTGAGCGTCTAATGAAAGATTTTACACTACGTCCAGCAGCATGGCCTCTGACCTGTTGGCTTCCGGTCCATATTTGAGCGTCTTGTGTAAGATGATACACTACGTCCAGCAGCCATGATTCTGATCTGTTGGTTTCTGGTACATATTTGAGCTTCTAATATAAATAGATAAACTACGTCCAGCAGCATGGCCTCTGATCTCTTGGTTTCCCGTCCATATTTGAGCGTCTAATGTAAGATTTTAGACTACGTCCAGCAGCATGGCCTCTGACCTGTTGGCTTCCGGTCCATATTCCAGCGTCTTGTGTAAGATGATACATTACGACCAGCAGACCTGTTTCTGATCTCTTGGTTTCTGGTGCATATTTGAGCGTCTAATGTAAAAAGATAAACTACGTCCAGCAGCATGGCCTCTGACCTGTTGGCTTCCGGTCCATATTTGAGCGTCTTGTGTAAGATGATACACTACGTCCAGCAGCCCTGTTTCTGATCTCTTGGTTTCTGGTGCCTATCTGTGCGTCTAATGTAAAAAGATAAATTACGTCCAGAAGCATGGCCTCTGACCTGTTGGCTTCCGGTCCATATTTGAGCGTCTTGTGTAAGATGATACACTACGTCCAGCAGCCATGATTCTGATCTGTTGGTTTCTGGTGCATATTTGAGCGTCTAATGTAAAAAGATAAACTACGTCCAGCAGCATGGCCTCTGATCTGTTGGTTTCCGGTCCATATTTGAGCGTCTAATGTAAGATTTCAGACTATGACCAGCAGCATGGCCTCTGACCTGTTGGCTTCCGCTCCATATTTGAGCGTCTTATGTAAGATGATACACTACGTCCAGCAGCCCTGTTTCTGATGTCTTGGTTTCTGGTGCATATTTGAGCGTCTAATGTAAAAAGATAAACTACGTCCAGCAGCATGGCATCTAATCCGTTGGCTTCCGGTCCATATGTGAGCGTCTTCTGTAAGATGATACACTACGTCCAGCAGATATGATTCTGATCTTTTGGTTTCTGGTGCATATTTGAGCGTCTAATGTAAAAAGATAAATTACGTCCAGAAGCATGGCCTCTGATCTGTTGGTTTCCGGTCCATATTTGAGCGTCTAATGTAAGATTTTAGACTACGTCCAGCAGCATGGCCTCTGAGTTGTTGGCTTCCGGTCCATATTTGAGCGTCTTGTTCAAGATTATACACAACGTCCAGCAGCCCTGTTTCTGACCTCTTGGTTTCTGGTGCATATTTGAGCATCTAATGTAGAAAGATAAACTACGTCCAGCAGCATGGCCTCTAATTTGTTGGATTCCGGTCGATATTTGAGCGTCTATTGTAAGATTTTAGACTACGTCCAGCAGCATGGCCTCTGACCTGTTGGCTCCTCCTCCATATTTCAGCGTCTTGTGTAAGATGATACATTACGACCTTCAGCCCTGTTTCTGATGTCTTGGTTTCTGATGCATATTTGAGCGTCTAATGTAAAAAGATAAACTACGTCCAGCAGCATGGCCTCTAATCCGTTGGCTTCCGGTCCATATTTAAGCGTCTTCTGTAAGAGGATACACTACGTCCAGCAGATATGATTCTGATCTTTTGGTTTCTGGCGGATATTTGAGCGTCTAATGCAAAAAGATAAACTACGTCTAGCAGTATGGCCTCTGATCTATTGGTTTCCGGTCTATATTTGAGCGTCTAATGTAAGATTTTAGACTACGTCCACCAGCATGGCCTCTAAAAATTTTGGTTGCGGTCCATATTTGAGCGTCTTGTGTAAGATGATACACTACGTCCAGCAGCCATGATTCTGATCTGTTGTTTTGTGGTGCATATTTGAATGTCTAATGTAAAAAGATAAACTACGTCCAGCAGCATGACCTCTGATCTGTTGGTTTCCGGTCAATATTTGAGCGTCTAATGAAAGATTTTACACTACATCCAGCAGCATGGCTTCTGACCTGTTGGCTTCCGGTCCATATTTGAGCGTCTTGTGTAAGATGATACACTACGTCCAGCAGCCATGATTCTGATCTGTTGGTTTCTGGTACATATTTGAGCTTCTAATATAAATAGATAAACTACGTCCAGCAGCATGGCCTCTGATCTCTTGGTTTCCCGTCCATATTTGAGCGTCTAATGTAAGATTTTAGACTACAACCAGCAGCATGGCTTCTGACCTGTTGCCTTCCGGTCCATATTTGAGCGTCTTGTGTAAGATGACACATTACGTCCAGCAGCCATGATTCTGATCTGTTGGTTTCTGGTGCATATTTGAGCGTCTAATGTAAAAAGATAAACTACGTCCAGCAGCATGGCCTCTGATCGGTTGGTTTCCGGTCCATATTTGAGCGTCTAATGTAAGATTTTAGTCTACGTCCAGCAGCATGGCCTCTGACCTGTTGGCTTCTGGTCCATATTTGAGCGTCATGTGTAGATGATACACTACGTCCAGCAGCCCTGTTTCTGATCTCTTGGTTTCTGGTGCCTATCTGAGCGTGTAATGTAAAAAGATAAATTAAGTCCAGAAGCATGGCCTCTGATCTGTTGTTTTCCGGTCCATATTTGAGCGTCTAATGTAAGATTTTAGACTACGTCCAGCAGCATGGCCTCTGAGTTGTTGGCTTCCGGTCCATATTTGAGCGTCTTGTGTAAGATTATACACAACGTCCAGCAGCCCTGTTTCTGACCTCTTGGTTTCTGGTGCATATTTGAGCATCTAATGTAGAAAGATAAACTACGCCCAGCAGCATGGCCTCTGATTTGTTGGATTCCGGTCGATATTTGAGCGTCTAATGTAAGATTTTATACTACGTCCCGAAGCATGACCTCTGACCTGTAGGCTTCCGGTCCATATTTGAGCCTCTTGTGTAAGATGTTACACTACGTCCAGCAGCCATGATTCTGATCTCTTGGTTTCTGGTGCATATTTGACCGTCTAATGTAAAAAGATAAACTACGCCCAGCAGCATGTCCACTGATCTGTTGGTTTCCGGTCCATATTTGAGCGTCTATTGTAAAATATTAGACTACGACCAGCAGCATGGCCTCTGACCTGTTGGCTTCCGGTCCATATTTGAGCGTCTTGTGTAAGATGATACACTACGTCCAGCAGCCCTGATTATGATCTGTTGGTTTCTGGTGCATATTTGAGCGTCTAATGTAAAATGATAAACTACGCCCAGCAGCATGGCCTCTGATCTGTTGGTTTCCGGTCCATATTTGTGCGTCTAATGTAAGATTTTAGATTACGTCCAGCAGCATGGCCTCTGACCTGTTGGCTTCCGGTCCATATTTGAGCGTCTCGTGTAAAATGATACATTACGTCCAGCAGAACTCTTTCTGATCTCTTGGTTTCTGGTGCATATTTGTGCTCTAATGTAAAAAGATGAACTACGTCTAGCAGCATGTCCTCTGATCTTTTGGTTTCCGGTCCATATTTGAGCGTCAAATGTAAGATTTTAGACTACGGCCAGCAGCATGAACTCTGACCTGTTGGATTCCGGGCCATATTTGAGCGTCTTGTGAAGGATGATACACTACGTCCAGCAGACCTGTTTCTGATCTCTTGGTTTCTGGTGAATATTTGAGCGTCTAATGTACAAAGATAAACTACGTCCAGTAGCATGGCCTCTGCTCTGTTTCTTTCCGGTCCATATTTGAGCGTCTAATGTAAGATTTAAGACTACGTCCAGCAGAATGGCCTCTGACCTGTTGTCTTCCGGTCCATATTGGTGAGTCTTGTGTAAGATGATACACTACGTCCAGCAGCCATGTTTCTGATCTCTTGGTTTCTGGTGCATATTTGTGCGTCTAATGTAAAAAGATAAATTACGTCAAGCAGCCCGTCCTCTGATCTGTTGGTTTCCGGTCAATATTTGAGCGTCTAATGTAAGATATTTGACTACGACCAGCAGCATGGCCGGGACTCTTGGATTCTGGTGCATATTTGAGCGTCTAATGTAAAAAGATAAACTACGTCCAGCAGCATGACCACTGATCTGTTGGATTCCGGTCGATATTTGAGCGTCTAATGTAAGATTTTAGACTACGTCCAGCAGCATGGCCTCTGACCTGTTGGCTCCTCGTCCATATTTCAGCGTCTTGTGTAAGATGATACATTACGACCTTCAGCCCTGTTTCTGATCTCTTGGTTTATGGTGCATATTTGAGCGTCTAATGCAAAAAGATACACTACGTCCTGAAGCATGGCCTCTGATCTGTTGGTTTCCGGTCCATATTTGAGCGTCTAATGTAAGATTTTAGACTACGGCCAGCAGCATGGCCTCTGACCTGTTGGCTTCCGGTCCATATTTGAGCGTCTTATGTAAGATGATACACTACGTCCAGCAGCCCTGTTTCTGATGTCTTGGTTTCTGGTGCATATTTGAGCGTCTAATGCAAAAAGATAAACTACGTCCAGCAGCATGTCCTCTAATCCGTTGGCTTCCGGTCCATATTTAAGCGTCTTCTGTAAGAGGATACACTACGTCCAGCAGATATGATTCTGATCTTTTGGTTTCTGGCGGATATTTGAGCGTCTAATGTAAAAAGATAAACTACGTCTAGCAGTATGGCCTCTGATCTATTGGTTTCCGGTACATATTTGAGCGTCTAATGTAAGATTTTAGACTACGTCAAGCAGCATGGCCTCTGTCCTGTTGGCTTCAGGTCCATATTTGTGCGTCTTGTGTAAGATGATACACTAGGTCCAGCAGCCATGATTCTGATCTGTTGGTTTCTGCTGCATATTTGAGCGTCTAATGTAAAAAGATAAATTACGTCCAGCAGCACGGCCTCTGATCTGTTGGTTTCCGGTCAATATTTGAGCGTCTAATGTAAGATTTTAGACTACGTCCAGCAGCATGGCCTCTGACCTGTTGGCTTCCGGTCCATAATTGAGCGTCTTGTGTAAGATGATACACTACGTCCAGCAGCCATGATTCGGAACTCTTGGATTCTGGTGCATATTTGAGCGTCTAATGTAAAAAGATAAACTACGTCCAGCAGCATGGCCTCTAATCCGTTGGCTTCCGGTCTATATTTGAGCGTCTTCTGTAAGATGATACACTACGTCCAGCAGATATGATTCTGATCATTTGGTTTCTGGTGCATATTTGAGCGTCTAATGTAAAAAGGTGAACTACGTCTAGCAGTATGGCCTCTGATCTATTGGTTTCCGGTCCATATTTGAGCGTCTAATGTAAGATTTTAGACTACGTCCACCAGCATGGCCTCTGACATGTTGGCTTCCGGTCCATATTTGAGCGTCTTGTGTAAGATGATACACTACGTTCAGGAGCCATAATTCTGATCTGTTGTTTTGTGGTGCATATTTGAATGTCTAATGTAAGATTTTAGACTACGTCCAGCAGCATGGCCTCTGACCTGTTAGCTTCCGGTCCATATTTGAGCGTCTTGTGTAAGATGATGCACTACGTCCAGCAGCCATGATTCTGATATCTTGGTTTCTGGTGCATATATGAGCGTCTAATGTAAAATGATAAACTACGCCCAGCTGCATGGCCTCTGATCTGTTGGTTTCCGGTCAATATTTGTGCGTCTAATGTAAGATTTTAGATTACGTCCAGCAGCATGGCCTCTGACCTCTTGGCTTCCGGTCCATATTTGAGCGTCTCGTGTAAGATGATACACTACGTCTAACAGATCTGTTTCAGATCTCTTGGTTTCTGGTGCATATTTGTGCGTCTCATGTATAAAGATAAACTACGTCTAGCAGCATGGCCACTGATCTGTTTGTTTCCGGTCCATATTTGAGCGTCTAATGTAAGATTTTAGATTACGTCCTGCAGAATGGCCTCTGACCTGTTGGCTTCAGGTCCATATTGGAGCGTCTTTTGTAAGATGATACACTACGTCCAGCAGCCCTGTTTCTGATCTCTTGGTTTCTGGTGCATATTTGTGCGTCTAATGTAAAAAGATAAATTACGTCCAGCAGCACGGCCTCTGATCTGTTGGTTTCCGGTCAATATTTGAGCGTCTAATGTAAGATATTTGACTACGTCCAGCAGCATGGCCTCTGACCTGTTGGATTCCGGTCCATATTTGAGCGTCTTGTGTAAGATGATACACTACGTCCAGCAGCCATGATTCGGATCTGTTGGTTTCTGGTACATATTTGAGCTTCTAATATAAATAGATAAACTACGTCCAGCAGCATGGCCTCTGATCTCTTGGTTTCCCGTCCATATTTGAGCGTCTAATATAAGATTTTAGACTACGTCCAGCAGCATGGCCTCTGACCTGTTGGCTTCCAGTCCATATTTGAGCGTCTTGCGTAAGATGATACACTACGTCCAGCAGCCATCATTCTGATCTGTTGTTTTGTGGTGCATATTTGAATGTCTAATGTAAAAAGATAAACTACGTCCAGCAGTATGGCCTATGATCTGTTGGTTTCCGTTTCATATTTGAGCGTCTAATGTAAGATTTTACACTACGTCCAGCAGCATGGCCTCTGACCTGTTGGCTTCCGGTCCATATTTGAGCGTCTTGTGGAAGATGATACACTACGTCCAGCAGCCATTATTCTGATCTGTTGGTTTGTGGTGCATATTTGAGCGTCTAATGTAAAAAGATAAACTACGACCAGCAGCATGGCCTCTGATCTGTTGGTTTCTGGTACATATTTGAGCGTCTAATGTAAGATTTTAGACTACGTCCAGCAGCATGGCCTCTGACCTGTTAGCTTCCGGTCCATATTTGAGCGTCTTGTGTAAGATGATGCACTACGTCCAGCAGCCCTGTTTCTGATATCTTGGTTTCTGGTGCATATATGAGCGTCTAATCTAAAATGATAAACTACGCCCAGCAGCATGGCCTGTGATCTGTTGGTTTCCGGTCAATATTTGTGCGTCTAATGTAAGATTTTAGATTACGTCCAGCAGCATGGCCTCTGACCTCTTGGCTTCCGGTCCATATTTGAGCGTCTCGTGTAAGATGATACACTACGTCCAGCTGACCTGTTTCAGATCTCTTGGTTTCTGGTGCATATTTGTGCGTCTAATATGAAAAGATAAACTACGTCTAGCAGCATGGCCACTGATCTGTTTGTTTGCGGTCCATATTTGAGCATCTAATGTAAGATTTTAGACTACGTCCTGCAGAATGGCCTCTGACCTGTTGGCTTCCGGTCCATAGTGGAGCGTCTTGTGTAAGATGATACACTACGTCCAGCAGCCCTGCTTCTGATCTCTTGGTTTCTGGTGCATATTTGTGCGTCTAATGTAAAAAGATGAATTACGTCCAGCAGCACGGCCTCTTATCTGTTGGTTTCCGGTCAATATTTGAGCGTCTTGTGTAAGATGATACACTACGTCCAGCAGCCATGATTCTGATCTGTTGGTTTCTGGTACATATTTGAGCTTCTAATGTAAAAAGATAAACTACGTCCAGCAGCATGGCCTCTGATATGTTGTTTTCCGGTCCATATTTGAGCGTCTAATATAAGATTTTAGACTACGTCCAGCAGCATGGTCTCTGACCTGTAGGCTTCCGGTCCATATTTGAGACTCTTGTGTAAGATGATACACTACGTTCAGCAGCCATGATTCTGATCTCTTGGATTCTGGTGCATATTTGAGCGTCTAATGTAAAAAGATAAACTACGTCCAGCAGCATGGCCTCTGATCTGTTCGTTTCCGGTCCATATTTGAGCGTCTAATGTAAGATTTTAGACTACGTCCAGCAGCATGGCCTCTGACCTGTTGGCTTCCGGTCCATATTTGAGCGTCTTGTGTAAGATGATACACTACGTCCAGCAGCCATGTTTCTAATCTGTTGGTTTCTGGTACATACTTGAGCTTCTAATGTAAAAATATAAACTACGTCTAGCAGCATGGCCTCTGATGTGTTGTTTTCCGGTCCATATTTGAGCGTCTAATGTAAGATTTTAGACTACGTCCAGCAGCATGGCCTCTGACCGGTAGGCTTCCGGTCCATATTTGAGCCTCATGTGTAAGATGATACACTACTTCCAGCAGCCATGATTCTGATCTCTTGGATTCTGGTGCATATTTGAGCGTCTAATGTAAAAAGATAAACTACGTCCAGCAGCATGGCCGCTGATCTGTTGGTTTCCGGTCCATATTTGAGCGTCTAATGTAAGATTTTAGACTACGTCCAGCAGCATGGCCTCAGACCTGTTGGCTTCCGGTCAATATTTGACGGTATTGTGTAAGATGATACACTACGTACAGCAGCCATGATTCTGTTCTGTTTTTTTTCTGGTGCATATTAGAGCGTCTAATGTAAAAAGATAAACTACGTCCAGCAGCATGGCCTCTGACCTGCTACTTTCCCGTCCATATTTTAGCATCTAATGTAAGATTTTAGACTACGCCCAGCAGCATGGCCTCTGACCTGTTGGATTCCGGTCCATATTGTAAGGTGTTGTGTAAGATGATACACTACGTCCAGCAGCCCTGTTTCTGATCTCTTGGTTTCTGATTCATATTTGAGCGTCTAATGTAAAAAGATAAACAACGCCCTGCAGCATGACCTCTGATCTGTTGGTTTCCGGTCCATATTTGAGCGTCTAATGTAAGATTTTAGACTACGCCCAGCAGCACGGCCTCTGACCTGTTGGCTTCCGGTCCATATTTGAGCGTCTTGTGTAAGATGATACACTACGTCCAGCAGCCCTGTTTCTGATCTCTTGGTTTCTGGTGCATATTTGAGTGTATATTGTAAAAAGATAAACTACGTCCAGCAGCATGGCCTCTGATCAGTTGGTTACCGGTCCATATTTGAGCGTCTAATGTAAGATTTTACACTACGTCCAGCAACATGGCCTCTGACCTGTTGGCTTCCGGTCCATATTTGAGCGTCTTGCGTAAGATGATACACTACGTCCAGCAGCCATGATTCTGATCTGTTGGTGTCTGGTACATATTTGAACTTCTAATGTAAAAAGATAAACTACGTGCAGCAGCATGGCCTCTGATGTGTTGGTTTCCGGTCCATATTTGAGCGTCTAATGTAAGATTTCAGACTACGTCCAGCAGCATGGCCTCTGACCTCTTGGCTTCCGGTCCATATTTGAGCGTCTTGTGTAAGATGATACACTACGTCTAGCAGGCATGATTCTGATCTGTTGGTTTCTGGTACATATTTGAGCTTCTAAATTAAAAAGATAAACTACGTCCAGCAGCATGGCCTCTGATCTGTTGGTTTCCCGTCCATATTTGAGAGTCTAATGTAAAATTTTAGAGTACGTCCAGCAGCATGGCCTCTGTCCTGTTGGCTTCCGATCCATATTTGAGCGACTTGTGTAAGATGATACACTACGACCAGCAGCCCTGCTTCTGATCTGTTGGTTTCTGGTGCATATTTGAGCCTCTAATGTAAAAAGATAAACTACGTCCAGGAGCATGGCCTCTGATCTGTTTGTTTCCAGTCCATATTTGAGGGTCTAATGTAAGATTTTAGAGTACGTCCCGAAGCATGGCCTCTGACCTGTAGGCTTCCGGTCCATATTTGAGCCTCTTGTGTAAGATGTTACACTACGTCCAGCAGCCATGATTCTGATCTCTTGGTTTCTGGTGCATATTTGACCGTCTAATGTCAAAAGAAAAACTACGTCCAGCAGCATGGAATCTTATCTGTTGGTTTCCGGTCCATATTTGAGCGGCTAATGTAAGATTTCAGACTACGTCCAGCAGCATGGCCTCTGATCTGTTGGTGTGAAATTGTCGGGAATTTCTTACTTTATCCATAATTATAAAAGTTTTCTCGACACCTTGTATAGCGTCGAGGCGAAATTCAACGGTATGGGTACTTGTGTTACCTCGTTTGCAGAAATTATCATGCGGCCTAAACTGGGAAATCAGTCCTATTTCACTTGTTTATAACTGTTTTCCAGTAAAAGAAATATTTTCAAAATGGGTATCAAATTGTGTGCAATTATTTGATTTGTCTATGTATACTGGGATTTTTCATTTCCTCAGATAGTAAAAAGTAGAGTTTTCACCAGGTCCGCATTATGTCGTCTGACAATTTACAGCGTCCGAATTCCAGTGTGCACAATAAATATTCATTTTGAATTTTTCCTTTTTAAAGAATCCACAAAATATTGCTGTCCAATTGTCGAGAATTTCTTGCCTCATCCATAATTACAAAAGCTTCTTCGACACCTTGAATAGAGACGAGTCGAAATTCAACGGTATGGGCACTTGTGTTAGCTCATTTGCGGAAATTTCATGCGTCCCTCAACTGGGAAATCAGTCATATTTCACTTGTTTATAACTTTTTTCCAGCAAAAGAAATATTTTCAAAATGATTATCAAATTGTGTGCAATTATTTGATTTGTCTATGTTTACAGGGATTTTTCATTCGGTCAGATAGTAAAAAGTACAGCTTACACCATGTGCGCGGTATGTCGTCTGACAATTTACATCGTCCGAATTCCAGTGTGCACAATAAGACTGAATTTCTAATTTTTCCTTTTTATAGAATCAACAAAATATTGCTGTCCCATTGTAGGGAATTTCTTGCCTTATCCATAATTACAAATGTTTTTTCGACACTTTGATTAGTGTCGAGTCGAAATTCAACGGTATGGGGAATTGTGTTAGTTCATTTGCGGAAAATGTCATGCGGCCCTAAACTGGGAAATAAGTCATATTCCACTTGTTTATAACTTTTTTCCAGTAAAACAAATATTTTCAAAATTGGTATCAAATTGTGTGCAATTATTTGATTTGTCTATGTATACAGGGATTTGTCATTTGCTCCGATAGTAAAAAGTAGAGCTTTCACCAGGTGCGCGGTATGTCGTCTGACAATTTACAGCCTCCGAATTCCAGTGTGCACAATAAGAATGCATTTCTAATTTTTCATTTTTATCGAATCCTCAAAATATTGGTGTGAAATTTTCGAGAATTTCGTGCCTTATCCATAAAAACAAAAGTTTTTTCGACAGGTTGAATAGAGTCGAAGCGAAATTCAACGGTATGGGGACTTATGTTAGCTAATTTGCGGAAATTATCATGCGACAGTAAACTGGGAAATCAGTCATATTTCACTTGTTTATAATTTTTTCCAGTAAAAGAAATATTTTCACGATGGATAACAAGTTGTGTGCAATTATTTGATTTGTCTATGTATACAGGGATTTTTCATTTGCTCAGATAGTAAAAAGTACAGCTTTCACCATGTGCGCGGTATGTCGTCTGACAATTTACAGTGTCCGAATTCCAGTGTGCACAATAAGACTGCATTTCTAATTTTTCATTTTTATAGAATCCACCAAAGAATTGGTGACCACTTGTCGGAAATTGCTTACCTTATCCATAATTACATAAATTTGTTCGACACCTTGACTAGAGTCGAGGCGATATTCAACGGTATGGGAAATTGTGTTAGCTCATTTGCGGAAATTGTCATGCGGTTACTAAACGGGGAAATCAGTCATATTTCACCTCTTTATAACTTTTCTCCAGTAAAAGAAATATTTTCAAATTGGGTCTCAAATTGTGTGCAATTATTTGATTTTTCTGTGTTTACAGGGATTTTTCATTTGCTCTGATAGTAAATAGTACAGCTTTCACCATGTGCGCGGTAAGTCGTCTGACAATTTACAGCGTCCGAATTCCCGTGTGCACAATAAGACTGCATTTCTAATTTTTCTTTTTTATAGAATCCACAAAATATTGGTGTCCAATTGTCGACAATTTCTTGCCTTATCCATAATTTCAAAAATTTTTTCGACAACTTGAATACAGTCGAGGCGAAATTCAACGGTATGGGGACTAGTGTTAACTCATTTGCGGAAATTGTCATGCGGCCCTAAACTGGGTAATCAGTCATATTTCACTTGTTTATAACTTTTTCCAGTAAAAGAAATATTTTCAAAATGGTGATCAAATTGTGTGCAATTATTTGTTTGGTCTATGTATACAGGGATTTTTCATTTGGTCAGATAGTAAAAAGTACAGCTTTCACCATGTGCGCGGTATGTCGTCTGACAATTTACAGAGTCGGAATTCCAGTGTGCACAATAAGACTGCATTTCTAATTTTTCTTTTTTATCGAATCCACAAAATATTGGTGTCCAATTGTCGGGAATCTCTTACCTTATCCATAATTACAAAAGTTTTTTCGACACCTTGAATAGAGTCGAGGCGAAATTCAACGGTATGGGGACTTGTGTTAACTCATTTGCGGAAAATGTCATGCGGCTCTAAACTGGGAAATCAGTCATATTTCACTTGTTTATAACTTTTTTCCAGTAAAAGAAATATTTTCAAAATGGTTATCAAATTGTGTGCAATTATTTTATTTGTCTATGTTTACAGGGATTTTTCATTGCTCAGATAGTAAAAAGTACAGCTTTCAGCATGTGCGCGGTATGTAGTCTGACAATTTACAGTGTCCGAATTCCAGTAAAAATATGTACATTAGTTAATTAAAAAATCAAACAATGAAAAAAATTAAAACATATGTATTGGACAATTAAAAAAAAGTAAAAAATGTTTATTAGACAATGAAAAATAGTAAAAAATATATATTAGTCAAAGAACAAAAGTAAAAAAATGTATATTAGACATTTAAAAAAAGGAAATATATATATTAGTCAATTAAAATTTAAAGAAAATTTATTAGTCAATTAATAAAAGTAAAAATGTATTTTTGACTATTAAAAAAATAAAAATGTATATTAAACAATTAAAAAAAGTAAAAATGTATATTAGACAATTGAAAACAGTACAAAATATATATTAGACAATTAAAAAAAGTTTAAAACGTATATTAGACATTTAAAAAAAAGTAAAAAATGTAAATTAGACAATTAAGAAAACTAGAAATATATATTAGATATTTAAAAAAATTAAGAAATATGTATTAGGCCATTAAAAAATAAAAAAAAAATATATTAGACAATTAAAAAAGTAAAAAATATACATTAGACAATTAAAAATGTAAAAAATATATATTAGACAATTTGAAAATTAATAAATATATATCAGACAATCAAAAAAAGGAAAAAATATATGTATTAGATAATTAAAAAAATAAAAAATGTACATTAGACTATTAAAAATGTAAAAATGTATATTAGAGAATTAAAAAAGTAAAAGAAGAATATTAAACAATTAAAAAAGAAAAATATATATTAGAAAATTAAAAAAGTAAAAATGTATATTAAACAATTAAAAAAGTAAATATATATATTAGACAATTAAAAAAGTAAAAAATGTATATTAGACAATGTAAAAGTAAAAATGTATATTTGACAATGAAAAAGTATAAAATATATATTAGACAATTACAAAAAAATGTATATTAGACAATTACAAAAAGTAACAAATTTATACCAGACAATTGAAAAAATTAAAAAATATACATTATACAATTAAAAAAAGAAAGAATTTATATTAGACTAGTAAAAATATAATAAATATATATTAGACAATTAAAAAAAGGAAAAAATGTATATTAGACAATTAAAAAAAGTAAAAATATTGATATTAGGCAATTAAAAAAAGTAAAAAGTGTATATTAGACAATTAAAATAGAAAAATGTATATTAGACAATTAAAAATGTATATTAAACAATTAAAAAAAGTCAAAAATGTATATTAGACAATTAACAAAAGTAAAATATGTATATTAGACAATTAAAAAAAGTCAAAAATGTATATTAGACAACTGATAAAGTAAGAAATGCATGGACAATTAAAAAAAAGTAAAAAATATATATTATATTATTAAAATGTTAAAATGTATATTAGACAATTAAAAAATGTATACTAGACTATTAAAAGAAAGTCAAAAATGTATATTGGACAATTAAAAAATAAAAATGTATAGAAAACAATTAAAAAAGCAAAAAATGTATATTAGACAATTAAGAAAGGCAAAAACATATATTACACAATTTAATGAAGTAGAAAATGTATATTAGCCAATTAAAAAGAAGTAAACAATGTCTATTTTACAATTAAAAAAAGTAAAAAATATATATCAGACAATTAAAAAAAGTAAAAAATGTATATTTTACAATTAAAAAAAGTAACAAAAATATGTATTAGACAATTAAAAAAAGTAAAAAATATATATTAGACAATTAAATAAATTAAAAAAAGTATATAAACAATTAAAAATGTAAAAAAATATATATTAGACAATTAAAAAAAGGAAAAAATATGTATTAGACAATGAAAAAAGAAATATATATTTGACAATTAACAAAAGTAAAAATGTATATTAGACAATTAAAAAATTAAAAAATGTGTATTAGACAGTTAAAAAAATTAAAAAATGTATATTAGACTATTGATAAAGTAAAAAATGCATATTAGACAATTAAAAAACTGTAAAAAATGTATATTAGACAATTAAAAAAGGAAAAATGTATATTAGACAATTAAAAAAGTAAAATAATTTGTATCAGACAATGTCAAAATGTAAAAAATATATATTAGACAATGAAAAAATTCAAAAATGTATATTAGACAATTAAAAAAGTAAAAAATGTATATTAGACAATTAAAAAAGTAAAACATGTATATTAGACAATTAAAAAAAGTAAAAAATGTATATTAATCAATTACAAAAGTAAAAAATGTACATTAGATAATTAAAAATAGTAATAAATATATATTAGACAATTAAAAAATTAAAAAATGTATATTTTAAAATAAAAAAGTAAAAAATATATATTAGACAATTAAAAAATTTGAAAATGTGTATGAGACAAATAAAAAAATTAAAATAGGTATATTAGCCAATTGATAAAGTAAAAAATTCATATAAGAAAATTTAAAAAAAGGTAAAAAAATGTATATTAGTTAATTAAATAAAACTATATATATTAGACAATTAAAAAAGGAAAAACATTATATTAGACAATTAAACAAAGTATAAAACGTATATTAGACAATTAAAATGTAAAATTGTATATTTGACAATGAAAAAAGTATAAAATGTATATTAGACAATTAAAAAAAGAAAAAATGTATATTAGATAATTAAAAAAGTACAAAAATGTATATTAGGCAATTAAAAAAAGTAAAAAATGTATATTAGACAATTAAAAAAAGTAATAAATGTATATTAGACAATTAAAAAAGTAAAAAGTGTATCTTAGACAATGATAAAAACCAAAAAAATGTATATTAGACAAATAAAAAAGTAAAAACATATATTAGAAAATTAGAAAAGTCAAAAATGTATATTAGACAATTAAAATCTAAAAAATATATATTGGACAATTAAAAAAATAAAAATGTATATTCGACAATTAAAAAAAATTAAAAATGTATATTAGACAATCAAAAAAAGTAAAAATATGTTTATTAGACAATTAAAAATTAAAAAATGTATATTAAACAATGAAAAACTAAAAAATGTGTATTTGACAATGAAAGAAAGTAAAAATATATATTAGACAATTAAAAAACTTAAAAAATTTATATTAGACAATTAAAAAAAGTAATAAATATATATTAGACAATTAAAAAAGTAAAAATATATATTAGACAATTAAAAAAATTTTAAAAATATATATTAGACAATTCAAAAAGTAAAAATGTATATTAGACAATTAAAACATAAAAAAATGTATATGAGACAATAAAAAAAATAAAAAATGTATATGAGACAATTAAAAAAAGTAAAAAATTTATATCTGTCAATTAAAAAAAGTAATAAATGTATATTAGACTATTAAAAAGTAAAACGTGTATATTATACAATTAAAAAAAGCAAAAGATGTATATTAGACAAATGAAAAAAGTAAAAATATATATTAGACAATTAAAAATGTATATTAGACAATTAAAATGTAAAAAATACATATTAGACAATTAAAAAAATTAAAAAATGTATATTAGCCAATTAAAATGTTAAAAATGTATATTAGACAATTAAAAAAATTACAAAACTATATTAGACAGTTAAAAAGTAAAAAAATGTATATTAGACAATTAAAAAAATTAAAATATTTATATTAGACAATTAGAAATGTAAAAAAATGTATATTAGACAATGTGAAGTTTGCCAATGACTAACATGTTGCAGTTATTATAGCCCTGTTCATAGTTATGGCCATGTGGTTTCAAGAAATAGATAGATCACACTTCATATGTGTGGAGGTGCACTGCCAATCACCATTCCTTAGATAATTAAAATAATTATTTTACTAATTGTTCACAAAACCCAAAGCCAATTCAAAGTCAAGTGTTACTGAGGTTGATTCACGTTAGACAAGGAGGTAAGAAGTGCAGTTTATGAGGATATGTAGGAAAAGTAACGGTTAAATCTTGATTTAAAGGAAGTACCCTCTCAGGAGTCTGTTACACAAAGTAGTGGTTCTTGGTAAAAAGCTGTCCGAGTTATCGGTCATGTTCAACCACGTCCTGAAGGGACACTGCGTAGAAGATGAAATATTTGTGTACTCAGTTTCCAGTGTTGTCAAACTCCGTGAAACACTTGTACACATGCTGTCACCACTTACATGATACATGGGTGTTTAAATTTGAAATTAATATTCCCCAAATTGACTGGATGTTCTTGAAAATGACTGAGACGGTTGTAAAAAAAGGACTCAAACAAAACAGAAAAGTAAGTTTTTAATTTCAAACAAATGTTTGGTAAAAAAAAAGTTGTCTCTTTTTATAAGACCGAAAATATTTATTCACCAAAACCAAAATAAGAGAAATCACCCATGAAAAAGAAAAGAGAATTTAATTTCTACGCAGCAAGTAAATAAGCAATAACAACAACTACAAAAGAACAAACTAAATTATTTAAAAATGTACGATTGTTATTTTATTTTTCTGGACTCATATCAGAGTGTAGAGAATCTGTAGCAGACCCCCAGACTCTTTCTTCGCTGCTGGAATAAGTTATTTATTATAATTTACAACGATTTTGATTTTTTATTCTGTTTAATAATGTGCGGGAAGAAGAAATAGTAATCAGGAGGACAGCTGATAGTAATTGATATTGCATTTAAATATTTGAAGATTACAGTTGGCTGGAAAGCATGGAGCTGGAAGGGAGTTCCACAAGCAAGGCAGTAAAGCCACTAAGACACAAGGGGTTACTGAGTGTGGAAGAATTAAGAACAGAAACATTAATACTGAGCGGGAAGAGGTAAGATTACTCAAGAGGACAGTCGGTAGCGATTGACATTGAATTTAAATATTTGAAGATTAAAGTAGGCTGGAAACCATGGTGACGGAAAGGAGATCCACAACCAAGGCAGTAAAGCCACTAAGACGCAAACGGTTACAGGATGTGGAAGAATTTGGAATAGAAACATTAATGATGACGGGATGAACAAAGATTAATCAGGAGGACAGCAGATAGTAATTGATATTGCATTTAAATATTTGAAGATTAAAGTTGGCTGGAAAGCATGGAGCCGGAAGGGAATTCAACAAGTAAGGCAGTAAAGCCACTAAGACACAAGGGGTTACTGGCTGTGGAATTATTAGGAAGAGAAACATTAATAATGTGCGGGAAGAGGAAAGATTACTCAGGAGGACAATAGATAGCAATTGACATTGCATATAAATATTTGAAGATTAAAGTTGGCTGGAAAGCATGGAGCCGGAAAGGAGTTCCACAAGCAAGTCAGTAAAACCACTAAGACACAAGGGGTTACTGGGTGTGGAAGAATTAGGAACAGAAACATTAATAATGAGCGGGAAGAGATAAGATTACTCAAGAGGACAGTCGGTAGCGATTGACATTGCATTTAAATATTTGAAGATTAAAGTTGGCTGGAAAGCATGGAGCCGGAAGGAAGTTCCACAACTAAGGCAGTAAAGCCACTAAGACACAAAGGGTTACTGGATGTGGAAGAATTAGGAATAGAAACATTAATAATGAGCGGGAAGAGGAAAGATTAATCAAGAGGACAGTAGTTAGCGATTGACATTGCATTTAAATATTTGAAGATTAAAGTTGGCTGGATAGCAGGGAGCCGGAAGGGTGTTCCACAAGAAAGGCAGTAAAGCCACTAAGACACAAGGGGTGACTGGGTGTGGAAGAATTAGGAACAGAAACATTAATAATCAGCGGGAAGAGGAAAGATTAATCAAGAGGACAGTAGTTAGCGATTGACATTGAATTTAAATATTTGAAGATTAAAGTTGGCTGGAAAACATGGAGCCGGAAGAGAGTTCAACAAGTAAGGCAGTAAAGCAACTAAAGCACAAGGGGTTACTGCGTGTGGAAGAATTACGAAGAGAAACATTAGTAATGAGCGGGAAGAGGAAAGATTACTCAGGAGGACAGTATGTAGCGATTTATATTGCATTTAAATTTTTAATTTTCTAATATATATTTGTTACTTTTTTTAATTATCTAATATACAATTTTTACTTTTTTCATTGTCTAATATACATTTTTCACTTTTTTTAATTGTCTAATACATATTTTTACTTTTTTTAATTGTCTAATATACGTTTTACCCTTTTTTAAATTGTCTAAAGTACATTTTTTATATTTTAATTTTCTAATATATATTTTTATTTTTTTCAATTTTCTAATATACATTTTTTACTTTTTTTAATTGCCTAATATATATTTTTTACTTTTTTAATTGTCTAATATACATTTGTTACTTTTTTTAATTGTCTAATACATATTTTTACTTTTTTTAATTCTCTAATATACGTTTTCCACTTTTTTTAATTGTCTAATGTACATTTTTCATATTTTAATTGTCTAATATATATTTTTTACATTTTTTTAATTGTCTAATATAATTTTTTACATTTTCATTGTCTAATATACATTTTTACGTTTTTTAATTTGTCTAATATATATGTTTTACTTTTTTTAATTGTCTTATATACATTTTTTCCTTTTTGAATTGTCTAATATACATTTGTTTACTTTTTTAATTGTCTAATATATATATATATATTTTTTTAATTGTCTAATATAAATGTTTTTACTTTTGTTAATTGAATCATATACATTTTTTTACTTTTTTTATTGTCTAATATACATTTGTTACATATTTTAATTGTCTAATATATATTTTTAATTGTCTGATATACATTTTTCCTTTTTTATTGTCTAATATACATTTTTTACTTTTTTAATTGTCTAATATACATTTTTACTGTTTTCAATTGTCTAATATACAATATTTCACTTTTTTTATATGTCTAATAAACATTTTTTACTTTTTTAATTGTCTAATACATATTTTTACTTTTTTTAATTGTCTAATATACGTTTTTCACTTTTTTTAATTGTTTAATATATATTTTTTACTTTTTTAATAGTCTAATATACATTTTTTTACAATTTATTTGCCTAATATAAACATTTTTTATTTGTGTAATATTTTTTTTTTACTCTTTTTAATTGTCTAATATACATTTTTTACTTTTTGTAATTGCCTACTATGCACAAATCCATGGTGCCGTATCCTATTGGGAAAACCTTAAACTTGCTGTTTTCGCTTCATGGGATAGGTCCTTGTCAGGGATATAGTAGATGAATCCAGACCATTTTAATCTGGAGTACTAAACATCACTTCTCCAGAAACACAGAAGAATTTCCATATTATATGTAACACCCATCCTTTTTTATTCTCCTTAGACTCTGCTATGCTGTGTAGATATCTATTTTTTCTCTGCGTGAAACACATGTATGCATAGTTTTGTGTATGTCTTAGTGGTATAAAATTCTCTCTTATAACAAAGTAAGTCATTCCTTTTTCTTTCAGCCATTTTCTTCCGTCCATAAATTACAGTGTTATTATATCACAGATATAATAATGCCTGTAATGGGAGAATAAATCTTTCTTGTATAGCTCTCTCCTATTATAAAGCATTTCTAGAAGATAAGTTGTACAAAATTTGCCCATTTTATCATTCAACTACATAATTCTCGATTATACAACAAATTTTTTAAAAAATCAATTCACCCAAAGCATGGCAATAATACCACTAATACACCAGGGGCTACTGAGAGTGAAAGCAAACAAAAAAAAGTTTAGAAGGAACAGGAGGCCTAATCCTAAACAGGGATCAATGTATAAACTTCTACTCCTGTTCAAAAAGCCTTGAAGGAGTGTAAACTGGATGATAGGTGAACATATCTACTCCTATTGCAGAAAAAAAAATATCAGGATTTAGGCAAAGATGTTAGAAGTATAAAGTTGAAATAAACTTTAGACGGAACCGGAAACCCAATCCTAAACAGGAAACAAGGAATAAACCTCTACTCCTGTTTAAAAGACCTGGGAGTAGTGTGAACTGAACGATATTTATCAAACAATTTCCCATTATAATATAGATTAGAACACAAAAAATTCTTACATTGATGAAACCAATTTTTAACACTGAAAAATTTAGAAAACACCAAAGTAAATGTTAAAATAAAATTTTTATCCCATTTGAGAAAAAAACATTTTCCAAAAAAAAAATTTAATCAAAAAGTTAAATGAAAATTCAAGAAAAATTTAAAAGCAATGGATATTGCTACCTCATCTGGTTTGATGCTACTGCTATGTATTTAGAGATGTTTGATAAAACCCAAAGAATTCACAATGTTATTGTTCCTGACCTGGCATCTTGGCTTCAGCTCCTTTCCCATCGCCGTAATGTAGCTGCCCTGTGCCTTTTCTATAAATGGTAATTGTTTGGATGAATTTTCTTCTATGGTAATAAGAATGGTAAATAAGAATGTGTTGTTTAGGTGTAAAGAAGATTGAGGCTAGCTAAGTTTAGATACAAGACAGGTGAAGACTAGCTTTGCACAGCCCTCCTTTGGGCCTTGTGCCAGTTTCTGTATAACAACAGAAATAAATACCATCACTTTCCTCTATGTAACCTAGACTATGAATACAAATGCAGTACTAGATTGGTAGTTAGGTCTCATCATTTTACAGTTGAAATGGTTAGATGTAACTGTAATTTCTATGTTAACACTTCTTGCTTGTAGAAATCACTTCTGGCTTCTTGCTTCCCAGTCAGTTTTGATCTTCAAAAATTTAAATGCAATATCAATTATTATCTTCTGTCTTCTTAATTCTTGTTCTTTTATTGTCTTCTCTCCTTAATAGTAGTTTTTCTCATATTCTCTAACACTCAGTAACCCCTTGCATCCTAGTGGCTTTATTGCCATTGATCTTCAAAAATGTAAATGCAATGTTAATCGTTATCTTCTGTCTTCTTAATTCTTGTTCTTTTATTGTATTCTCTCCTTAATAGTAGTTTTTCTCATATTCTCTAACACTCAGTAACCCATTGTGTCCTAGTGTCTTTATTGCTTTTGATCTTCAGAAATTTAAATGTAATGTCAATTGTTATCTTCTGTCTTCTTAATTCTTGTTATTTTATTGTCTTCTCTCCTTAATAGTAGTTTTTCTCATATTCTCTAACATTCAGTAACCCCTTGCGTCCTAGTGGCTTTATTGCCTTTGATCTTCAAAAATTTAAATACAATATCAATTGTTATCTTCTGTCTTCTTAATTCTTATTCTTTGTTCTCTCTCCTTAATTTTCCTCATTTTCCTTAATATTGGATTTTTAATTCGACTTTTGAAAATAAAAGTTTTCGTTCTTTCTTTATTTTCATTTTCCCGAGAAAATAATCAACTCAAGAAAACAATTAAAAAATATATTTATAATATTTTAAATGGAGGGTTTGATAGCAAACACAGATAGAGGCACTGTATTACAAAAAAAATATAGATAGATTCTTTCAACGGGAATAACTTAAAAATTGACAGTTTAAAGCTATTCCCCTTGCATTCCAATCAAAGAAAAGGTCTTTGTATGGGGAATTTCCTTAGATTGTCATCTGAATTTCACAACCAGCGCCATTTGTCTTCTTTTAGGTTTTCTTTTTGGATAACTTCTTTTTTTTTGTTCTTATTTTGACAGCATAATTCATTTTTATTCGAATAACATAGGCTCAACTGACATAAAAAAAAATCTTTCTCAAATTGATCCATAATTTAAATGTTTCAAGAACTAAAAAATAAAAAAAATACAACATTCTCCCACGCACTTCTCAGAAAAATTTGTAACAAGCTACTAGACAGCTGGAACCGATTTTGTCGTTAAAAATATATATATAAATAGTAACAGCAAATGAATTTTCGTCGCATTTTGAATCACACACACGCAAAGATACACACGGGAATTATGTGTCAAAATTGCCGCCAAAGAAACAAAATTTCTTTATGAGAGATTAGAAAAATTTACACAACAAACTTTTTCACTTAATATCTTTCACAGAAAAATCTTTGTCTAAGTTAAATTCGACCTTTCAATCAATGGCAGACGACTTTTTAAACATTGAACATTTCTGAAAGTGCAAAGAACTTTTTTTCTTAAATATACCTTTGCACAGATCATTACAAACAAAGAAATTGTAAATTGTGCATATACAATTTAATCTGTTGTTTCAAAGATGTATTTTTTGTTGTGATTGAATATCGTTACCATTTGGCCATTTCTTAATTTATGTTTGTGGATATTGCATATTTTATTTGCAGCACAATTTTAAATATTCATGCATCCTTCTTAGATCCACTACAGATAGATAGATAGATAGATAGATAGATAGATAGATAGATAATGAACGGATTGAGATAGATAGATAGAAAGATAGATAGATAGATAGATAGATAGATATTGGCTAATGAGATATCCCAGAATGAATCTGTAGGATTTGGGGGGGAGGGGGGGTTAATTCAGGCATGGTGCATTCCTAGTAGCTATTCCTATGGATTGGAACAAACAAACAGAAAAAAAAAATAAACGTGGAGAACCATGATTTTCTCCATTCTGAAGGGACATCTTTTTTCCTTTAAGTTTAATATTTAACCAGGTAGTAAGTTAAATTTTCATGATTAGTCATATAGCTGTCTGAATATCTCTAACGACTAACTTCAATTTATTTCTGGTTTTAGTCATAATATTTCTGGGAATTACAAAGAGATTTTTGTAAACTGAAAATAAAATAAAATTAATTTATCTGAATTTTTGAAACCTACAAATTCCTTAATATTGGTTTTTTAATTCGATTTTTAAAAATAAAAATTTTCGTTCTTTCTTTATTTTCATTTTCCCTATATATAATCCCGGAAAATAATCAACACAAGAAAACAATTAAAAAATATATTTATAATATTTTAAATGGGGCATTTGATAGCAAACAGATAGAGACAGTGTATTAAAAAAAAAAAAAAAAATAGTTATATAAATTCAAGGGGAATAACTTAAGAATTAAAAATTTAGAGTTATTCCCCTTGCATTCCGATCAAAGAAAAGGTCGTTTTTGTGGGGAATTTCATTAGAATGTCAGTTGAATTTCACAACCAGCGCCATTTGTCTTCTTTTAGGGTTTTTTTGGATAACTTCTTTTTTTTGTTCTTATTTGGACAACATAATTCATTTTCATTCGTATAAAAACCTTGAAGTTATTTATATTCGTAAAATATAAAATACTTATAAAATTCTAGCTGTATGCATTCTCAAGACAACAATGTTTTTCTTTCACACAAATATCTTTGTTTATGAATTTAAAACAGCAGAACGGCCAGTGCATTATTTGTAATTCATCTCATATATATATATATATATATACATATATATATATATATATATATATATATATATATATATATATATATATATACACACACACACACACATATACGTTTTACCCTTTTTTAAAATGTCTAAAGTACATTTTTTATATTTTAATTTTCTAATATATATTTTTATTTTTTTCAATTTTCTAATATACATTTTTTACTTTTTTTAATTGCTTAATATATATTTTTTACTTTTTTAATTGTCTAATATACATTTGTTACTTTTTTTAATTGTCTAATACATATTTTTACTTTTTTTAATTCTCTAATATACGTTTTCCACTTTTTTTAATTGTCTAATGTACATTTTTCATATTTTAATTGTCTAATATATATTTTTTACATTTTTTTAATTGTCTAATATAATTTTTTACATTTTCATTGTCTAATATACATTTTTACGTTTTTTAATTTGTCTAATATATATGTTTTACTTTTTTTAATTGTCTTATATACATTTTTTCCTTTTTGAATTGTCTAATATACATTTGTTTACTTTTTGTAATTGTCTAATATATATATATATATTTTTTTAATTGTCTAATATAAATGTTTTTACTTTTGTTAATTGAATAATATACATTTTTTTACTTTTTTTTATTGTCTAATATACATTTGTTACATATTTTAATTGTCTAATATATATTTTTAATTGTCTGATATACATTTTTCCTTTTTTATTGTCTAATATACATTTTTTACTTTTTTAATTGTCTAATATACATTTTTACTGTTTTCAATTGTCTAATATACAATATTTCACTTTTTTTATATGTCTAATATACATTTTTTACTTTTTTAATTGTCTAATACATATTTTTACTTTTTTTAATTGTCTAATATACGTTTTTCACTTTTTTTAATTGTTTAATATATATTTTTTACTTTTTTAATAGTCTAATATACATTTTTTTACAATTTATTTGCCTAATATAAACATTTTTTATTTGTGTAATATTTTTTTTTTACTCTTTTTAATTGTCTAATATACATTTTTTACTTTTTGTAATTGCCTACTATGCACAAATCCATGGTGCCGTATCCTATTGGGAAAACCTTAAACTTGCTGTTTTCGCTTCATGGGATAGGTCCTTGTCAGGGATATAGTAGATGAATCCAGACCATTTTAATCTGGAGTACTAAACATCACTTCTCCAGAAACACAGAAGAAATTCCATATTATATGTAACACCCATCCTTTTTTATTCTCCTTAGACTCTGCTATGCTGTGTAGATATCTATTTTTTCTCTGCGTGAAACACATGTATGTATAGTTTTGTGTATGTCTTAGTGGTATAAAATTCTCTCTTATAACAAAGCAAGTCATTCCTTTTTCTTTCAGCCATTTTCTTCCGTCCATAAATTACAGTGTTATTATATCACAGATATAATAATGCCTGTAATGGGAGAATAAATCTTTCTTGTATAGCTCTCTCCTATTATAAAGCATTTCTAGAAGATAAGTTGTACAAAATTTGCCCATTTTATCATTCAACTACATAATTCTCGATTATACAACAAATTTTTTTAAAAATCAATTCACCCAAAGCATGGCAATAATACCACTAATACACCAGGGGCTACTGAGAGTGAAAGCAAACAAAAAAAAGTTTAGAAGGAACAGGAGGCCTAATCCTAAACAGGGAACAATGTATAAACTTCTACTCCTGTTCAAAAAGCCTTGAAGGAGTGTAAACTGGATGATAGGTGAACATATCTACTCCTATTGCAGAAAAAAAAATATCAGGGTTTAGGCAAAGATGTTAGAAGTATAAAGTTGAAATAAACTTTAGACGGAACCGGAAACCCAATTCTAAACAGGAAACAAGGAATAAACCTCTACTCCTGTTTAAAAGACCTGGGAGTAGTGTGAACTGAACGATATTTATCAAACAATTTCCCATTATAATATAGATTAGAACACAAAAAATTCTTACATTGATGAAACCAATTTTTAACACTGAAAAATTTAGAAAACACCAAAGTAAATGTTAAAATAAAATTTTTATCCCATTTGAGAAAAAAACATTTTCCAAAAAAAAAATTTAATCAAAAAGTTAAATGAAAATTCAAGAAAAATTTAAAAGCAATGGATATTGCTACCTCATCTGGTTTGATGCTACTGCTATGTATTAAGAGATGTTTGATAAAACCCAAAGAATTCACAATGTTATTGTTCCTGACCTGGCATCTTGGCTTCAGCTCCTTTCCCATCGCCGTAATGTTGCTGCCCTGTGCCTTTTCTATAAATGGTAATTGTTTGGATGAATTTTCTTCTATGGTAATAAGAATGGTAAATAAGAATGTGTTGTTTAGGTGTAAAGAAGATTGAGGCTAGCTAAGTTTAGATACAAGACAGGTGAAGACTAGCTTTGCACAGCCCTCCTTTGGGCCTTGTGCCAGTTTCTGTATAACAACAGAAATAAATACCATCACTTTCCTCTATGTAACCTAGACTATGAATACAAATGCAGTACTAGATTGGTAGTTAGGTCTCATCATTTTACAGTTGAAATGGTTAGATGTAACTGTAATTTCTATGTTAACAGTTTCTTCTATCACACTTCTTGCTTGTAGAAATCACTTCTGGCTTCTTGCTTCCCAGTCAGTTTTGATCTTCAAAAATTTAAATGCAATATCAATTATTATCTTCTGTCTTCTTAATTCTTGTTCTTTTATTGTCTTCTCTCCTTAATAGTAGTTTTTCTCATATTCTCTAACACTCAGTAACCCCTTGCATCCTAGTGGCTTTATTGCCATTGATCTTCAAAAATGTAAATGCAATGTTAATCGTTATCTTCTGTCTTCTTAATTCTTGTTCTTTTATTGTCTTCTCTCCTTAATAGTAGTTTTTCTCATATTCTCTAACACTCAGTAACCCATTGTGTCCTAGTGTCTTTATTGCTTTTGATCTTCAGAAATTTAAATGTAATGTCAATTGTTATCTTCTGTCTTCTTAATTCTTGTTATTTTATTGTCTTCTCTCCTTAATAGTAGTTTTTCTCATATTCTCTAACATTCAGTAACCCCTTGCGTCCTAGTGGCTTTATTGCCTTTGATCTTCAAAAATTTAAATACAATATCAATTGTTATCTTCTGTCTTCTTAATTCTTATTCTTTGTTCTCTCTCCTTAATTTTCCTCATTTTCCTTAATATTGGATTTTTAATTCGATTTTTGAAAATAAAAGTTTTCGTTCTTTCTTTATTTTCATTTTCCCGAGAAAATAATCAACTCAAGAAAACAATTAAAAAATATATTTATAATATTTTAAATGGAGGGTTTGATAGCAAACACAGATAGAGACACTGTATTACAAAAAAAATATAGATAGATTCTTTCAACGGGAATAACTTAAAAATTGACAGTTTAAAGCTATTCCCCTTGCATTCCAATCAAAGAAAAGGTCTTTGTTTGGGGAATTTCCTTAGATTGTCATCTGAATTTCACAACCAGCGCCATTTGTCTTCTTTTAGGTTTTCTTTTTGGATAACTTCTTTTTTTTTGTTCTTATTTTGACAGCATAATTCATTTTTATTCGAATAACATAGGCTCAATTGACATAAAAAAAAATCTTTCTCAAATTGATCCATAATTTAAATGTTTCAAGAACTAAAAAATAAAAAAAATACAACATTCTCCCACGCACTTCTCAGAAAAATTTGTAACCAGCTACTAGACAGCTGGAACCGATTTTGTCGTTAAAAATATATATATAAATAGTAACAGCAAATGAATTTTCGTCGCATTTTGAATCACACACACACAAAGATACACACGTTAATTATGTGTCAAAATTGCTGCCAAAGAAACAAAATTTCTTTATGAGAGATTAGAAAAATTTAAACAACAAACTTTTTCACTTAATATCTTTCACAGAAAAATCTTTGTCTAAGTTAAATTCGACCTTTCAATCAATGGCAGACGACTTTTTAAACATTGAACATTTCTGAAAGTGCAAAGAACTTTTTTTCTTAAATATACCTTTGCACAGATCATTACAAACAAAGAAATTGTAAATTGTGCATATACAATTTAATCTGTTGTTTCAAATATGTATTTTTTGTTGTGATTGAATATCGTTACCATTTGGCCATTTCTTAATTTATGTTTGTGGATATTGCATATTTTATTTGCAGCACAATTTTAAATATTCATGCATCCTTCTTAGATCCACTACCGATAGATAGATAGATAGATAGATAGATAGATAGATAGATAATGAACGGATTGAGATAGATAGATAGATTTCTGAAAGTGCAAAGAACTTTTTTTCTTAAATATACCTTTGCACAGATCATTACAAACAAAGAAATTGTAAATTGTGCATATACAATTTAATCTGTTGTTTCAAAGATGTATTTTTTGTTGTGATTGAATATCGTTACCATTTGGCCATTTCTTAATTTATGTTTGTGGATATTGCATATTTTATTTGCAGCACAATTTTAAATATTCATGCATCCTTCTTAGATCCACTACCGATAGATAGATAGATAGATAGATAGATAGATAGATAGATAGATAATGAACGGATTGAGATAGATAGATAGATAGATAGATAGATAGATAGATAGATAGATAGATAGATAGATAGATATTGGCTAATGAGATATCCCAGAATGAAGCTGTAGGATTTTGGCGGGGGGGGGGGGGTTAATTCAGGCATGGTGCATTCCTAGTAGCTATTCCTATGGATTGGAACAAACAAACAGAAAAAAAAAATAAACGTGGAGAACCATGATCTTCTCCATTCTGAAGGGACATCTTTTTTCCTTTAAGTTTAATATTTAACCAGGTAGTAAGTTAAATTTTCATGATTAGTCATATAGCTGTCTGAATATCTCTAACGACTAACTTCAATTTATTTCTGGTTTTAGTCATAATATTTCTGGGAATTACAAAGAGATTTTTGTAAACTGAAAATAAAATAAAATTAATTTATCTGAATTTTTGAAACCTACAAATTCCTTAATATTGGTTTTTTAATTCGATTTTTAAAAATAAAAATTTTCGTTCTTTCTTTATTTTCATTTTCCCGATATATAATCCCGGAAAATAATCAACACAAGAAAACAATTAAAAAATATATTTATAATATTTTAAATGGGGCATTTGATAGCAAACAGATAGAGACAATGTATTAAAAAAAAAAAAATAGATAAATAAATTCAAGGGGAATAACTTAAGAATTAAAAATTTAGAGTTATTCCCCTTGCATTCCGATCAAAGAAAAGGTCGTTTTTGTGGGGAATTTCCTTAGAATGTCAGTTGAATTTCACAACCAGCGCCATTTGTCTTCTTTTAGGTTTTTTTTGGATAACTTCTTTTTTTTGTTCTTATTTTGACAACATAATTCATTTTCATTCGTATAAAAACCTTAAAGTTATTTATATTAAAATTCTAGCTGTATGCATTCTCAAGACAACAATGTTTTTCTTTCACACAAATATCTTTGTTTATGAATTTAAAACAGCAGAACGGCCAGTGCATTATTTGTAATTCATCTCATATATATATATATATATATATATATATATATATACACACACACACACACACACACACACACACACACACACATACAAACTCAGTTTTTTCCTATCCATCCAGATCTTTGATAAAGTTTCATTTATAAATTCGGCCCAATAACAGATTAACAATAACTAACAAGAAATGATTTAATACAAAATGAAATAACGACAACGTAAAACCTGAAGCAAGAATTTACTCTATAGCCGGTAATGGTTGCCACAAGGAATATATAGGAGAAACATCTAGAAATTTGAATAAAAGATTATATGAACACAAAACGGATCTCTTATAATACAATACACTCAATGCGTCACTCACCATGAGTGTGAACATAACATATTACCTGCATAAAATGTGACAGCCCTCAAATATTCAAGTTAAAATGTAGTTTTGGGGCTATATTTACCATACAAGACAATGCCCCACGAATAGTATTTCAAAATGTATTGTATTAAATTTATTAAATTTAGAAAGCATATAGTTTCTTTTCACTCCAATTCTAATGAAATATCAGAGGGTAGAGTAGATATTGCCAGGAAACTATCACAATCTACAATATCCCATGAGTGGATGAATGTGTTTCCAGTAGCCTATTACATTAGCCTGAATGACTTTTCCCGCTAACCACCCACTCATTCCACTGTTCTCAAATGCAATTTTTTAATGGCTTGTTGAGACACATATCCAATTGTTTTTGTTCAACATCATTAAAAAAAGGAGACAAGGCAGGGGTCAGCCTACTATCAAAAATCTCCCATATGAAAAACGTAACATAAACCACACGATTTAAGGTCCATGTTTTATACCTGAAGACGGTCCCTCTATTTGGCGGGGAGGATTAAGGTTAAAAGTTGGCTTGTACACCGCCATATATGGTAATTTTGATTTAAAAAATGCTACTTTTATTAAAATGATGAGGTGAAAATGTATAGAAAGTATACTGATTGCTAAATCATCCACGATAATTTGTATCCGGGCTCTTACATTTCACTTTTCTTGGTTGATATCTGTTGTCAGTGTGGGATATTTATTGATTCATTTATTTTCTACGGCTTATCAACACATTGCAAGTTATTTAACATCAGAAAACATTTTTAGATTGTAAAATTTTTTCTTTTTTTTTGAGACAATTCTTACTGATTAACCCATAGATGGGAGAGGAGAGGTGGATTCAAACCTAATCATAATCTGATAAACAAGACATTATTATGTGGATATGAAGTAGGTGATCAATTCTATATTACAATCAATATACAAATTGATCCCTCACTTTCTGACCACGGTAGTTTCTATACATTTCTATTTCAGAGAATGTAAATAAATCTAAAAGACATGCCTGGGTAGCTAATTAGTATTTCATTGATTGATTCATTTTCTACAGCTTATCAACCCTTTGCAGGTTATTTAAAGCCAGAAAATATTTTTAGATTGTAAGAAATTATTTGGGGGGGTGGAAATAATGGTTTAGTGGTACAAGTCTTACTAATTAACCTGTAGCTAGGGGGCAGAAGAGTTGGGCTCGTAGTTATTTATGCATAAGTGAATATAATGTCCCCAACGAGAAATAGAACTCACTTCACAAGTCACATGATGTCGCTTCATAAATCACATGATGTCACTTCATAAATCACATGATATCACTTCACAAGTCACATGATGTCACTTCATAAATCACATGATGTCACTTCATAAATCACATGATGTCACTTCACAAGTCACATGATATCACTTCATACCGTCATGGTTATTCAGTTTGTTTACTGCAGTCAAACTGAGCAGTTGCATTTTTAGCCTGGGCCAAGTAGCCTGAGCAAAGTAGCCAGAACTGAGTCTAAATCTGTCTCCTCCAGCAAATGCTCAGTCAGTTATGTGCCATGCGTGATACACACTTAGGCAATCATGTATCTTTCGATACATGACTGACGAGGCAGATTTCTTCCCTCGCAGTAGGTTGCCATTTCTTTCTGCAGTAGGCCAGTTGCCATTGAAAGCTAGAGAACCTGGTCTGTCCTGCTATTTACCCATAGTTGGGGGGAAAAAGATTAATAACTTTCCCAAAGGTATTAGCATGTAAGTGAATGTAATGGATTTGACTGGAATTCAAACTCATCTCTCCAGGACTACTTATCATTCAAGATAATAAGGAGGGTAACAGGCTCTTACTACAACAGTGCCAATATCACTTATTGCATTGTGATCATTTAGGTGATCATGACTAGTGAGGCAGATTTTTTGCCCATAGTTGGGTGCTATTTCATTCTGCGGTAGATCAGTTGCCATCAAAGGCTATAGAACCCAGTCTGTCCTGCTATTTACCCATAATTGGGAGAGGGGGAGAAGAAGAAGATTCATACCTTCGCCAAGGGTATTAACACGTAAATGAATGTAATGGATTCAAATGGAATTCAAACTCGGATCTCTAATACCTCAATCCGAGCCGCTATCCATGACTCCAGCAAATGCGACAGTTTACAAATCCATGGTGCCGTTTCCTATTGGGAAAACCCAAAACTCGCTGCTTTCGCTTCATGGAATAGGTCCTTGTCAGGTATATAGTAGATGAATCCAGACCATTTTAATCTAGAGTACTAAACATCACTTCTCCAGAAACACAGAAGAATTTCCATATTATATGTAACACCCATCATTTTTTATTCTCCTTAGACTCTGCTATGCTGTGTAGATATCTATTTTTTCTCTGCGTGAAACACATGTATGTATAGTTTTGTGTATGTCTTAGTGGTATAAAATTCTCTCTTATAACAAAGCAAGTCATTCCTTTTTCTTTCAGCCATTTTCTTCCGTCCATAAATTACAGTGTTATTATATCACAGATATAATAATGCCTGTAATGGGAGAATAAATCTTTCTTGTATAGCTCTCTCCTATTATAAAGCATTTCTAGAAGATAAGTTGTACAAAATTTGCCCATTTTATCATTCAACTACATAATTCTCGATTATACAACAAATTTTTTTAAAAATCAATTCACCCAAAGCATGGCAATAATACCACTAATACACCAGGGGCTACTGAGAGTGAAAGCAAACAAAAAAAAGTTTAGAAGGAACAGGAGGCCTAATCCTAAACAGGGAACAATGTATAAACTTCTACTCCTGTTCAAAAAGCCTTGAAGGAGTGTAAACTGGATGATAGGTGAACATATCTACTCCTATTGCAGAAAAAAAAATATCAGGGTTTAGGCAAAGATGTTAGAAGTATAAAGTTGAAATGAACTTTATACAGAACCGGAAACCCAATCCTAAACAGGAAACAAGGAATAAACCTCTACTCCTGTTTAAAAGACCTGGGAGTAGTGTGAACTGAACGATATTTATCAAACAATTTTCCATTATAATATAGATTAGAACACACAAAAATTCTTACATTGGTGAAACCATTTTTTAACACTGAAAAATTTAGAAAACACCAAAGTAAATGTTAAAATAAAATTTTTATCCCATTTGAGAAAAAAAACTTTTTCAAAAAAAAAATTTAATCTGAAGTTAAATGAAAACTCAAGAAAAATTTAAAAGCAATGAATATTGCTACCTCATCTGGTTTGATGCTACTGCTATGTATTTAGAGATGTTTGATAAAACCCACAGAATTCACAATGTTATTGTTCCTGACCTGGCATCTTGGCTTCAGCTCGTTTCCCATCGCCGTAATGTAGCTGCCCTGTGCCTTTTCTATAAATGGTAATTGTTTGGATGAATTTTCTTCTATGGTAATAAGAATGGTAAATAAGAATGTGTTGTTTAGGTGTAAAGAATATTGTGGCTAGCTAAGTTTAGATACAAGACAGGTGAAGACCAGCTTTGCACAGCCCTCCTTTGGGCCTTGTGCCAGTTTCTGTATAACAACAGAAATAAATATCATCACTTTCCTCTATGGAACCTAGACTATGAATACAAATGCAGTACTAGATTGGCAGTTAGGTCTCATCATTTTACAGTTGAAATGGTTAGATGTAACAGTAAGTTCTATGTTAACAGTTTCTTTTAGAATACTTCTTGCTTGTGGAACTCTCTTCTGGCAGCTTTCCAGTCAGTTTTGATCTTCAAAAATTTAAATGCAGTCTCAGCCGTTATCTTCTGTCTTCTTAATTCTTGTTCTTTTATTGTCTTCTCTCCTTAATAGTAGTTTTTCTCATATTCTCTAACACTCAGTAACCCCTTGCGTCCTAGTGGCTTTATTGCATTTTATCTTCAAAAATTTAAATGCAATGTCAATTGTTATTTTCTGTCTTCTTAATTCTTGTTCTTTTATTGTCTTCTCTCCTTAATAGTGGTTTTTCTCATATTCTCTAACATTCAGTAACCCCTTGCGTCCTAGTGTCTTTATTGCCTTTGATCTTCAAAAATTTAAATGCAGTCTCAGCCGTTATCTTCTGTCTTCTTAATTCTTGTTCTTTTATTGTATTCTCTCCTTAATAGTAGTTTTTCTCATATTCTCTCACACTCAGTAACCCCTTGCGTCCTAGTGGCTTTATTGCATTTTATCTTCAAAAATTTAAATGCAATGTCAATTGTTATTTTCTGTCTTCTTAATTCTTGTTCTTTTATTGTCTTCTCTCCTTAATAGTGGTTTTTCTCATATTCTCTAACATTCAGTAACCCCTTGCGTCCTAGTGTCTTTATTGCCTTTGATCTTCAAAAATTTAAATGCAGTCTCAGCCGTTATCTTCTGTCTTCTTAATTCTTGTTCCTTTATTGTATTCTCTCCTTAATAGTAGTTTTTCTCATATTCTCTAACACTCAGTAACCCCTTGCGTCCTAGTGGCTTTATTGCATTTTATCTTCAAAAATTTAAATGCAATGTCAATTGTTATTTTCTGTCTTCTTAATTCTTGTTCTTTTATTGTCTTCTCTCCTTAATAGTGGTTTTTCACATATTCTCTATCATTCAGTAACCCCTTGCGTCCTAGTGCCTTTATTGCCTTTGATCTTCAAAAATTTAAATGCAGTCTCAGCCGTTATCTTCTGTCTTCTTAATTCTTGTTCTTTTATTGTCTTCTCTCCTTAATAGTAATTTTTCTCATATTCTCTAACATTCGGTAACCCTTTGTGTCCTAGTGGCTTTATTGCCTTTGATCTTCAAAAAATTCAATGCAATATCAATTGTTAACTTCTGTATTCTTAATTCTCATACTTTGTTCTCTCTCCTTAATTTTCCTCATTATTCTTACACGTTTTATTGCCTTGCTTGGGCTGAAATGATTTAATTTTAACTGTTAAATCCTTTTTGCTTTGTAGCAAGTATGTGGGAAAAAATATTTCCTATCTAGAATCAACTCCACAAAAACAAATTTCCTCTTTTGAAATGTTTCTCAGTTAAAAACACATTCGAAATCTTCTTAAAATTTTCCTTTTATGTTTATCTTTACTCTGTGTATTTATCATGTCCACACACGTTTTGTTTTTCCTCCATTTTTTGTATCTGCAACAAGTACTTTTGTGTCCTACTCTCCCACATTCGTAGCATTTTTTGTTGTTAAAAAAAAACAATTACTTTTGAAATGCTTACCTTCAAAACTGTGGCAAGTATTTGGTATTGAGGGCGGTTTATCATCTTTTTTTACTTTTCTGTTAGGAGTTGAAAAACGTCTAGTCTTTTTCTCTTAGATGGTCAGATGCTATGAACTTGTGAAATGTGTTTTCCTCAATCCTTGCAGCGTTGAGTTTTAGATTTACAATATGTTGACACTCTTCCGCTATTTTCTGGCGTGTTAATTTGGAATCCATTTCTAATTTAGCAATTATCCTGAATCTTATTTCCGCGTCCTTATTAGAAGTTAAACCCTGGATGAAGATTGGGAATTTAATTAAATCCAGAAATTTAACATGAACTTCTTACGTTCTTGCTTCATGACTCCTGCATAAGTGACAAAATCTTCATTGTCGCACTTTACTAAGTAAGACATTGTTATTATGCATTAAATAATGAACTCCTATCACCAAAAGTTTTGATAGTATTACAAGTTTCATCTAAATTTATCTCACCTTTTTTTTTTGGCAAAATATAATTCACATATTTTTTATGTTCCCTAATAATAAATGAACTTTTCATCATTCCAATGCAAACAATCCCTTTTGAAGATCCCTTCATGTCTTCTATAATAAGCTGGAAAAGTTATCCCTTCATCTGGAGTGTATACAAATTCACTGATTGAATTAGCAACATCTGGAGTAAATGAATCTGAAGTCTTTTCTCCCGTAGTTTTAGTAAATAATTCAAAAAACTTCTGTTGTTGTAATTGCTGTTCATGTTGTTTTTGTTGCTGCAATTGTTGTTCTTGTTGCTGCTTTTGTAGCACCAGCATTTGAATCCGGATAGCTTTTAGTTCTGCCATTTTGCTGTACTTTGCTGTATATTTTTAGATTAATTTTTGAATAACTTCGCCTGGTTATTGCTCTGTAGTCCTGCAAATATGACATCTTTTTTGGTGAAATGGAAAATATTACTGAAAATCCTATTATGACATGTAGGATACGTAGATTTTATTTTAAGTTCAACAAATACTGTTCGCCATTTTCGTAATGCCTCTTTGTAGGAGAGACTTTATATATATATATATATATATATATATATATATATATATAAAATTTACTTTCCCTGTCATGTGATCTAATTATTTCAAGATGAGGTTAACTGCGCTTGCTCTCTGGTGATTCGTGTTCAAACCCAAATGTCAGCAGTGACACTTTATTCCTCTATGACAGTAATGTAAAAAAACATCATATCCAAGCAATGTAACAAGGATGGATTGACTGATACTCGATATTTCCAAACAATAGTATGGGAAACATCTGATTCTGAGAATTGAATAAAGAGTTTGCTTCTAAATAAATACAGATGACTATGACATGCACTAGCTAGAATGCTCATGACAACTTTTGTGAAAACCATTTCATTATAAAAAAAAAGAAAAAAGAAAATGGGTCAGGGGAATTCTTTCTATTTTTGACAGTTTCTATCCAAATTATAAAAAACACTGCCATTAAACATTGGGGGGAGTGGTGAAGAAACAAAACTCAGTCTTTTCCTAAATTTTTTCCGTACAATTTTTTATTTATTTCTGTGTAATGCGTCGAATGTTGAAATCTTCATTGACACTATTTACATTCAGACTATTTTCCTTATCTTTGTTGTTGTTTACGAATTATAGTCCAAATGTAAATAACGAAAACTCAACGTCCCAGAAATTCAAACAGAGTTTAAATCTTTTTTCTTCATTTTACAAATCTTTCAGTTCACCAAACAATTTCCTTTTGAAGAACTCACCACCAGCTACCATTTCACAATCATTAAGAGATCTGTGGCAGCATGGGATGCTGGTTAATAAAAAAAACAAAAAAAAACAGTTTGGCATTATTGTGTCAAAAGCTGAAAAAGTAAATGCAAGAAATAGATAAACAACATTTGTACGAGAAAACATTTGTACGCTGGACGTTTCCAGATCTCAACTGAAGAAAATAGAATTTTGCCCTGATTGAAAAATAGTAGAACATTGACATCTCTTTTGTTTGTTTCAATTGGCCAGAAAAATCTAATGGTTAATTTAAAAAAAAAATCCAAACTAAATTAAAAACGTTTAAATAAATTGGCCTTTCCTAAGAATTTCTTTCAAGTTAGGTTTCCTAAAGGTAGTTTATGCCTGAAGATGCATGAAACAAATAAACTGAAAAAGAAAAGCTCTTTAAAAATATCCTCAATGGCCAGAGCCTGAGTTTGAAGTCAGAATCAAGAGATCTCTTCTCTGAGTGTGTGTGTGACTTTTTCTTTTTTTTTTTTACTCTTAAACCCACTTTTATTTTATGCCACAATTCTTGGCAAATCCAATAATTGGAATCTGAAGTCTTTGAGGCAGAATGAGACCAGTGAAGTAATCAGCTGTCTTGTTGGATAAATGGATTTGGAATTGCTTCCATCCCTTCAGCAGGACAGACTGACACAACTGATGTTCCTCGACACACAACCAAACCCAATGGGCGGGTGTCTTCTGTTAATTTGTATGGATCATCTGGGTCTGAAAAATAATGAGAGAAAAAAAAATATTATTGAACTTATGTGGTCTCTAAAGGCTGCTTCAAAAAAGTGGGATGGTGTCTTGTAAAGCAGGTTCACAAAAGTTAATCAGTACATTTTGTCATTATTCGCTTGTAAAATGCAAGGTTTATGCAATTTTCAATGAACTTTTCTCAACAGCTCCCAAAATTGAAATGACAACAGGCACATATTGGACTCCTTCAAGTAAGGTAACTGTTAATGAGCTAATCTGGCTTCCCACTACTAATGAGCAGTGAGTTTAATCCTCATAGGGTGCCCCATATCTGTGGTCTTATGCCTAACTAAGATTTGTAAATATTTGGGCATCTTTGGGTTTCAACCAAGCCAACCAACCCCACTCCCAGAAATGCACTGGCCATTAGGAAGACGCTAACAGAGAAGAATTCTTGATCCATCTGCAATCTACTTCATCAGCCATGATTGTGATAAGTTTTATAACAAATCAGAATCAGAACTAATATTTATAAATAATGACCGGATAAGTTATGTAAATAGGGAGTAATTTGTCATTGTGCACTGACTGCTGATCTTTGCTTTAAAAATTCCACTTTTTTTTCTTTTTTTTTTTTTAAAGACCCAACTACAAATTCCTGAGTGGAAAAAAAGCCCTTGGGTTGCTGAATGACAAATGACTACTTTTGATTTAAAAAAACTTTTGAGCATACTGTTCTCTAGAGAGAGAAAAAAAAAGGTATAGTGATTCCAAAGACTTGCTTACTTCTGAGATATTCAATGGTACCATCCAACACAAGATTCAGAAGAGGATCATGACCTTTAAGAATTCCACTAACTGAAAAAAAAAGCAGACAGGTTTTTAACATTCACTGATCAAAATATTTTCTTAATTTCAGATACTGAGTGAATTCAGCCAATATATTCTTTGGCTTTTCTCAGACAGGAGTCATAGGAGAAAGACCAAAAAGTATATTGCCCAAAAACATTAAAAAATCAGAATAAAAGACTGGAATTGAACTTTGGCCACTACAGAATGATACTGGCCAAAATGTGGTTATAAAAATATAAAATATGAAGATAATACAAAAGAGTTACATCCCTTCAGGAAGTAGGTAATCATGGCTCTCCACACATTCCCTTTATCTGATAAATGCCTTGACCTTCAGGGAAAGATAGTAGAGTGCTTCTCCATTGCCTACATCATGGTTTGAAATTTAGTGTTCCATCTCTTAGACAGAAGGCCCAGTCCATCTTGCTATTTAACCAGCAGCAAGGATGGGAAGAAAAAATGGATCAATATTTTTTCCAAGTTCATTACCCACTTGAATTCAGGGTTATCCTTCTTCTGGGGTGGTTGCTACCCAAGGCCAGATGACCCAGACTATCCTATTAGCTGGTGGAAGACGACACAGGTTCATCTGCAATCTACTCCATCAGATGAGAGACTTTGTAAATCACAAATACAATAGTAACTCCTTCCTGCTTATTTCTACTTTCAATGCCAAGAACTTTTACATGATCCATGAAAAAAGAAATGTCAATGAAATAATTAAATTTGATTCAGACAAGCAGCTCCAAAATTCTTCTTGTATTTTGAATCGCCTGATATTACAAAAGTAAAACTTTAATAGATGGAAATACACGTGGATTATGGGAAAACCATTTTTTTGGCTTGGTAAAACCTTTCAAAACAGCCAAGATAGAATGCAAAAATTCTATAGTCTTAACATTATTCACAATTTTGGAAAATAAATTTAACAACAAAAAACCCAAAAAAAACCCATTAAAACTCAAGAAAAAAATAATGAAATTTAACTTTAATCCTAGAGGCTGCAGCCCAACATATACCATTTTTCATTGTTAAAAAAATGGTTTCACCAATGTAAGAATTTTTGTGTGTTCTAATCCATATTATAATGGCAAATTGTTTGATAAATATCGTTCAGTTCACACTCCTCCCAGGTCTTTTAAACAGGAGTAGAGGTTTATTTTTTTGTTTTTACTTCTGTTAAATATCTCACATATCTTACAATATTACATATATTGAAAACATTGGTTCCTGTACTATCATCAGAGTTCTGCAACATTGATCCTGAAGAGTACCAGGATAGGTGACCGCTTGGGAATTCCAGGTGTTGTAAGCATTGATTTGCAGGTGATGCAATGGATAATGGATATTGGCTTGGAATTGAAAATCTGAGTTCTATTTCTTGTTGGAGATATTATATTCACTTATGCGTAAATAACTATGAGTCCAACTCTTCTCCCCACTAGCTATAGGTTAATTAGTAAGACTTGTATCACTAAACCATTATCTCCACCCCCAGCCCAAATATAATTTCTTACAATCTAAAAATATTTTCTGGCTTTAAATAACCTGCAAAGGGTTGATAAGCTGTAGAAAATGAATCAATCAATGAAATACTAATTAGCTACACAGGCATGTCTTTTAGTTTTATTTACATTCTCAATTGGATATGTGTCTCAACAAGCCATTAACAAAATTGCATTTGAGAACAGTGGAATGAGTGGGTGGTTAGCAGGGGAAAGTCATTCAGGCTAAAGTAATAGGCTACTGGAAACACATTCACCTACTCATGGGGTATTGTAGATTGTGATAATTTCCTGGCAATATCTACTCTACCCTCTGATTTTTCATTAGAATTGGAGTTAAAAGAAACTATATGCTTTCTGAATTTAATAAATTTAACACAATACATTTTGAAATACTATTCGTGGGGCATTGTCTTGTATGGTAAATATAGCCCCAAAACTACATTTTAACTTGAATAATTGGGGGCTGTCACATTTTATGCAGGTAATATGTTATGTTCACACTCATGGTGAGTGACGCATTGATTGTATTGTATTATAAGAGATCCGTTTTGTGTTCATATAATATTTTATTCAAATTTCTAGTGGTTACTCCTATATATTCCTTGTGGCAATCATTACCTGCTATAGAGTAAATTCTCCCTTCAGGTTTTACGTTGTGGTATATCTGTGTTTGCTATCAAACGCCCCATTTAAAATATTATAAATATATTTTTTAATTGTTTTCTTGTGTTGATTATTTTCCGGGATTATATCTCGGGAAAATAATAATTAAGAAAGAACGAAAACTTTTATTTTTAAAAATCGAATTAAAAAGCCAATATTAAGGAATTTGTAGGTTTCAAAAATTCAGATAAATTAATTTTATTTTCAGTTTACAAAAATCTCTTTGTAATTCCCAGAAATATTATGACTAAAACCAGAAATAACTTGAAGTTAGTCGTTAGAGATATTCAGGCAGCTATATGACTAATCATGAAAACTTAACTTACTACCTGGTTAAATATTAAACTCAAAGGAAAAAAGATGTCCCTTCAGAATGGAGAAAATCATGGATCTCCATGTTCATTTTTTCTTTGTGTTTGTTTGTTCCAATCCATAAGAATAACTACTAGGAATGCACCATGCCTGAATTTAAAAAAAAAATCAAATCCTACAGATGCATGCTGGGATATCTCATTAGCATCTATCTATCTATCTATCTATCTATCTATCTATCTATCTATCTATCTATACTGGATCTAAGAAGGATGCGTGAATATTTAAAATTGTGCTGCAAATAAAATATGCAATATCCACAAACATAAATTATAAGAAATGGCCAAATAGTAACGATATTTAATCACGACAAAAAATCCATGTTTGAAACAACAGATTAAATTTTATATACACAATTTACAATTTTTTTGTTTGTAATGATCTATGCAAAGGTATAGAGAAAAAGTTCTTTGCTGTTTGAGAAATGTTCAATGTTTAAAAAGTCGTCTGCCTTTGATTGAAAGGTTGAATTTAACTTAGACAAAAGATTTTTCTGTGAAAGATATTAAGTGAAAAAGTTTGTTGTGGAAATTTTTCTAATCTCTCATAAAGAAAGTTTGTTTCTTTGGCGGCAATTTTGACACATAATTCCCGTGTGTATCTTTGCATGTGCGAGTCTCAAAATGTGACGAAAATTTGTTTGCTCTTTCTATTTATCGTTTTTTTTAACAACAAAATCGGCTCCATGCTGGGATATCTCATTAGCAAATATCTATCTATCTATCTATCTATCTATCTATCTATCTATCTATCTATCTATCTATCTACAGGGTGTGATAGGTAAATTACTGAAAAAAATTTAGTTTATAATAGCCAAAAATTCATACTCAGATGTCCTCAAGGACATATGGCACAGTGGATAAAGGCGTTGGTTAGATCCAGTGACAGACCCAAAGAGTGTGAGTTCAATAACCGGTTCAGGCAGTGGAGAACTTTCAGAGGGAAAATTAGCAGAAGATAACTGATAACTGACATCCATCAAAAATGGTTCGTGGAACTAGAACAGTCTACCCCAGTGATCGAAATAAAGGGTTTGGTTTGAAATTCCAACCACCTGAAGAAGGCTGGAGCGTACAACGGCCGAAACGTTGTGACAAATATGGCGACAAAGGTGAGGACAATAGTCCGACTAATGTAAATACTGTACATAATACCTCATCTCAGAAATATAGACAGACTCTAAAAAATGTATATTAGACAATTAAATAAAGTAAAATAATGTATATTACACAAATTAAAAAAGTAAAAAATGTATATTTGACAAGTAAAAGATAATTTAAAAAAGTAAAAATATATATTAGACAATTAATAAAGGTAAAAAAAGTATATATTAGACAATTAAAAAAAGTAAAAATGTATATTAGACAAATTAAAAAATAGAAAATGTATATTAGACAATTAAAAAAGTAAAACATGTATATTACGCTATTAATAAAAGTAAAATAATGTATATTAGACAACTAAAAAACGTAAAAAATTAGACAACTGAAAAAAGTAAACATTTTATATTAGACATTTAAAAAAGTAAAAAATGTAAATTATACAATTAAAAAAATGAAAAAATATGTATTAGAAAATTAAAAAAAGTAAAAAATGTATATTAGACAATTACAAAGTAAAAAATGTGTATTAGACAATTAAAAAATAAAAAATGTATATTAGACAATTAAAAAAGTAAAAAATATATTCGAGAATGGAAAAAGTAAAAAATGTATATTAGACAATTAAAAAGAAGTAAAAAATGTATATTAAACAATTAAAATATACAAATGTATATTGGACAATTAAAAAAGTAAAAATTTATATTGGACAATTAAAAAAAGTAAAAAATGTATATTAGACAATTGAAAAAGTAAAAAATGTATATTAGACAATTGAAAGAGGTAAAACATGTATATTACACAATTACAAAAAGTAAAAATGTATATTAGACAATTAAAATGTAAAAATGTATATGAGGCAATAAAAAAAGTAAAAAATGTATATTAGACGATTAAAAGAAAGTAAAAAATATATTTTAGGCAATTAAAAAAGTAAAAAATGTATATTAGACAATTGAAAAAGGCAAAAAATGTATATTACAAAAATTACAAAAAGTAAAAATGTATATTATACAAGTAAAAAAAGTAAAAGATGTATATTAGACAATAAAAAAAATTAAAAAAATATTTATTAGACAATTAAAAAAAGTAAAAAAATGTATATTAGGCAATTAAAAAAGTAAAAATACATATTACACAATTACAAAACGTAAAAATATATATTAGACAATTAAAAAAAGTAAAAGAATGCATATTAGACGATTAAAAAAGTAGAAATATATATTAGACAATTAAAAAAGTAAAAGAATATATATTAGCAAATTAAAAAAAGTAAAAATATATATTAGACAATTAAAAAAGTGAAAAATGTTTATTAGACAATTAAAAAAAGTAAAAATGTATATTAGACATTAAAAAAGTAAAAATTGTATATTAGACAATTAAAATGCAAAAAAATATATTAGACAATTAAAAAAGGAAAAAATATATAGTAGACAATTAAAAAAAGGAAAAATGTATCTTAGACAATTAAAAAATGTAAAAATTGTATATTAGACAATTAAAAAAGTAAAAAATGTATATTAGACAATTGAAAAAATAAAACCATGTATATTAGACAATTAAAAAAAGTAAAAAATATTTATTAGACAATTAAAAAAGTAAAAAATGTATATTGGTCAATTAAAAAAGTAAAAAATATATATTAGACAATTACAAAATGTGAAAATATATATCAGATAATTAAAAAAAAGTAAAAAATGTATTTTAGACAATTAAAAAAAAGTAAAAAGTATTATATAACAATTAAAAAAGTAAAAATGTATATTGGACAATAAAAAAAGTAAAAAATATACATTAGACAATTAAAAGAAAGTAAAAAATGTATATTGGACAATTAAAAAAGACAAAAAAGTATATTAGATAATTAAAGAAGTTAAAAATGTATAATAGCCAAATAAAAAAGGCAAATATATATTACACAATTAAAAAAAGCCCAAAATATACATTAGACAATTAAAAAAAGCAAAAGATGTATGTTAGAATATTAAAAATGTCAAAAATGTATATTAGACAATTAAAAAAGTAAAAAATGTATATTAGACAATTGAAAAAATAAAACCATGTATATTAGACAATTAAAAAAAGTAAAAATAGATATCAGACAATTAAAAAGAGTAAAAAATATATATTAGATAATTAAAAAAGTAAAAAATATATTAGACAATTAAAAAAAGTAATAAATGTATATTGGACAATTAAAAAAAGTAAAAAATATATATTAGACAATTGAAAAAGTAAAAAATGTATATTAGACAAGTAACTAAAGTAAGAAAACGTATATTAAACAATTTCAAAGGTAAAAAATATATATTAGACAATTAAATAAAGTAAAAAATGTATATTAGAAAATTAAAAAAAGAAAGAATGTATAAGAGACAATTAAAAAAAGTAAAAAAAATGTGTATTAGACAAATAAAAGTAAACGTAATGTATATTTAAACAATTAAAATTAAATAATGTATATTAGACAATTAAAAAAAGTAAAAAATATATATTAGTTAAAAAAAAAAGCTAAAAAGTTATATATAAGACAATTAAAAAAGTAAAAATGTATATTAGAAAATTAGAAAATGAAAAAAATTATATCAGACAAAGAAATTAAATAAAATTCAAAAAATGTATATTGGACAATTAAAAAAAGGAAAAAATGTATATTAAACAATGAAAAAAGTTAAAAATGTATATTAGACAAGTAAAAAAGTAAAAAATCTATATTACACAATTAAAAAAATGAAAAAATATATAATAGACAATTAAAAAAGTAAAAATGTATATTAGAAAAATTAAAAAACAAAAAAATGTATATTAGGTAAAAAATTAAAAAATGTATATTAGACAATAAAAAAGGTAAAAATATATATTAGACTATTGAAAAATTTTAAAAATGTATATTAGACAATTAAAAAAGTAAAAACATTGTTTAGACAATTAATAATAGTAAAACATGTATATTAGGCAATTAAAAAAGGAAAAATGTATATTAGACAATTAAAATGAAAAAATTTATCAGACAATGACAAAAAGTAAAAAATATATATTAGACAATGAAAAAATTAAAAAATGTATATTAGACAATTAAAAAAAGTAAAAAATATATATTAGACAAATTAAAAACGTAAAATAAGTATATACGACAATTAAAAAAAGTAAAAAATATATATTACACAAAGAAAAAAGGTAAAAATGTATATTAGACAATGAAAAATGTAAAAAATGTATATTAGACAATTAAAAAAAGTAAAAAAACATATATTAGGCAATTAATAAAAGTAAAAATGTATATCAGACAATTAAAAAAATAAAAAATATATATTAGAAAATTAAAAAAAGTAAAAAAATGTAAAATGGACAATTAAAATGAAAATGTATTATGAAAAACTAAAAATGTATAATTGAAAAAATGTATAACTGAAAAAGAATGAATGTATAATTGACAATGAAAATTAGACAATTAAAAAAAGTAAAAAATATTCAGTAGACAATTAAAAAAAGTAAAAAAATGTATAGTAGACAATTAAAATAGTAATAAATATATATTAGACAATTAAAAATGTTAAAAATGTATATTAGTCAATTAAAAAATAAAAAATGTATATTAGACAATGAAATATGTAAAAAATGTTTATTAGTCAATAAAATAGTTAAAAATGGATAATAAACAATTAAAAGGTAACAAATGTATATTAGACAATTTTTATCGAATCCACAAAATATTGGTGTCCAATTGTCGGTAATTTCTTGCCTAATCCATAATTAACTAAGTTTATTCTACACCTTGATTAAAGTCGACTAGTGTTAGCTCATTTGCGGAATATTTTCAAGCGGCCCTAAACTGAGAAATCAGTAATAATTCACTTGTTTATAACTTTTTTCCAGTGAAAGAAATATTTTCAAAATGGGTATCAAATTGTGTGCAATTATTTGATTTGTCTATGTTTACAGGGATTTTTCATTTCGTCAGATAGTAAAAAGTACAGGATTTACCATGTGCGCGGTATGTCGTCTGACAATTTACAGCGTCCGAATTCCAGTGTGCACAATAAGACTGCATTTCTCATTTTTCGTTTTTATCGAATAACAAAAAATTGGTGTCCAATTGTCAGTAATTTCTTGCCTTATCCATAATTACAAAAGTTTTTTGGACATCTTGACTAGAGTCGAGGCGAAATTCAACGATATGGGGACTTGTGTTAGCTCATTTGCGCAATTATTCATGCGGCCCTAAACTGGGAAATCTGTCATAATTCACTTGTTTATAACTTTTTTACAGTGAAAGAAATATTTTCAAAATGGGTATCAAATTGTGTGCAATTATTTGATTTCTCTATGTATACAGGGATTTTTCATTTGGTCAGATATTAAAAAATACAGCTTTCACGATGTGCGCGGTATGTAGTCGGACAATTTACAGCCTCCGAATTCCACTGTGCACAATAAGACTGCATTTCTAATTTCTCCTTTTTATCGAATCCACAAAATATTGGTGTCCAATTGTCGCGAATTTCTTGCCTTATCCATAATTACAAAAGTTTGTTAAACATATTGATTAGTGTCGAGGCTAAATTCAACGATATGGGGACTTGTGTTAGCTCATTTGCGGAAATTGCCATGCGGCCCTAAACTGGGAAATCAGTCATATTTCACGTGTATATAACTTTTTTCCAGTAAAAGAAATATTTTCAAAATGGGTATCAAATTGCGTGCAATTATTTGATTTGACTATGTTTACAGGGATATTTCATTTGGTCGGATAGTAAAAAGTACAGCATTCACCATGTGCGCGGTATGTCGTCTGACAATTTACAGCGTCCGAATTCCAATATGCACAATAAGACTGCATTTTTAATTTGTCCTTTTTATCGAATCCACAAAATATTCGTGCCCAATTGTCGAAAATTTCTTGCCTTATCCATAATTGCAAAAGTTTTTCCTACACATTCATTAGAGTAGAGGCGAAATTCAACGATATGGGGACTTGTGTTAGCTCATTTGCGGAAATATACATGCGGCCCTAAATTGGGAAATCAGTCATAATTCACTTGTTTATAACTTTTTTCCAGTAAAAATTTTTTTTTTCACAATATGTATCAAATTGTGTGCAATTATGTGATTTGTCTATGTTTATACGAATATTTCATTTGGTCAGATAGTAAAAAGTACAGCTTTAACCATGGGCGCGGTATGTCGTCTGACAATTTACAGCGGCCGAATTCCAGTGTGCACAATAAGACTACATTTCTAATTATTCGTTTTCATCGAATCCACAAAATGTTGGTGTCCAATTGTCGTAAATTTCTTGCCTTATCCATAATTACAAGAGTTTTTTCAACACATTGACTAGAGTCGAGGAGAAATTCAACGATATGGCGACTTGTGTTAGCTTATTTGCAAAAATCTTCATGCGGCCATGAACTGGAAAATCAGTCATATTTAACTTACTTATAATTTTTTTCAAGTAAAAAAATATTTTCAAAATGGGTATAAAATTGTGTGCAATTATTTGATTTGTCAAGGTTTAAAGGGATTTTTCATTTGGTCAGATAGTAAAAAGTACAGCTTTCACCATGTGCGCGGTATGTCGACTGACAATTTACATCATCCGAATTCCAGTGTGCACAATAAGACTGCATTTCTAATTTTTCATTTTTATCGAATCCACAAAATATTGGTGTCCAATTGTCCGGAATTTCTTGCCTTATCCATAATTACAAAACTTCTTCCTACACCTTGAATAGTGTCAAGGCGAAATTCAACGATATGGTGACTTGTGTTAACTCATTTGCGTAAATTGTCATGGGGCCCTAAACTGGGAAATCAGTCATATTTCATTTGCTCATAACTTTTTTACAGTAAAAGAAATATTTTCAAAATGGATATCAAATTGTGTGCATTTATTTGATTTTTCTATGTTTACAAAGATTTCTCATTTGCTCAGATAGTTAAAATTACAGCTATCACCATGTGGGCGGTATGTCGTCTGAAAATTTACAGCGTCCGAATTCCAGAGTTCACAATACGACTGCATTTCTAATTTTTCCTTTTTATCGAATCCACAAAATATTGGTTTCCAATTGTCGGGAATTTCTTGCCTTATCCATAATTACAAAAGTTTGTTCGACACCTTCATTAGAGTCGAGGCGAAATTCAACGGTATGGGCACTTGTGTTAGCACATTTGCGGATAATTTTCAAGCGGCCCTAAACTGGGAAATCAGTCATATTTCACTTGTTTATAACTTTTTTCCAGTCAAAGAAATATTTTCAAAATGGGTATCAAATTGTGTGAAATTATTTGATTTGTCTATGTTTACAGGGATTTTTCATTTGCTCAGATAGTAAAAAGTACAGCTTTCACCATGTGCGCGGTATGTCGTCTGACAATTTACAGCGTCCGAATTCCAGTGTGCACAATAAGACTGCATTTGTAATTTTTCCTTTTTATCGAATCCACAATATATTGGTGTCCAATTGTCGGGAATTCCTTACCTTATCCATAATTACAAAAGTTTGTTCGACACCTTGAATAGAGTCGAGGCCAAATTCAACGGTATGGGGTCTAGTGTTAGCTCATTTGCGGAAATTTTCATGCGGACCTAAACTGGGTAATCAGTCATAATTCACTTTTTTATAACTTTTTTCCAGTAAAAGAAATATTTTCAAAATGGGTATCAAATTGTGTGCTATTATTTGATTTGTCTATGTATACAGGGATATTTCTTTTGCTCAGATAGTAAAAAGTACAGCTTTCACCATGTGCGCGGTATGTCGTCTGACAATTTACAGCGTCCGAATTCCAGTGTGCACAATAAGACTGCATTTGTAATTTTTCCTTTTTATCGAATCCACAATATATTGGTGTCCAATTGTCGGGAATTCCTTACCATATCCATAATTACGAAAGTTTTTTCGACACCTGGAATAGAGTCGATTCGAAATTCAACGGTATAGGGGACTTGTGTTAGCTCATTTGTGGAACTTGTCATGCGCCCCTAAACTGGGAAATCAGTGATATTTCACTTGTTTATAACTTTTTTCCAGTAAAACAAATATTTTCAAAATGGGTATCAAATTGTGTGCAATTATTTGATATGTCTATGTTTACAGGGATTTTTCATTTGCTCAGATAGTAAAAAGTCCTGCTTTCACCATGTACGCGGCATGACGTCTGACAATATACAGCGTCCGAATTCCACTGTGCACAATAAGACTGCATTTGTAATTTTTACTTTTTATAGAATCCACAAAATATTGGTGTCAAATTGTCGATAATTTCTTGCCTTATCCATAATTACAAAAGTTTGTTCGACACCTTTAATAGAGTCGAGGCAAAATTCAACGGTATGGGGACTAGTGTTAGCTCATTTGCGGAAATTTTCATGCGGACCTAAACTGGGTAATCAGTCATAATTCACGTTTTTATAACTTTTTTCCAGTAAAAGAAATATTTTCAAAATGGGTATCAAATTGTGTGCAATTATATGATTTGTCTATGTTTACAGGGATTTTTCATTTGCTCAAATAGTAAAAAGTACAGCTTTCACCATGTGCGCGTTATGTCGTCTGACAATTTACAGCGTCCGAATTCCAGTGTGCACAATAAGACTGCATTTGTAATTTTTCCTTTTTATCGAATCCACAATATATTGGTGTCCAATTGTCGGGAATTCCTTACCTTATCCATAATTACAAAAGTTTGTTCGACACCTTGAATAGAGTCGAGGCAAAATTCAACGGTATGGGGACTAGTGTTAGCTCATTTGCGGAAATTTTCATGCGGACCTAAACTGGGTAATCAGTCATAATTCACTTTTTTATAACTTTTTTCCAGTAAAAGAAATATTTTCAAAATGGGTATCAAATTGTGTGCTATTATTTGATTTGTCTATGTATACAGGGATTTTTCTTTTGCTCAGATAGTAAAAAGTACAGCTTTCACCATGTGCGCGGTATGTCGTCTGACAATTTACAGCGTCCGAATTCCAGTGTGCACAATAAGACTGCATTTGTAATTTTTCCTTTTTATCGAATCCACAATATATTGGTGTCCAATTGTCGGGAATTCCTTACCATATCCATAATTACGAAAGTTTTTTCGACACCTGGAATAGAGTCGATTCGAAATTCAACGGTATAGGGGACTTGTGTTAGCTCATTTGTGGAACTTGTCATGCGCCCCTAAACTGGGAAATCAGTGATATTTCACTTGTTTATAACTTTTTTCCAGTAAAACAAATATTTTCAAAATGGGTATCAAATTGTGTGCAATTATTTGATATGTCTATGTTTACAGGGATTTTTCATTTGCTCAGATAGTAAAAAGTCCTGCTTTCACCATGTACGCGGCATGACGTCTGACAATATACAGCGTCCGAATTCCACTGTGCACAATAAGACTGCATTTGTAATTTTTACTTTTTATAGAATCCACAAAATATTGGTGTCAAATTGTCGATAATTTCTTGCCTTATCCATAATTACAAAAGTTTGTTCGACACCTTGAATAGAGTCGAGGCAAAATTCAACGGTATGGGGACTAGTGTTAGCTCATTTGCGGAAATTTTCATGCGGACCTAAACTGGGTAATCAGTCATAATTCACGTTTTTATAACTTTTTTCCAGTAAAAGAAATATTTTCAAAATGGGTATCAAATTGTGTGCAATTATATGATTTGTCTATGTTTACAGGGATTTTTCATTTGCTCAAATAGTAAAAAGTACAGCTTTCACCATGTGCGCGTTATGTCGTCTGACAATTTACAGCGTCCGAATTCCAGTGTGCACAATAAGACTGCATTTGTAATTTTTCCTTTTTATCGAATCCACAATATATTGGTGTCCAATTGTCGGGAATTCCTTACCTTATCCATAATTACAAAAGTTTGTTCGACACCTTGAATAGAGTCGAGGCAAAATTCAACGGTATGGGGACTAGTGTTAGCTCATTTGCGGAAATATTCATGCGGACCTAAACTGGGTAATCAGTCATAATTCACCTTTTTATAACTTTTTTCCAGTAAAAGAAATATTTTCAAAATGGGTATCAAATTGTGTGAAATTATTTGATTTGTCTATGTATACAGGGATTTTTCTTTTGCTCAGATAGTAAAAAGTACAGCTTTCACCATGTGCGCGGTATGTCGTCTGAGAATTTACAGCGTCCGAATTCCAGTGTGCACAATAAGACTGCATTTGTAATTTTTCCTTTTTATCGAATCCACAATATATTGGTGTCCAATTGTCGGGAATTCCTTACCTTATCCATAATTACAAAAGTTTTTTCGACACCTTGATTAGAGTCGAGTCGAAATTCAACGGTATGGGTATTTGTGTTAGCTCATTTGCGGAAATTGTCATGCGGCCCTAAACTGGGAAATCAGTGATATTTCACTTGTTTATAATTTTTTCCAGTAAAAGAAATATTTTCGAAATGGGTATCAAATTGTGTGAAATTATTTGATTTATCTATGTTTACAGGGATGTTTCATTTGGTCAGATAGTAAAAAGTACAGCTTTCACTATGTGCGCGGTATGTCGTCTGACAATTTACAGCGTCCGAATTCCAGTGTGCACAATAAGACTGCATTTGTATTTTTTCCTTTTTATAGAATCCACAAAATATTGGTGTCAAATTGTTGAGAATTTTTTGCCTTATCCATAATTACAAAAGTTTGATCGACACCTTGAATAGAGTCGAGGCAAAATTCTACGGTATGGGGACTAACGTTAGCTCATTTGCGGAAACTTTCATGCGGACCTAAACTGGGTAATCAGTCATAATTCACGTTTTTATAACTTTTTTCCAGTGAAAGAAATATTTTCAAAATGGGTATCAAATTGTGTGCTATTATTTGATTTGTCTATGTATACAGGGATTTTTCTTTTGCTCAGATAGTAAAAAGTACAGCTTTCACCATGTGCGCGTTATGTCGTCTGACATTCAACGGTATGGGGACTTGTGTTAGCTCATTTGCGGAAATTGTCATGCGGCCCTAGCTGGGAAATCAGTGATATTTCAGATGTTTATAACTTTTTTCCAGTAAAAGAAATATTTTCAAAATGGGTATCAAATTGCGTGCAATTATATTTTTTTGCCTATGTTTACAGGGATTTTTCATTTGCTCAGATAGTAAAATGTACAGCTTTCACCATGTGCGCGTTATGTCGTCTGACAATTTACAGCGTCCGAATTCCAGTGTGCACAATGAGACTGCATTTGTAAATTTTCCTTTTTATCGAATCCACAATATATTGGTGTCCAATTGTCGGGAATTCCTTACCTTATCCATAATTACAAAAGTTTTTTCGACACCTTGAATAGAGTCGAAGCGAAATTCAACTGTATGGGGATTGTGTTAGCTCATTTGTGGAAATTGTCATGCGGCCCTAAACTGGGAAATCAGTGATATTTCACTTGTTTATAACTTTTTTCCAGTAAAAGAAATATTTTCAAAATGGGTATCAAATTGTGTACAATTATTTGATATGTCTATGCTTTCAGGGATTTTTCATTTGCTCCGATAGTAAAAAGTACAGCTTTCACCATGTGCGCGGCATGACGTCTGACAATTTAGAGCGTCCGAATACCCGTGTGCACAATAAGACTGCATTTCTACTTTTTCCTTTTTATAGAATCCACAAAATATTGCTGTCCAATTGTCGGGAATTTCTTGCCTTATCCATAATTACAAAAGTTTTTTCGACTCATTGAATAGAGTCGAGGCGAAATTTAACGGTATTGGGACTTGTGTTAGCTCATTTGCTGAAATTGTCATCCGGACCTAAACTGGGTAATCAGTCATATTCACTTGTTTATAACTTTTTTCCAGTAAAAGATATATTTTCAAAATGGGTATCAAATTGTGTACAATTATTTGGTTGGTCTATGTATACAGGGATTTTTCATTTGGTCAGATAGTAAAAAGTACAGCTTTCACCATGTGCGCGGTATGTCGTCTGACAATTTTCAGCGTCCGAATTCCAGTGTGCACAATAAGACTGTATTTCTAATTTTTCCTTTTTATCGAATCCACAAAATATTGCTGTCCAATTGTCGGGAATGTCTTAACTTATCCATAATTACAAAAGTTTTATCGACACCTTGAATAGAGTCGAGGCGAAATTCAACGGTATGGGGACTTGTGTTAGCTCATTTCGGAAATTGTCATGCAGCCCTAATCTGGGAAATCAGTCATAATTCACTTGTTTATAACTTTTTTCCAGTAACAGAAATAGTTTCAAAATGGGTATCAAATTGTTTGCAATTATTTGATTTGTCTATGTATACAGGGATTTTTCTTTTGCTCAGATAGTAAAAAGTACAGCTTTCACCATGTGCGCATTATGTCGTCTGACAATATACAGCGTCCGAATTCCAGTGTGCACAATAAGACTGCATTTCTACTTTTTCCTTTTTATAGAATCCACAAAATATTGGTTTCAAATCTTCGCAAATTTCTTGCCTTATCCATAATTACAAAAGTTTTTTCGACACGTTGAATAGAGTCGAGGCGAAATTTAACAGTATGGGTACTTGTGTTAGCTCATTTGCGGAAATTGTCATGCGCCCCTAAACTGGGAAATCAGTGATATTTCACTTGTTTATAACTTTTTTCCAGTAAAAGAAATATTTTCAAAATGGGTATCAAATTGTGTGAAATTATTTGATTTATCTATGTTTACAGGGATGTTTCATTTGGTCAGATAGTAAAAAGTACAGCTTTCACCATGTGCGCGGTATGTCGTCTGACAATTTACATCGTCCGAATTCCAGTGTGCACAATAAGACTGCATTTGTAATTTTTCCTTTTTATAGAATCCACAAAATATTGCTGTCCAATTGTCGGGAATTTCTTGCCTTATCCATAATTACAAAAGTTTTTTCGACACCTTGAATAGAGTCGAGGCAAAATTCAACGGTATGGGGAGTAGTGTTAGCTCATTTGCGGAAATTTTCATGCGGACCTAAACTGGGTAATCAGTCATAATTCACTTTTTTATAACTTTTTTCCAGTAAAAGAAATATTTTCAAAATGGGTATCAAATTGTGTGCAATTATTTGATTCGTCTATGTATACAGGGATTTTTCTTTTGCTCAGATAGTAAAAAGTACAGCTTTCACCATGTGCGCGTTATGTCGTCTGACAATTTACAGGGTACGAATTCCAGTGTGCACAATAAGACCCTATTTGTAATTTTTCGTTTTTATCGAATCCACAATATATTGGTGTCAAATTGTCGGGAATTTCTTGCCTTATCCATAATTATAAAAGTTTTTTCGACACCTTGATTAGACGCGAGTCGAAATTCAACGGAATGGGGACTTGTGTTAGCTCATTTGCGGAAATTGTCATGCGGACCTAAACTGGGAAATAAGTGATATTTCACTTGTTTATAACTTTTTTCCAGTAAAAGAAATATTTTCCAAATGGGTATCAAATTGTGTGAAAATAGTTGATTTGTCTATGTGTACAGGGATTTTTCATTTGCTCAGATAGTAAAAAGTACAGCTTTCACCATGTGCGCGGTATGTCGTCTGACAATTTACAGCGTCCGAATTCCAATGTGCACAATAAGACTGCATTTGTAATTTTTCCTTTTTATCGAATCCACAATATATTGGTGTCCAATTGTCGGGAATTCCTTACCTTATCCATAATTACAAAAGTTTTTTCGATACCTTGAATAGAGTCGATTCGAAATTCAACGGTATGGGGACTTGTGTTAGCACATTTGTGGAAATTGTCATGCGGCCCTAAACTGGCAAAACAGTCATAATTCACTTGTTTATAACTGTTTTCTAGTAAAAGAAATATTTTCAAAATGGGTATCAAATTGTGTGCAGTTATTTCATATGTCTATGTTTACAGGGATTTTTCATTTGCTCAGATAGTAAAAAGTACAGCTTTCACCATGTGCGCGGTATGTCGTCTGACAATTTACAGCGTCCGAATTCCAGTGTGCACAATAAGACTGCATTTGTAATTTTTCCTTTTTATAGAATCCACAAAATATTGGTGTCAATTTGGCGGGAATTTCGTGCCTTATCCATAATTACAAAAGTTTGTTCGACACCTTGAATAGAGTCGAGGCAAAATTCAACGGTATGGGGACTAGAGTTAGCTCATTTGCGGAAATTTTCATGCGGACCTAAACTGGGTAATCAGTCATAATTCACTTTGTTATAACTTTTTTCCAGTAAAAGAAATATTTTCAAAATGGGTATCAAATTGTGTGCAATTATTTGATTGGTCTATGTATACAGGGATTTTTCTTTTGCTCAGATAGTAAAAAGTACAGCTTTCACCATGTGCGCGGTATGTCGTCAGACAATATACCTCGTCCGAATTCCAGTGTGAACAATAAGAATGCATTTGTAATTTTTCCTTTTTATAGAATCCACAAAATATTGCTGTCCAATTGTCGGTAATTTCTTGCCTTATCCATAATTACAAAAGTTTTATCGACACCTTGAATAGAGTCGAGGCGAAATTCAACGGTATGGGGACTTGTGTAAGCACATTTGTGGAAATTGTCATGCGGCCCTAAACTGGGAAATCAGTCATATTTCACTTGTTTATAACTGTTTTCCAGTAAAAGAAATATTTTCAAAATGGGTATCAAATTGTGTGCAATTATTTGATTGGTCTATGTATACAGGGATTTTTCTTTTGCTCAGATAGTAAAAAGTACAGCTTTCACCATGTGCGCGGTATGTCGTCAGACAATATACAGCGTCCGAATTCCAGTTTGCACAATAAGACTGCATTTCTACTTTTTCCTTTTTATAGAATCCACAAAATATTGGTATCAAATTGTCGTGAATTTCTTGCCTTATCCATAATTACAAAAGTTTTTTCGACACATTGAATAGAGTCGAGGCGAAATTTAACGGTATGGGGACTTGTGTTAGCTCATTTGCGGAAATTGTCATGCGGCCCTAACTGGGAAATCAGTGATATTTCACTTGTTTATAACTTTTTCCAGTCAAAGAAATATTTTCAAAATGGGTATCAAATTGTGTGAAATTATTTGATTTATCTATGTTTACAGGGATGTTTCATTTGCTCAGATAGTAAAAAGTACAGCTTTCACTATGTGCGCGGTATGTCGTCTGACACTTTACAGCGTCCGAATTCCAGTGTGCACAATAAGACTGCATTTGTAATTTTTCCTTTTTATAGAATCCACAAAATATTGGTGTCAAATTGTCGTGAATTTCGTGCCTTATCCATAATTACAAAAGTTTGTTTGACACCTTGAATAGAGTCGAGGCAAAATTCAACGGTATGGGGACTTGTGTTTGCTCATTTGCGGAAATTGTCATGCTGACCTAAACTGGGTAATCAGTGATATTTCACTTGTTTATAACTTTTTTCCAGTAAAAGAAATATTTTCAAAATGGGTAACAAATTGTGTGCAATTATTTGATTCGTCTATGTATACAGGGGTTTTTCATTTGCTCAGATAGTAAAAAGTACAGCTTTCACCATGTGCGCGTTATGTCGTCTGACAATTTACAGCTTCCGAATTCCAGTGTGCACAATATGACTACATTTGTAATTTTTCCTTTTTATCGAATCCACAATATATTGGTGTACAATTGTCGGGAATTCCTTACCTTATCCATAATTACACAAGATTTTTCGACACATTGAATAGAGTCGAGGCGAAATTCAACGTTATGGGGACTTGTGTTAGCACATTTGTGGAAATTGTCATGCGGCCCTAAACTGGGAAATCAGTCATATTTCACTTGTTTATAACTGTTTTCCAGTAAAAGAAATATTTTCAAAATGGGTATCAAATTGTGTGAAATTATTTGATTTATCTATGTTTACAGGGATGTTTCATTTGGTCAGATAGTAAAAAGTACAGCTTTCACTATGTGCGCGGTATGTCGTCTGACAATTTACAGCGTCCGAATTCCAGTGTGCACAATAAGACTGCATTTGTAATTTTTCCTTTTTATAGAATCCACAAAATATAGGTGTCAAATTGTCGGGAATTTCGTGCCTTATCCATAATTACAAAAGTTTGTTCGACACCTTGAATAGAGTCGAGGCAAAATTCAACGGTATGGGGACTAGTGTTAGCACATTTGCGGAAATTTTCATGCGGACCTAAACTGGGTAATCAGTCAAAATTCACGTTTTTATAACTTTTTTCCAGTAGAAGAAATATTTTCAAAATGGTTATCAAATTGTGTGCAATTATTTGATATGTCTATGTTTACAGGGATTTTTCATTTGCTCAGATAGTAAAAAGTACAGCTTTCACCATGTGCGCGGCATGACGTCTGACAATTTATAGCGTCCGAATTCCAGTGTGCACAATAAGAATGCATTTGTAATTTTTCCTTTTTATAGAATCCACAAAATATTGCTGTCCAATTGTCGGGAAATTCTTGCCTTATCCATAATTACAAAAGTTTGTTCGACACCTAGAATAGAGTCGAGGCAAAATTCAACGGTATGGGGACTAGTGTTAGCTCATTTGCGGGAATTTTCATGCGGACCTAAACTGGGTAATCAGTCATAATTCACTTTTTCATAATTTTTTCCAGTAAAAGAAATATTTTCAAAATGGGTATCAAATTGTGTGCAATTATTTGATTTGTCTATGTATACAGGGATTTTTCTTTTGCTCAGATAGTAAAAAGTACAGCTTTCACCATGTGCGCGGTATGTCGTCTGACAATTTTCAGCGTCCGAATTCCAGTGTGCACAATAAGACTGTATTTCTAATTTTTCCTTTTTATCGAATCCACAAAATATGTCTCTCCAACTTTCGGGAACGTCTTAACTTATCCATAATTACAAAAGTTTTATCGACACCTTGAATAGAGTCGAGGCGAAATTCAACGGTATGGGGACTTGTGTTAACTCATTTGCTGAAATTGTCATGCGGCCCTAAACTGGAAAATCAGTCATATTTCACTTGTTTATAACTGTTTTCTAGTAAAAGAAATATTTTCAAAATGGGTATCAAATTGTGTGCAATTATTTGATTTGACTATATTTACAGGGATTTTTCGTTTGGTCAGATAGTAAAAAGTACAGCTTTCAACATGAGCGCGGTATGTCGTCTGGCAATGTACAGCGTCCGAATTCAAGTGTGCACACTAAGAATGCATTTGTAATTTTTCCTTTTTATAGAATCCACAAAATATTGCAGGCCAATTGTCGGGAATTTCTTGCCTTATCCATAATTATAAAAGTTTTCTCGACACCTTGATTAGAGTCGAGTCGAAATTCAACGGTATGGGGACTTGTGTTAGCTCATTTGCGGAAATTGTCATGCGGCACTAAACTGGGAAATCAGTGATATTTCAGATGTTTATTACTTTTTTCCAGTAAAAGAAATATTTTCAAAACGGGTATCAAATTGTGTGCAATTATTTGATTTGTCTATGTTTACAGGGATTTTTCATTTGCTCAGATAGTAAAAAGTACAGCTTTCACCATGTGCGCATTATGTCGTCTGACAATTTACATCGTCCGAATTCCAGTGTGCAAAATATGACTGCATTTGTAATTTTTCCTTTTAATCGAATCCACAATATATTCGTGTCCAATTGTTGGGAATTCTTTACCTTATCCATAATTAAAAAAGTTTTTTCGACACCTTGAATAGAGTCGAGGCAAAATTCAACGGTATGGGGAGTAGTGTTAGTTCATTTGCGGAAATTTTCATGCGGTCCTAAACTGGGTAATCAGTAATAATTCACTTTTTTATAACTTTTTTCCAGTAAAAGAAATATTTTCAAAATGGGTATCAAATTGTGTGCAATTATTTGATTTTTATATGTTTACAGGGATTTTTCATTTGCTCAGATAGTAAAAAGTACAGTTTTCACCATGTGCGCGGTATGTCGTTTGACAATTTACAGCGTCCGAATTCCAGTGTGCACAATAAGACTGCATTTCTACTTTTTCCTTTTTAGAGAATCCACAAAATATTGGTGTCAAATTGTCGAGAATTAATTGCCTTATCCATAATTACAAAAGTTTTTTCGATACATTGAATAGAGTCGAGGCGAAATATAACGGTATGGGGACTTGTGTTAGCTCATTTGCGGAAATTGTCATACGGCCCTAAATTGGGAAATCAGTGATATTTCACTTGTTTATAACTTTTATCCAGTAAAAGAAATCTTTTCAAAATGGGTATAAAATTGTGTGAAATTATTTGATTTGTCTATGTTTAAAGGGATTTTTCTGTTGCTCAGATAGTAAAAAGTACAGCTTTCACCATGTGCGCGGTATGTCGTCTGACAATTTACAGCGTCCGAATTCCAGTGTGCACAATAAGACTGCATTTGTAATTTTTCGTTTTTATCGAATCCACAATATATTGGTGTCCAATTGTCGGGAATTCCTTACCTTATGCATAATTACGAAAGTTTTTTCGACACCTTGAATAGAGTCGATTCGAAATACAACGGTATGGGGACTTGTGTTAGCTCATTTGTGGAAATTGTCATGCGGCCTTAAATTGGGAAATCAGTGATATTTCACTTGTTTATAACTTTTTTCCAGTAAAAGAAATATTTTCAAAATGGGTATCAAATTGTGTGAAATTATTTGATTTGTCTATGTTTACAGGGATTTTTCATTTGCTCAGATAGTAAAAAATACAGCTTTCACCATGTGCGCGGCATGACGTCTGATAATTTACAGCGTCCGAATTCCAGTGTGCACAATAAGACTGCATTTCTACTTTTTCCTTTTTATAGGATCCACAAAATATTGGTGTCCAATTGTCGGGAATTTCTTACCTTATCCATAATTACAAAAGTTTGTTCGACAACTTGAATAGAGTCGAGGCAAAATTCAACAGTATGGGGATTGTGTTAGCTCATTTGCGGAAATTGTCATGCGGCCCTAAACTGGGAAATCAGTGATATTTCACTTGTTTATAACTTTTTTCCAGTAAAAGAAATATTTTCAAAATGGGTATCAAATTGTGTGAAATTATTTGATTTGTCTATGTTTACAGGGATTTTTCATTTGCTCAGATAGTAAAAAGTACAGCTTTCACGATGTGCGCGGTATGTCGTCTAACAATTTACAGCGTCCGAATTCCAGTGTGCACAATAAGACTGCATTTGTAATTTTTACATTTTATAGAATCCACAAAATATTGGTGTCAAATTGTCGAGAATTTCTTGCCTTATCCATAATTACAAAAGTTTGTTCGACAACTTGAATAGAGTCGAGGCAAAATTCAACGGTATGGGGACTAGTGTTAGCTCATTTGCGGAAATTTTCATGCGTGCCTAAACTGGGTAATCAGTCATAATTCACGTTTTTATAACTTTTTTCCAGTAAAAGAAATATTTTCAAAATGGGTATCAAATTGTTTGCAATTATTTGATTTGTCTATGTATACAGGGTTTTTACTTTTGCTCAGATAGTATAAAGTACAGCTTTCGCGATGTGCGCGGTATGTCGTCTGACAATATACAGCGTCCGAATTCCAGTGTGCACAATAAGAATGCATTTGTAATTTTTTTTTTTATAGAATCCACAAAATATTGCTGTCCAATTGTCGGGAATTTCTTACCTTATCCATAATTACAAAAGTTTTTTCGACACCTTGATTAGAGTCGGGTCGAAATTCAACGGTATGGGGACTTGTGTTAGCTCATTTGCGGAAATTGTCATGCGGCCCTAAACTGGGAAATCAGTGATATTTCACATGTTTATAAGTTTTCCAGTAAAAGAAATATTTTCAAAATGTGTATCAACTTGTGTGCAATTATTTGATTTGTCTATGTATACAGGGATTTTTCTTTTGCTCAGATAGTAAAAAGTACAGCTTTCACCATGTGCGCGGTATGTCGTCTGACAATCTACAGCATCCAAATTCCAGTGTGCACAATAAGACTGTATTTGTAATTTTTCCTTTATATCGAATCCACAATATATTGTGTCCAATTTTCGGGAATTTCTTGCAATATCCATAATTACAAAAGTTTTTCCGACACCTTGATTAGAGTCGAGTCGAAATTCAACGGTATGGGGACTTGTGTTTGCTCATTTGCCGAAATTGTCATGCGGCCCTAAACTGGGAAGTCAGTGATATTTCACTTGTTTATAACTTTTTTCCAGTAAAAGAAATATTTTCAAAATGGGTATCAAATTGTGTGAAATTATTTGATTTGTCTATGTTTACAGGGATTTTTCATTTGCTCAGATAGTAAAAAGTACAGCTTTCACCATGTGCGCGGTATGTCGTCTGACAATTTACAGCGTCCGAATTCCAGTGTGCACAATAAGACTGCGTTTGTAATTTTTCTTTTTCATCAATCCACAATATATTGGTGTCAAATTGTCGAGAATTTCTTGCCTTATCCATAATTACAAAAGTTTTTTCGACACATTGATTAGACTCGAGTCGAAATTCAACGGTATGGGGACTTGTGTTAGCTCATTTGAGGAAATTGTCATGCGGCCCTAAACTGGGAAATCAGTGATATTTCACTTGTTTATAACTTTTTTCCAGTAAAAGAAATATTTTGAAAATGGGTATCAAATTGTTTGAAATTATTTGATTTGTCTATGTTTAAAGGGATTTTTCATTTGCTCAGATAGTAAAAAGTACAGCTTTCACCATGTGCGCGGTATGTCGTCTGACAATTTACAGCGTCCGAATTCCAGTGTGCACAATAAGACTGCATTTGTAATTTTTCGTTTTTATCGAATCCACAATATATTGGTGTCCATTTGTCGGGAATTCCTTACCTTATCCATAATTACGAAAGTTTTTTCGACACCTTGAATAGAGTCGATTCGAAATACAACGGTATGGGGACTTGTGTTAGCTCATTTGTGGAAATTGTCATGAGGCCCTAAATTGGGAAATCAGTGATATTTCACTTGTTTATAACTTTTTTCCAGTAAAAGAAATATTTTCAAAATGGGTATCAAATTGTGTGAAATTATTTGATTTGTCTGTTTACAGGGATTTTTCATTTGCTCAGATAGTAAAAAGTAGAGCTTTCACCATGTGCGCGGCATGACGTCTGATAATTTACAGCGTCCGAATTCCAGTGTGCAAAATAAGACTGCATTTCTACTTTTTCCTTTTTATAGAATCCCCAAAATATTGGTGTCAAATTGTCGAAAATTTCTTGCCTTATCCATAATTACAAACGTTTGTTCGACACCTTGAATAGAGTCGAGGCAACATTCAAGGTATGGGGACTAGTGTTAGCTCATTTGCGGAAATTTTCATGCGGACCTAAACTGGGCAATCAGACATAATTCACTTTTTTATAACTTTTTTCCAGTAAAAGAAATATTTTCAAAATGGGTATCAAATTGTGTGCAATTATTTGATATGTCTATGTTTACAGGGATTTTTCATTTGCTCAGATAGTAAAAAGTACAGCTTTCACCATGTGCGCGGCATGACGTCTGACAATATACAGCGTCCGAATTCCAGTGTGCACAATAAGATTGCATTTCTACTTTTTTCCTTTTTATAGAATCCACAAAATATTGGTGTCAAATTATCGGGAATCTCTTGCCTTATCCATAATTACAAAAATTTGTACGACACCTTGAATAGAGTCGAGGGAAAATTCAACGGTATGGGGACTAGTGTTAGCTCATTTGCGGAAATTTTCATGCGGACCTAAACTGGGTAATCTGTCATAATTCACTTTTTTATAACTTTTTTCCAGTAAAAGAAATATTTTCAAAATGGGTATCAAATTGTGTGCAATTATTTGATTTGTCTATGTTTACAGGGATTTTTCATTTGCTCAGATAGTAAAAAGTACAGGTTTCACCATGTGCGCGGTATGTCGTGTGACAATTTACAGCGTCCGAAAACCAGTGTGCACAATAAGACTGCATTTGTAATTTTTCCTTTTTATCGAATCCACAATATATTGGTGTCCAATTGTCGGGAATTCCTTACCTTATCCTTAATTACGAAAGTTTTTTCGACACCTTGAATAGAGTCGATTCGAAATTCGACGGTATGGGGACTTGTGTTAGCTCATTTGTGGAAATTGTCATGCGGCCCTAAACTTGGAAATCAGTAATAATTCACTTGTTTATAACTTTTTTCCAGTAACAGAAATATTTTCAAAATGGGTATCAAATTGTGTGCAATTATTTGATATGTCTATGTTTACAGGGATTTTTCATTTGCTCAGATAGTAAAAAGTACAGCTTTCACCATGTGCGCGATATGTCGTCTGACAATATACAGCGTCCGAATTCCAGTGTGCACAATAAGACTGCATTTGTAATTTTTCCTTTTTATCGAATCCACAATATATTGGTGTCCAATTGTCGGGAATTCCTTACCTTATCCATAATTACGAAAGTTTTTTCGACACCTTGAATAGAGTCGAGGCAAAATTCAACGGTATGGGGACTAGTGTTAGCTCATTTGCGGAAATTTTCATGCGGACCTAAACTGGGTAATCAGTCATAATTCACTTTTTTATAACTTTTTTCCAGTAAAAGAAATATTTTCAAAATGGGTATCAAATTGTGTGCAATTATTTGATTTGTCTATGTATACAGGGATTTTTCTTTTGCTCAGATAGTAAAAAGTACAGCTTTCACCATGTGCGCGGTATGTCGTCTGACAATATACAGAGTCCTAATTCCAGTGTGCACAATAAGACAGCATTTGTAATTTTTCCTTTTTATCGGATCCACAATATATTGGTGTCCAATTGTCGGGAATTCCCCACCTTATCCATAATTACGAAAGATTTTTCGACACCTTGAATATAGACGATTCGAAATACAACGGTACGGGGACTTGTGTTAGCTCATTTGTGGAAATTGTCATGCGGCCCTAAACTGGGAAATCAGTCATATTTCACTTGTTTATAACTTTTTTCCAGTAAAAGAAATATGTTCAAAATGGGTATCAAATTGTGTGCAATTATTTGATATGTCTATGTTTACAGGGATTTTTCATTTGCTCAGATAGTAAAAAGTACAGCTTTCACCATGTGCGCGTCATGACGTCTGACAATTTACAGCGACCGAATTCCAGTGTGAACAATATGAATGCATTTCTAATTTTTCCTTTTTATAGAATCCATAAAATATTCCTGTCCAATTGTCGGGAATTTCTTGCCTTATCCATAATTACAAAAGTTTTTTCGACACCTTGATTAGAGTCGAGGCAAAATTCAACGGTATGTGGACTAGTGTTAGCTCATTTGCGGAAATTTTCATGCGGACCTAAACTGGGTAATCAGTCATAATTCAATTTTATAACTTTTTTCCAGTAAAAGAAATATTTTCAAAATGGGTATCAAATTGTGTGCAATTATTTGATTTGTCTATGTATACAGGGATTTTTCTTTAGCTCAGATAGTAAAAAGTACAGCTTTCACCATGTGCGCGGTATGTCGTCTGACAATTTACAGCGTCCGAATTCCAGTGTGCACAATAAGACTGCATTTGTAATTTTTCCTTTTTATCGAATCCACAAAATATTGGTGTCAAATTGTCGGGAATTTCTTGCCTTATCCATAATTACAAAAGTTTGTTCGACACCTTGAATACAGTCGAGGCAAAATTCAACGGTATGGGGACTAGTGTTAGCTCATTCGGGAAATTGTCATGCGGCCCTAAACTGGGAAATTAGTGATATTTCACATGTTTATAACTTTTTTCCAGTAAAAGAAATATTTTCAAAATGGGTATCAAATTGTGTGCAATTATTTGATTTGTATATGTTTACAGGGATTTTTCATTTGCTCAGATAATAAAAAGTACAGCTTTCACCATGTGCGCGGTATGTCGTCTGACAATTTACAGCGTCCGAATTCCAGTGTGCACAATAAGACTGCGTTTGTAATTTTTCTTTTTCATCAATCCACAATATATTGGTGTCAAATTGTCGAGAATATCTTGCCTTATCCATAATTACAAAAGTTTTTTCGACACATTGATTAGACTCGAGTCGAAATTCAACGGTATGGGGACTTGTGTTAGCTCATTTGAGGAAATTGTCATGCGGCCCTAAACTGGGAAATCAGTGATATTTCACTTGTTTATAACTTTTTTCCAGTAAAAGAAATATTTTGAAAATGGGTATCAAATTGTTTGAAATTATTTGATTTGTCTATGTTTAAAGGGATTTTTCATTTGCTCAGATAGTAAAAAGTACAGCTTTCACCATGTGCGCGGTATGTCGTCTGACAATTTACAGCGTCCGAATTCCAGTGTGCACAATAAGACTGCATTTGTAATTTTTCGTTTTTATCGAATCCACAATATATTGGTGTCCATTTGTCGGGAATTCCTTACCTTATCCATAATTACGAAAGTTTTTTCGACACCTTGAATAGAGTCGATTCGAAATACAACGGTATGGGGACTTGTGTTAGCTCATTTGTGGAAATTGTCATGAGGCCCTAAATTGGGAAATCAGTGATATTTCACTTGTTTATAACTTTTTTCCAGTAAAAGAAATATTTTCAAAATGGGTATCAAATTGTGTGAAATTATTTGATTTGTCTGTTTACAGGGATTTTTCATTTGCTCAGATAGTAAAAAGTAGAGCTTTCACCATGTGCGCGGCATGACGTCTGATAATTTACAGCGTCCGAATTCCAGTGTGCAAAATAAGACTGCATTTCTACTTTTTCCTTTTTATAGAATCCCCAAAATATTGGTGTCAAATTGTCGAGAATTTCTTGCCTTATCCATAATTACAAACGTTTGTTCGACACCTTGAATAGAGTCGAGGCAACATTCAAGGTATGGGGACTAGTGTTAGCTCATTTGCGGAAATTTTCTTGCGGACCTAAACTGGGCAATCAGTCATAATTCACTTTTTTATAACTTTTTTCCAGTAAAAGAAATATTTTCAAAATGGGTATCAAATTGTGTGCAATTATTTGATATGTCTATGTTTACAGGGATTTTTCATTTGCTCAGATAGTAAAAAGTACAGCTTTCACCATGTGCGCGGCATGACGTCTGACAATATACAGCGTCCGAATTCCAGTGTGCACAATAAGATTGCATTTCTACTTTTTTCCTTTTTATAGAATCCACAAAATATTGGTGTCAAATTATCGGGAATCTCTTGCCTTATCCATAATTACAAAAATTTGTACGACACCTTGAATAGAGTCGAGGGAAAATTCAACGGTATGGGGACTAGTGTTAGCTCATTTGCGGAAATTTTCATGCGGACCTAAACTGGGTAATCTGTCATAATTCACTTTTTTATAACTTTTTTCCAGTAAAAGAAATATTTTCAAAATGGGTATCAAATTGTGTGCAATTATTTGATTTGTCTATGTTTACAGGGATTTTTCATTTGCTCAGATAGTAAAAAGTACAGGTTTCACCATGTGCGCGGTATGTCGTGTGACAATTTACAGCGTCCGAAAACCAGTGTGCACAATAAGACTGCATTTGTAATTTTTCCTTTTTATCGAATCCACAATATATTGGTGTCCAATTGTCGGGAATTCCTTACCTTATCCTTAATTACGAAAGTTTTTTCGACACCTTGAATAGAGTCGATTCGAAATTCGACGGTATGGGGACTTGTGTTAGCTCATTTGTGGAAATTGTCATGCGGCCCTAAACTTGGAAATCAGTAATAATTCACTTGTTTATAACTTTTTTCCAGTAACAGAAATATTTTCAAAATGGGTATCAAATTGTGTGCAATTATTTGATATGTCTATGTTTACAGGGATTTTTCATTTGCTCAGATAGTAAAAAGTACAGCTTTCACCATGTGCGCGATATGTCGTCTGACAATATACAGCGTCCGAATTCCAGTGTGCACAATAAGACTGCATTTGTAATTTTTCCTTTTTATCGAATCCACAATATATTGGTGTCCAATTGTCGGGAATTCCTTACCTTATCCATAATTACGAAAGTTTTTTCGACACCTTGAATAGAGTCGAGGCAAAATTCAACGGTATGGGGACTAGTGTTAGCTCATTTGCGGAAATTTTCATGCGGACCTAAACTGGGTAATCAGTCATAATTCCCTTTTTTATAACTTTTTTCCAGTAAAAGAAATATTTTCAAAATGGGTATCAAATTGTGTGCAATTATTTGATTTGTCTATGTATACAGGGATTTTTCTTTTGCTCAGATAGTAAAAAGTACAGCTTTCACCATGTGCGCGGTATGTCGTCTGACAATATACAGAGTCCTAATTCCAGTGTGCACAATAAGACAGCATTTGTAATTTTTCCTTTTTATCGGATCCACAATATATTGGTGTCCAATTGTCGGGAATTCCCCACCTTATCCATAATTACGAAAGATTTTTCGACACCTTGAATATAGACGATTCGAAATACAACGGTACGGGGACTTGTGTTAGCTCATTTGTGGAAATTGTCATGCGGCCCTAAACTGGGAAATCAGTCATATTTCACTTGTTTATAACTTTTTTCCAGTAAAAGAAATATGTTCAAAATGGGTATCAAATTGTGTGCAATTATTTGATATGTCTATGTTTACAGGGATTTTTCATTTGCTCAGATAGTAAAAAGTACAGCTTTCACCATGTGCGCGTCATGACGTCTGACAATTTACAGCGACCGAATTCCAGTGTGAACAATATGAATGCATTTCTAATTTTTCCTTTTTATAGAATCCATAAAATATTCCTGTCCAATTGTCGGGAATTTCTTGCCTTATCCATAATTACAAAAGTTTTTTCGACACCTTGATTAGAGTCGAGGCAAAATTCAACGGTATGTGGACTAGTGTTAGCTCATTTGCGGAAATTTTCATGCGGACCTAAACTGGGTAATCAGTCATAATTCAATTTTATAACTTTTTTCCAGTAAAAGAAATATTTTCAAAATGGGTATCAAATTGTGTGCAATTATTTGATTTGTCTATGTATACAGGGATTTTTCTTTAGCTCAGATAGTAAAAAGTACAGCTTTCACCATGTGCGCGGTATGTCGTCTGACAATTTACAGCGTCCGAATTCCAGTGTGCACAATAAGACTGCATTTGTAATTTTTCCTTTTTATCGAATCCACAAAATATTGGTGTCAAATTGTCGGGAATTTCTTGCCTTATCCATAATTACAAAAGTTTGTTCGACACCTTGAATACAGTCGAGGCAAAATTCAACGGTATGGGGACTAGTGTTAGCTCATTCGGGAAATTGTCATGCGGCCCTAAACTGGGAAATTAGTGATATTTCACATGTTTATAACTTTTTTCCAGTAAAAGAAATATTTTCAAAATGGGTATCAAATTGTGTGCAATTATTTGATTTGTATATGTTTACAGGGATTTTTCATTTGCTCAGATAATAAAAAGTACAGCTTTCACCATGTGCGCGGTATGTCGTCTGACAATTTACAGCTTCCGAATTCCAGTGTGCACAATAAGACTGCATTTGTAATTTTTCCTTTTTATAGAATCCACAAAATATTGGTGTCAAATTGTCGGGAATTTCTTGCATTATCCATAATTACAAAGTTTGTTCGACACGTTGAATAGAGTCGAGGCAAAATTCAACGGTATGGGGAGTAGTGTTAGCTCATTTGCGGAAATTTTCATGCGGACCTAAACTGGGTAATCAGTCATAATTCACTTTTTTATAACTTTTTTCCAGTAAAAGAAATATTTTCAAAATGGGTATCAAATTCTGTGCAATTATTTGATTTGTCTATGTTTACAGGGATTTTTCATTTGCCCAGATAGTAAAAAGTACAGCTTTCACCATGTTCGCGTTATGTCGTCTGACAATTTACAGCGTCCGAAATCCAGTGTGCACAATAAGACTGCATTTGTAATTTTTCCTTTTTATCGAATCTACAATATATTGGTGTCCAATTCTCGGGAATTCCTAACCTTATCCATAATTACAAAAGTTTTTTCAACACCTTGAATAGAGTCGAGGCGAAATTCAACGGTATGGGGACTAGAGTTAGCTCATTTGCGGAAATTTTCATGCGGACCTAAACTGGGTAATCAGTCAAAATTCTCTTTTTTATAACTTTTTTCCAGTAAAAGAAATATTTTCAAAATGGGTATCAAATTGTGTGCAATTATTTGATTCGTCTATGTATACAGGGATTTTTCTTTTGCTCAGATAGTAAAAAGTACAGCTTTCACCATGTGCGCGGTATGTCGTCTGACAATTTACAGCGTCCGAATTCCAGTGTGCACAATAAGACTGCATTTGTAATTTTTCCTTTTTATATAATCCACAAAATATTGGTGTCAAATTGTCGAATATTTCTTGCCTTATCCATGATTACAAAAGTTTGTTCGACACCTTGAATAGAGTCGAGGCAAAATTTAACGGTATGGGGACTAGTGTTAGCTCATTTGCGGAAATTTTCATGCAGACCTAAACTGGGTAATCAGTCATAATTCACGTTTTTATAACTTTTTTCCAGTAAAAGAAATATTTTCAAAATGGGTATCAAATTGTGTGCAATTATTTGATTTGTCTATGTATACAGGGATTTTTCTTTTGCTCTGATAGTAAAAAGTACAGCTTTCACGATGTGCGCGGTATGTCGTCTGACAATATACAGCGTCCGAATTCCAGTGTGCACAATAAGAATGCATTTGTAATTTTTCCTTTTTATAGAATCCACAAAATATTGCGGTCCAATTGTCGGGAATTTCTTGCCTTATACATAATTACAAAAGTTTTTACGACACATTGATTAGAGTCGAGTCGAAATTCAACGGTATGGGGACTTGTGTTAGCTTATTTGCGGAAATTGTCATGCGGCCCTAAACTGGGAATTCAGTGATATTTCACATGTTTATAACTTTTTTCCAGTAAAAGAAATATTTTAAAAATGGGTATCAAATTGTGTGCAATTATTTGATTTGTCTATGTATACGGGGATTTTTCATTTGCTCAGATAGTAAAAAGTACAGCTTTCACCATGTGCGCGTTATGTCGTCAGACGATTTACAGCGTCCGAATTCCAGTGTGCACAATAAGACTGCATTTGTAATTTTTCCTTTTTATCGAATCGACAATATGTTGGTGTCCAATTTTCGGGAATTCCTTACCTTATCCATATTTACAAAAGTTTTTTCGACACCTTGAATATAGTCGAGGCGAAATTCAACGGTATGGGGACGTGTTAGGTCATTTATGGAAATTGTCATGCGGCCCTAAACTGGGAAATCAGTCATATTTCACTTGTTTATAACTTTTTTCCAGTAAAAGAAATATTTTCAAAATGGGTATCAAATTGTGTGCAATTATTTGATATGTCTATGTTTACAGGGATTTTTCATTTGCTCAGATAGTAAAAAGTACAGGTTTCACCATGTGCGCGGCATGACGTCTGACAATTTACAGCGTCCGAATTCCAGTGTGCACAATATGACTGCAATTCTATTTTTTCCTTTTTATAGAATCCACAAAATATTGGTGTCAAATTGTCGAGAATTTCGTGCCTTCTCCATAATTACAAAAGTTTGTTCGACACCTTTAATAGAGTCGAGGCAAAATTCAACGGTATGGGGAGTAGTGTTAGCTCATTTGCGGAAATTTTCATGCTGACCTAAACTGGGTAATCAGTCATAATTCACTTTTTTATAACTTTTTTCCAGTAAAAGAAATATTTTCAAAATGGGTATCAAATTGTGTGCAATTATTTGATTCGTCTATGTATACATGGATTTTTCTTTTGCTCAGATAGTAAAAAGTACAGCTTTCACCATGTGCGCGGTATGTCGTCTGACAATTTACAGCGTCCGAATTCCAGTGTGCACAATAAGACTGCATTTGTAATTTTTCCTTTTCATAGAATCCACAATATATTGGTGTCCAATTGTCGGGAATTCCTTACCTTCTCCATAATTACGAAAGTTTTTTTGACACCTTGAATAGAGTCGATTTGAAATACAACGGTATGGGGACTTGTGTTAGCTCATTTGTGGAAATTGTCATGCGGCCCTAAACTGAGAAATCAGTCATATTTCACTTGTTTATAACTTTTTTCAAGTAAAAGATATATTTTCAAAATGGGTATCAAATTGTGTGCAATTATTTGATATGTCTATGTTTACAGGGATTTTTCATTTGCTCAGATAGTAAAAAGTACAGCTTTCACCATGTGCGCGGCATGACGTCTGACAATTTACAGCGACCGAATTCCAGTGTGCACAATAAGACTGCATTTGTAATTTTTCCTTTTTATCGAATCCACAATATATTGGTGTCCAATTGTCGGGAATTCCTTACCTTATCCATAATTACAAAAGTTTTTTCGACACCTTGAATAGAGTCGAGGCAAAATTCAACGGTATGGGGATTAGTGTTAGCTCATTTGCGGAAATTTTCATGCGGACCTAAACTGGGTAATCAGTCATAATTCACTTTTTTATAACTTTTTTCCAGTAAAAGATATATTGTCAAAATGGGTATCAAATTGTGTGCAATTATTTGATTTGTCTATGTATACAGGGATTTTTCTTTTGCTCAGATAGTAAAAAGTACAGCTTTCACCATGTGCGCGGTATGTCGTCTGACAATATACAGCGTCCGAGTTCCAGTGTGAACAATAACAATGCATTTGTAATTTTTCCTTTTTATAGAATCCACAAAATATTGGTGTCAAATTGTCGCGAATTTCTTGCCTTATCCATAATTACAAAAGTTTGTTCGACACCTTGAATAGAGTCGAGGCAAAATTCAACGGTATGGGGACTAGTGTTAGCTCATTTGCGGAAATTTTCATGCGGACCTAAACTGGCTAATGAGTCATAATTCACGTTTTTATAACTTTTTTCCAGTAAAAGAAATATTTTCAAAATGGGTATCAAATTGTGTGCAATTATTTGATTTGTCTATGCATACAGGGATTTTTCTTTTGCTCAGATAGTAAAAAGTACAGCTTTCACCATGTGCGCGGTATGTCGTCTGACAATATACAGCGTCCGAATTCCAGTGTGAACAATAAGAATGCATTTGTAATTTTTCCTTTTTATAGAATCCACAAAATATTGCTGTCCAATTGTCGGGAATTCCTTGCCTTATCCATAATTACAAAAGTTTGTTCGACACCTTGAATAGAGTCGAGGCATAATTCAACGGTATGGGGAGTAGTGATAGCTCATTTGCGGAAATTTTCATGCGGACCTAAACTGGGTAATCAGTTATAATTCACTTTTTTATAACTTTTTTCCAGTAAAAGAAATATTTTCAAAATGTGGATCAAATTGTGTGCAATTATTTGATTTGTCTATGTTTACAGGGATTTTTCATTTGCTCAGATAGTAAAAAGTACAGCTTTCACCATGTGCGCGGTATGTCGTCTGACAATTTACAGCGTCCGAATTCCAGTGTGCACAATAAGACTGCATTTGTAATTTTTCCTTTTTATCGAATCCACAATATATTGGTGTCCAATTGTCGGGAATTCCTTACCTTATCCATAATTACAAAAGTTTTTTCGACACCTTGAATAGAGTCGATTCGAAATTCAACGGTATGGGGACTTGTGTTAGCTCATTTGTGGAAATTTTCATGCGGCCCTAAACTGGGAAATCAGTCATATTTCACTTGTTTATAACTTTTTTCCAGTAAAAGAAATATTTTCAAAATGGGTATCAAATTGTGTGCAATTATTTGATATGTCTATGTTTACAGGGATTTTTCATTTGCTCAGATAGTAAAAAGTACAGCTTTCACCATGTGCGAGGCATGACGTCTGACAATTTACAGCGTCCGAATTCCAGTATTCACAATAAGACTGCATTTCTACTTTTTACTTTTTATAGAATACACAAAATATTGGTGTCAAATTGTCGGGAATTTCGTGCCTTATCCATAATTACAAAATTTGTTCGACACCTTGAATAGAGTCGAGGCAAAATTCAACGGTATGGGGACTAGTGTTAGCTCATTTGCGGAAATTTTCATGCGGACCTAAACTGGGTAATCAGTCATAATTCACGTTTTTATAACCTTTTTCCAGTAAAAGAAATATTTTCAAAATGGGTATCAAATTGTGTGCAATTATTTGATATGTCTATTTTTACAGGGATTTTTCATTTGCTCAGACAGTAAAAAGTACAGCTTTCACCATGTGCGCGGCATGACGTCTGACAATTTATAGCGTCCGAATTCCAGTGTGCACAATAAGAATGCATTTCTACTTTTTCCTTTTTAGAAAATCCACAAAATATTGGTGTCAAATTGTCGAGAATATCGTGCCTTATCCATAATTACAAAAGTTTTTTCGACACGTTGAATAGTGTCGAGGAGAAATTTAACGGTATGGGGACTTGTGTTAGCTCATTTGCGGAAATTGTCATGCGGCCCTATACTGGGAAATCAGTGATATTTCACTTGTTTATAACTTTTTTCCAGTAAAAGAAATATTTTCAAAATGGGTATCAAATTGTGTGAAATTATTTGATTTATCTATGTTTACAGGGATGTTTCATTTGGTCAGATAGTAAAAAGTACAGCTTTCACTATGTGCGCGGTATGTCGTCTCACAATTTACAGCGTCCGAATTCGAGTGAGCACAATAAGACTGCATTTGTAATTTTTCCTTTTTATAGAATCCACAAAATATTGGTGTCAAATTGTCGAGAATTTCGTGCCTTATCCATAATTACAAAAGTTTTTTCGACACATTGAATAGAGTCGAGGCGAAATTTAACGGTATGGGGACGTGTGTTAGCTCATTTGCGGAAATTGTCATGCGGCCCTAAACTGGGAAATCAGTGATATTTCACTTGTTTATAACTTTTTTCCAGTAAAAGAAATATTTTCAAAATGGGTATCAAATAGTGTGCAATTATTTGATATGTCTATGTTTACAGGGATTTTTCATTTGCTCAGACAGTAAAAAGTACAGCTTTCACCATGTGCGCGGCATGACGTCTGACAATTTATAGCGTCCGAATTCCAGTGTGCACAATAAGAATGCATTTCTACTTTTTCCTTTTTAGAGAATCCACAAAATATTGGTGTCAAATTGTCGGGAATTTCGTGCCTTATCCATAATTACAAAAGTTTGTTCGACACCTTGAATAGAATCGAGGCAAAATTCAACGGTATGGGGACTAGTGTTAGCTCATTTGCGGAAATTTTCATGCGGACCTAAACTGGGTAATCAGTGATAATTCACGTTTTTTAACTTTTTTCCAGTCAAAGAAATATTTTCAAAATGGGTATCAAATTGTGTTCAATTATTTGATATGTCTATGTTTACAGGGATTTTTCATTTGCTCAGATAGTAAAAAGTACAGCTTTCACCATGTGCAAGGTATGTCGTCTGACAATTTACAGCGTCCGAATTCCAGTGTGCACAATAAGACTGCATTTGTAATTTTTCCTTTTTATCGAATCCACAATATATTGGTGTCCAATTGTCGGGAATTCCTTACCTTATCCATAATTACAAAAGTTTTTTCGACACCTTGAATATAGTCGATTCGAAATTCAACGGTATGGGGACTTGTGTTAGCTCATTTGCGGAAATTGTCATGCGGCCCTAAACTGGGAAATCAGTGATATTTCACATGTTTATAACTTTTTTCCAGTAAAAGAAATATTTTCAAAATGGTTATCAAATTGTGTGCAATTATTTGATTTGTCTATGTTTACATGGATTTTTCATTTGCTCAGATAGTAAAAAGTACAGCTTTCACCATGTGCGCGGTATGTCGTTTGACAATTTACAGCGTCCGAATCCCAGTGTGCACAATAAGAATGCATTTCTACTTTTTCCTTTTTAGAGAATCCACGAAATATTGGTGTCAAATTGTCGCGAATTTCTTGCCTTATCCATAATTACAAAAGTTTTTTCGACACGTTGAATAGAGTCGAGGCGAAATTTCACGTTATGGGGACTTGTGTTAGCTCATTTGTGGAAATTGTCATGCGGCCCTCAACTGGGAAATCAGTCATATTTCACTTGTTTATAACTTTTTTCCAGTAAAAGAAATATTTTCAAAATGGGTATCAAATTGTGTGAAATTATTTGATTTATCTATGTTTACAGGGATGTTTCATTTGGTCAGATAGTAAAAAGTACAGCTTTCACTATGTTCGCGGTATGTCGTCTGACAATTTAAAGCGTCCGAATTCCAGTGTGCACAATAAGACTGCATTTGCAATTTTTCCTTTTTATCGAATCCACAATATATCGGTGTCCAATTGTCGAGAATTCCTTACCTTATCCATAATTACAAAAGTTTTTTCGACACCTTGAATAGAGTCGATTCGAAATTCAACGGTATGGGGACTTGTGTTAGCTCATTTGTGGAAATTGTCATGCGGCCCTCAACTGGGAAATCAGTCATATTTCACTTGTTTATAACTTTTTTCCAGTAAAAGAAATATTTTCAAAATGGGTATCAAATTGTGTGCAATTATTTGATATGTCTATGTTTACAGTGATTTTTCGTTTGGTCAGATAGTAAAAAGTACAGCTTTCACCATGTGCGCGGCATGACGACTGACAATTTACAGCGTCCGAATTCCAGTGTGCACAATAAGACTGCATTTCTACTTTTTCTTTTTTATAGAATCCACAAAATATTGGTGTCAAATCTTCGGGAATTTCTTGCCTTATCCATTATTACAAATTTTCTTTCGACACGTTGAATAGAGTCGAGGCGAAATTTAACGGTATGGGGATAGTGTTAGCTCATTTGCGGAAATTTTCATGCGGACCAAAACTGGGTAATCAGTCATAATTCATTTTTTTATAACTTTTTTCCAGTAAAAGAAATATTTTCAAAATGGGTATCAAATTGTGTGCAATTATTTGATTTGTCTATGTATACAGGGATTTTTCTTTTGCTCAGATAGTAAAAAGTACAGCTTTCACCATGTGCGCGGTATGTCGTCTGACAATATACACCGTCCGAATTCCAATGTGAACAATAAGAATGTATTTGTAATTTTTCCTTTTCATAGAATCCACAAAATATTGCTGTCCAATTGTCGGGAATATCTTGCTTTATCCACAATTACAAAAGTTTGTTCGACACCTTGAATAGAGTCGAGGCAAAATTCAACGGTATGGGGAGTAGTGTTAGCTCATTTGCGGAAATTTTCATGCGGACCTAAACTGGGTAATCAGTCATAATTCACTTTTTTATAACTTTTTTCCAGTAAAAGAAATATTTTCAAAATGGGTATCAAATTGTGTGCAATTATTTGATTTCTCTATGTATACAGTGATTTTGCTTTTGCTCAGATAGTAAAAAGTACAGCTTTCACCATGAGCGCGTTATGTCGTCTGACAATTTACAGCGTACGAATTCAAGTGTGCACAATAAGACTCTATTTGTAATTTTTCCTTTTCATCGAATCCACAATATATTGGTGTCAAATTGTCGAGAATTTCTTGCCTTATCCATAATTACAAAAGTTTTTTCGACACCTTGATTAGAGTCGAGTCGAAATTCAACGGTATGGGGACTTGTGTTAGCTCATTTGCGGAAATTGTCATGCGGCCCTAAACTGGGAAATCAGTCATATTTCACTTGTTTATAACTTTTTTCCAGTAAAAGAAATATTTTCAAAATGGATATCAAATTGTATGCAATTATTTGATATGTCTATGTTTACAGGGATTTTTCATTTGCTCAGATAGTAAAAAGTACAGCTATCACCATATGCGCGGCATGACGTCTGACAATTTACAGCGTCCGAATTCCAGTGTGCACAATAAGACTGCATTTCTACTTTTTCCTTTTTATAGAATCCACAAAATATTGGAGTCAAATTGTCGGGAATTTCTTGCCTTATCCATAATTACAAAGGTTTTTTCGACACGTTGAATAGAGTCGAGGCGAAATTTAACGGTATGGGGACATGTGTTAGCTCATTTGCGGAAAATGTCATGCGGCCCTAAACTGGGAAATCAGTGATATTTCACTTGTTTATAACTTTTTTCCAGTAAAAGAAATATTTTCAAAATGGGTATCAAATTGTGTGAAATTATTTGAATTATCTATGTTTACAGGGATGTTTAATTTGGTCAGATAGTAAAAAGTACAGCTTTCACTATGTGCGCGGTATGTCGTCTGACAATTTACAGCATCCGAATTCCAGTGTGCACAATAAGACTGCATTTGTAATTTTTCCTTTTTATAGAATCCACAAAATATTGCGTTCCAATTGTCGGGAATTTCTTGCCTTATCCATAATTACAACAGTTTTTTCGACAGCTTGATTAGAGTCGAGTCGAAATTCAACGGTATGGGGACTTGTGTTAGCTCATTTGCGGAAATTGTCATGCGGCCCTAAACTGGGAAATCAGTGATATTTCACATGTTTATAACTTTTTTCCAGTAAAAGAAATATTTTCAAAATGGTTATCAAATTGTGTGCAATTATTTGATTTGTCTATGTTTACATGGATTTTTCATTTGCTCAGATAGTAAAAAGTACAGCTTTCACCATGTGCGCGGTATGTCGTTTGACAATTTACAGCGTCCGAATCCCAGTGTGCACAATAAGAATGCATTTCTACTTTTTCCTTTTTAGAGAATCCACGAAATATTGGTGTCAAATTGTCGCGAATTTCTTGCCTTATCCATAATTACAAAAGTTTTTTCGACACGTTGAATAGAGTCGAGGCGAAATTTCACGTTATGGGGACTTGTGTTAGCTCATTTGCGGAAATTGTCATGCGGCCCTAAACTGGGAAATCAGTGATATTTCACTTGTTTATAACTTTTTTCCAGTAAAAGAAATATTTTCAAAATGGGTATCAAATTGTGTGAAATTATTTGAATTATCTATGTTTACAGGGATGTTTCATTTGGTCAGATAGTAAAAAGTACAGCTTTCACTATGTGCGCGGTATGTCGTCTGACAATTTACAGCATCCGAATTCCAGTGTGCACAATAAGACTGCATTTGTAATTTTTCCTTTTTATAGAATCCACAAAATATTGCGTTCCAATTGTCGGGAATTTCTTGCCTTATCCATAATTACAACAGTTTTTTCGACACCTTGATAAGAGTCGAGTCGAAATTCAACGGTATGGGGACTTGTGTTAGCTCATTTGCGGAAATTGTCATGCGGCCCTAAACTGGGAAATCAGTGATATTTCACATGTTTATAACTTTTTTCCAGTAAAAGAAATATTTTCAAAATGGTTATCAAATTGTGTGCAATTATTTGATTTGTCTATGTTTACATGGATTTTTCATTTGCTCAGATAGTAAAAAGTACAGCTTTCACCATGTGCGCGGTATGTCGTTTGACAATTTACAGCGTCCGAATCCCAGTGTGCACAATAAGAATGCATTTCTACTTTTTCCTTTTTAGAGAATCCACGAAATATTGGTGTCAAATTGTCGCGAATTTCTTGCCTTATCCATAATTACAAAAGTTTTTTCGACACGTTGAATAGAGTCGAGGCGAAATTTCACGGTATGGGGACTTGTGTTAGCTCATTTGCGGTAATTGTCATGCGGCCCTAAACTGGGAAATCAGTGATATTTCACTTGTTTATAACTTTTTTCCAGTAAAAGAAATATTTTCAAAATGGGTATCAAATTGTGTGAAATTATTTGATTTATCTATGTTGACAGGGATGTTTCATTTGGTCAGATAGTAAAAAGTACAGCTTTCACTATGTGCGCGGTATGTCGTCTGACAATTTACAGCATCCGAATTCCAGTGTGCACAATAAGACTGCATTTGTAATATTTCGTTTTTAGAGAATCCACGAAATATTGGTGTCAAATTGTCGCGAATTTCTTGCCTTATCCATAATTACAAAAGTTTTTTCGACACGTTGAATAGAGTCGAGGCGAAATTTCACGGTATGGGGACTTGTGTTAGCTCATTTGCGGAAATTGTCATGCGGCCCTAAACTGGGAAATCAGTGATATTTCACTTGTTTATAACTTTTTTCCAGTAAAAGAAATATTTTCAAAATGGGTATCAAATTGTGTGAAATTATTTGATTTATCTATGTTTACAGGGATGTTTCATTTGGTCAGATAGTAAAAAGTACAGCTTTCACTATGTGCGCGGTATGTCGTCTGACAATTTACAGCGTCCGAATTCCAGTGTGCACAATAAGACTGCATTTGTAATTTTTCCTTTTTATAGAATCCACAAAATATTGGTGTCAAATTGTCGAGAATCTCTTGCCTTATCCATAATTACAAAAGTTTGTTCGACACCTTGAATAGAGTCGAGTCAAAATTCAACGGTATGGGGACTAGTGTAAGCTCATTTGCGGAAGTTTTCATGCGGACCTAAACTGGGCAATCAGTCATAATTCACGTTTTTATAACTTTTTTCCACTAAAAGAAATATTTTCAAAATGGGTATCAAATTGTGTGCAATTACTCGATTTGTCTATGTATACATGGATTTTTCTTTTGCTCAGATAGTAAAAAGTACAGCTTTCACGATATGCGCGGTATGTCGTCTGACAATATACAGCGTCCGAATTCCAGTGTGCACAATAAGAATGCATTTGTAATTTTTCCTTTTTATAGAATCCAGAAAAATATTGCTGTACAATTGTCGCGAATTTCTTGCCTTATCCATAATTACAAAAGTTTTTTCGACACCTTGATTAGAGTTGGGTCGAAATTCAAAGGTATGGGGACTTGTGTTAGCTCATTTGCGGAAATTGTCATGCGGCCCTAAACTGGGAATTCAGTGATATTTCACATGTTTATAACTTTTTTCCAGTAAAAGAAATATTTTCAAAATGGGTATCAAATTGTGTGCAATTATTTGATTTGTCTATGTATACAGGGATTTTTCTTTTGCTCAGATAGTAAAAAGTACAGCTTTCACCATGTGCGCGGTATGTCGTCAGACAATACAGAGCGTCCGAATTCCTGTGTGCACAATAAGAAGGCATTTGTAATTTTTTCCTTTTTATAGAATCCACAAAATATTGCGGTCCAATTGTCGGGAATTTCTTGCCTTATACATAATTACAAAAGTTTTTTCGACACCTTGATTAGAGTCGAGTCGAAATTCAACGGTATGGAAACTTGTGTTAGCTCATTTGCGGAAATTGTCATGCGGCCCTAAACTGGGAATTCAGTGATATTTCACATGTTTATAACTTTTTTCCAGTAAAAGAAATATTTTCAAAATGGGTATCAAATTGTGTGCAATTATTTGATTTGTCTATGTATACAGGGATTTTTCTTTTGCTCAGATAGTAAAAAGTACCACTTTCACCATGTGCGCGGTATGTCGTCTGGCAATTTACAGCGTCCGAATTCCAGTGTGAACAATAAGAATGCATTTGTAATTTTTCCTTTTTATAGAATCCACAAAATATTGCAGTCCAATTGTCGGGAATTTCTTGCCTAATCCATAATTACAAAAGTTTTTTCGACACCTTGATTAGAGTCGAGTCGAAATTCAACGGTATGGGGACTTGTGTTAGCTCATTTGCGGAAATTGTCATGCGGCCCTAAACTGGGAAATCAGTGATATTTCACTTGTTTATAACTTTTTTCCAGTAAAAGAAATATTTTCAAAATGGGTATAAATTGTGTGAAATTATTTGATTTGTCTATGTTTACAGAGATTTTTCATTTGCTCAGATAGTAAAAAGTACAGCTTTCACCATGTGCGCGGTATGTCGTCTGACAATTTACAGCGTCCGAATTCCAGTGTGCACAATAAGAATGCATTTGTAATTTTTCCTTTTTTTATAATCCACAAAATATTGCGGTCCAATTGTTGGGAATTTCTTGCCTTATCCATAATTACAAATGTTTTTTCGACACATTCATTAGAGTCGAGTCGAAATTCAACGGTATGGGGACTTGTGTTAGCTCATTTGCGGAAATTGTCATGCGGCACTAAACTGTGAAATCAGTGATATTTCACATGTTTATAACTTTTTTCCAGTAAAAGAAATATTTTCAAAATGGGTATCAAATTGTGTGCAATTATTTGATTTGTATATGTTTACAGGGATTTTTCATTTGCTCAGATAGTAAAAAGTACAGCTTTCACCATGTGTCCGGTATGTCGTTTGACAATTTACAGCGTCCGAATTCCAGTGTGCACAATAAGAATGCATTTCTACTTTTTCCTTTTTAGAGAATCCACAAAATATTGGTGTCAAATTGTCCTGAATTTCTTGCCTTATCCATAATTACAAAAGTTTTTCGACACGTTGAATAGAGTCGAGGCGAAATTTAACGGTATGGGGACTTGTGTTAGCTCATTTGCGGAAATTGTCATGCGGCCCTAAACTGGGAAATCAGTGATATTTCACTTGTTTATAACTTTTTTCCAGTAAAAGAAATATTTTCAAAATGGGTATCAAATTGTGTGAAATTAGTTGATTTATCTATGTTTACAGGGATGTTTCATTTGGTCAGATAGTAAAAAGTACAGCTTTCACTATGTGCGCGGTATGTCGTCTGACAATTTACAGCGTCCGAATTCCAGTGTGCACAATAAGACTGCATTTGTAATTTTTCCTTTTCATAGAATCCACAAAATATTGGTGTCAAATTGTCGTGAATTTCTTGCCTTATCCATAATTACAAAAGTTTGTTCGACACCTTGAATAGAGTCGAGGCAAAATTCAACGGTATGGGGACTAGTGTTAACTCATTTGCGGAAATTTTCATGTGGACCTAAACTGGGTAATCAGTCATAATTCACTTTTTTATAACTTTTTTCCAGTAAAAGAAATATTTTCAAAATGGGTATCAAATTGTGTGCAATTATTTGATTTGTCTATGTATACAGGGATTTTTCTTTTGCTCAGATAGTAAAAAGTACCGCTTTCACCATGTGCGCGGTATGTCGTCTGGCAATTTACAGCGTCCGAATTCCAGTGTGCACAATAAGACTGCATTTGTAATTTTTCCTTTTTATCGAATCCACAATATATTGGTGTCAAATTGTTGGGAATTTCTTGCCTAATCCATATTTACAAAAGTTTTTTCGACACTTTGATTAAAGTCGAGTCGAAATTCAACGGTATGGGGACTTGTGTTAGCTCATTTGCGGAAATTGTCATCCGGCCCTAAACTGGGAAATCAGTGATATTTCACTTGTTTATAACTTTTTTCCAGTAAAAGAAATATTTTCAAAATGGGTATCAAATTGTGTGAAATTATTTGATTTGTATATGTTTACAGGGATTTTTCATTTGCTCAGATAGTAAAAAGTACAGCTTTCACCATGTGCGCTGTATGTCGTCTGACAATTTACAGCCTCCGAATTCCAGTGTGCACAATAAGACTGCATTTGTAATTTTTCATTTTTATCGAATCCACAATATATTGGTGTCCAATTGTCGGGAATTCCTTACCTTATCCATAATTACGAAAGATTTTTCGACGCCTTGAATAAAGTCGATTCGAAATTCAACGGTATGGGGACTTGTGTTACCTCATTTGTGGAAATTGACATGCGGCCCTAAACTGGGAAATCAGTGATATTTCACTTGTTTATAACTTTTTTCCAGTAAAAGAAATATTTTCAAAATGGGTATCAAATTGTGTGCAATTATTTGATATGTCTATGTTTACAGGGATTTTTCACTTGCTCAGATAGTAAAAAGTACAGCTTTCACCATGTGCCTGGCATGACGTCTGACAATTTACAGCGTCCGAATTCCAGTGTGCACAATAAGACTGCATTTCTACTTTTTCCTTTTTATAGAATACACAAAATATTGGTGTCAAATTGTCGTGAATTTCTTGCCTTATCCATAATTACAAAAGTTTGTTCGTCACCTTGAATAGAGTCGAGGCAAAATTCAACGGTATGGGGACTAGTGTTAGCTCATTTGCGGAAATCTTCATGCGGACCTAAACTGGGTAATCAGTCATAATTCACTTTTTTATAACTTTTTTCCAGTAAAAGAAATATTTTCAAAATGTGTTTCAAATTGTGTGAATTTATTTGATTTGTCTATGTATACAGGGATTTTTCTTTTGCTCAGATAGTAAAAAGTACAGCTTTCACCATGTGCGCGGTATGTCGTCTGGCAATTTACAGCGTCCGAATTCCAGTGTGCACAATAAGACTGCATTTGTAATTTTTCCTTTTTATCGAATCCACAATATATTGGTGTCAAATTGTCGTGAATTTATTGCCTAATCCATAATTACAAAATTTTTTTCGACACCTTGATTAGAGTCGAGTCGAAATTCAACGGTATGGGGACTTGTGTTAGCTCATTTCCGGAAATTGTCATGCGGCCCTAAACTGTGAAATCAGTGATAATTCACATGTTTATAACTTTTTTCCAGTAAAAGAAATATTTTCAAAATGGGTATCAAATTGTGTGCAATTATTTGATTTGTATATGTTTACAGGGATTTTTCATTTGCTCAGATAGTAAAAAGTACAGCTTTCACCATGTGTGCGGTATGTCGTTTGACAATTTACAGCGTCCGAATTCCAGTGTGCACAATAAGAATGCATTTCTACTTTTTCCTTTTTAGAGAATCCACAAAATATTGGTGTCAAATTGTCCTGAATTTCTTGCCTTATCCATAATTACAAAAGTTTTTCGACACGTTGAATAGAGTCGAGGCGAAATTTATCGGTATGGGGACTTGTGTTAGCTCATTTGCGGAAATTGTCATGCGGCCCTAAACTGGGAATTCAGTGATATTTCACATGTTTATAACTTTTTTCCAGTAAAAGAAATATTTTCAAAATGGGTATCAAATTGTGTGCAATTATTTGATTTGTCTATGTATACAGGGATTTTTCTTTTGCTCAGATAGTAAAAAGTACCACTTTCACCATGTGCGCGGTATGTCGTCTGGCAATTTACAGCGTCCGAATTCCAGTGTGAACAATAAGAATGCATTTGTAATTTTTCCTTTTTATAGAATCCACAAAATATTGCAGTCCAATTGTCGGGAATTTCTTGCCTAATCCATAATTACAAAAGTTTTTTCGACACCTTGATTAGAGTCGAGTCGAAATTCAACGGTATGGGGACTTGTGTTAGCTCATTTGCGGAAATTGTCATGCGGCCCTAAACTGGGAAATCAGTGATATTTCACTTGTTTATAACTTTTTTCCAGTAAAAGAAATATTTTCAAAATGGGTATAAATTGTGTGAAATTATTTGATTTGTCTATGTTTACAGAGATTTTTCATTTGCTCAGATAGTAAAAAGTACAGCTTTCACCATGTGCGCGGTATGTCGTCTGACAATTTACAGCGTCCGAATTCCAGTGTGCACAATAAGAATGCATTTGTAATTTTTCCTTTTTTTATAATCCACAAAATATTGCGGTCCAATTGTCGGGAATTTCTTGCCTTATCCATAATTACAAATGTTTTTTCGACACATTCATTAGAGTAGAGTCGAAATTCAACGGTATGGGGACTTGTGTTAGCTCAGTTGCGGAAATTGTCATGCGGCACTAAACTGTGAAATCAGTGATATTTCACATGTTTATAACTTTTTTCCAGTAAAAGAAATATTTTCAAAATGGGTATCAAATTGTGTGCAATTATTTGATTTGTATATGTTTACAGGGATTTTTCATTTGCTCAGATAGTAAAAAGTACAGCTTTCACCATGTGTCCGGTATGTCGTTTGACAATTTACAGCGTCCGAATTCCAGTGTGCACAATAAGAATGCATTTCTACTTTTTCCTTTTTAGAGAATCCACAAAATATTGGTGTCAAATTGTCCTGAATTTCTTGCCTTATCCATAATTACAAAAGTTTTTCGACACGTTGAATAGAGTCGAGGCGAAATTTAACGGTATGGGGACTTGTGTTAGCTCATTTGCGGAAATTGTCATGCGGCCCTAAACTGGGAAATCAGTGATATTTCACTTGTTTATAACTTTTTTCCAGTAAAAGAAATATTTTCAAAATGGTTATCAAATTGTGTGAAATTAGTTGATTTATCTATGTTTACAGGGATGTTTCATTTGGTCAGATAGTAAAAAGTACAGCTTTCACTATGTGCGCGGTATGTCGTCTGACAATTTACAGCGTCCGAATTCCAGTGTGCACAATAAGACTGCATTTGTAATTTTTCCTTTTTATAGAATCCACAAAATATTGGTGTCAAATTGTCGTGAATTTCTTGCCTTATCCATAATTACAAAAGTTTGTTCGACACCTTGAATAGAGTCGAGGCAAAATTCAACGGTATGGGGACTAGTGTTAACTCATTTGCGGAAATTTTCATGTGGACCTAAACTGGGTAATCAGTCATAATTCACTTTTTTATAACTTTTTTCCAGTAAAAGAAATATTTTCAAAATGGGTATCAAATTGTGTGCAATTATTTGATTTGTCTATGTATACAGGGATTTTTCTTTTGCTCAGATAGTAAAAAGTACCGCTTTCACCATGTGCGCGGTATGTCGTCTGGCAATTTACAGCGTCCGAATTCCAGTGTGCACAATAAGACTGCATTTGTAATTTTTCCTTTTTATCGAATCCACAATATATTGGTGTCAAATTGTCGGGAATTTCTTGCCTAATCCATATTTACAAAAGTTTTTTCGACACTTTGATTAAAGTCGAGTCGAAATTCAACGGTATGGGGACTTGTGTTAGCTCATTTGTGGAAATTGTCATCCGGCCCTAAACTGGGAAATCAGTGATATTTCACTTGTTTATACCTTTTTTCCAGTAAAAGAAATATTTTCAAAATGGGTATCAAATTGTGTGAAATTATTTGATTTGTATATGTTTACAGGGATTTTTCATTTGCTCAGATAGTAAAAAGTACAGCTTTCACCATGTGCGCTGTATGTCGTCTGACAATTTACAGCGTCCGAATTCCAGTGTGCACAATAAGACTGCATTTGTAATTTTTCATTTTTATCGAATCCACAATATATTGGTGTCCAATTGTCGGGAATTCCTTACCTTATCCATAATTACGAAAGATTTTTCGACGCCTTGAATAAAGTCGATTCGAAATTCAACGGTATGGGGACTTGTGTTACCTCATTTGTGGAAATTGACATGCGGCCCTAAACTGGGAAATCAGTGATATTTCACTTGTTTATAACTTTTTTCCAGTAAAAGAAATATTTTCAAAATGGGTATCAAATTGTGTGCAATTATTTGATATGTCTATGTTTACAGGGATTTTTCACTTGCTCAGATAGTAAAAAGTACAGCTTTCACCATGTGCCTGGCATGACGTCTGACAATTTACAGCGTCCGAATTCCAGTGTGCACAATAAGACTGCATTTCTACTTTTTCCTTTTTATAGAATACACAAAATATTGGTGTCAAATTGACGTGAATTTCTTGCCTTATCCATAATTACAAAAGTTTGTTCGTCACCTTGAATAGAGTCGAGGCAAAATTCAACGGTATGGGGACTAGTGTTAGCTCATTTGCGGAAATTTTCATGCGGACCTAAACTGGGTAATCAGTCATAATTCACTTTTTTATAACTTTTTTCCAGTAAAAGAAATATTTTCAAAATGTGTTTCAAATTGTGTGAATTTATTTGATTTGTCTATGTATACAGGGATTTTTCTTTTGCTCAGATAGTAAAAAGTACAGCTTTCACCATGTGCGCGGTATGTCGTCTGGCAATTTACAGCGTCCGAATTCCAGTGTGCACAATAAGACTGCATTTGTAATTTTTCCTTTTTATCGAATCCACAATATATTGGTGTCAAATTGACGTGAATTTATTGCCTAATCCATAATTACAAAAATTTTTTCGACACCTTGATTAGAGTCGAGTCGAAATTCAACGGTATGGGGACTTGTGTTAGCTCATTTCCGGAAATTGTCATGCGGCCCTCAACTGTGAAATCAGTGATAATTCACATGTTTATAACTTTTTTCCAGTAAAAGAAATATTTTCAAAATGGGTATCAAATTGTGTGCAATTATTTGATTTGTATATGTTTACAGGGATTTTTCATTTGCTCAGATAGTAAAAAGTACAGCTTTCACCATGTGTGCGGTATGTCGTTTGACAATTTACAGCGTCCGAATTCCAGTGTGCACAATAAGAATGCATTTCTACTTTTTCCTTTTTAGAGAATCCACAAAATATTGGTGTCAAATTGTCCTGAATTTCTTGCCTTATCCATAATTACAAAAGTTTTTCGACACGTTGAATAGAGTCGAGGCGAAATTTATCGGTATGGGGACTTGTGTTAGCTCATTTGCGGAAATTGTCATGCGGCCCTAAACTGGGAAATCAGTGATATTTCACTTGTTTATAACTTTTTTCCAGTAAAAGAAATATTTTCAAAATGGGTATCAAATTGTGTGAAATTAGTTGATTAATCTATGTTTACAGAGATGTTTCATTTGGTCAGATAGTAAAAAGTACAGCTTTCACTATGTGCGCGGTATGTCGTCTGACAATTTACAGCGTCCGACTTCCAGTGTGCACAATAAGACTGCATTTGTAATTTTTCCTTTTTATAGAATCCACAAAATATAGGTGTCAAATTGTCGAGAATTTCTTGCCTTATCCATAATTACAAAAGTTTGTTCGACACCTTGAATAGAGTCGAGGCAAAATTCAACGGTATGGGGACTAGTGTTAGCTCATTTGCGGAAATTTTCATGCGGACCTAAACTGGGTAATCAGTCATAATTCACTTTTTTATAACTTTTTTCCAGTAAAAGAAATATTTTCAAAATGGGTATCAAATTGTGTGAAATTATTTGATTTGTCTATGTTTACAGGGATTTTTCATTTGCACAGATAGTAAAAAGTACAGCTTACACCATGTGCGCGGTATGACGTCTGACAATTTACAGCGTCCGAATTCCAGTGTGCACAATAAGACTGCATTTGTAATTTTTCCTTTTTTATCGAATCCACAATATATTGGTGTCCAATTGTCGGGAATTCGTTACCTTATCCATAATTACGAAAGTTTTTTCGACACCTTTAATAGAGTCGATTCGAAATACAACGGTATGGGTACTTGTGTTAGCTCATTTGTGGAAATTGTCATGCGGCCCTAAACTGGGAAATCAGTCATATTTCACTTGTTTATAACTTTTTTCCAGTAAAAGAAATATTTTCAAAATGGGTATCACATTGTGTGCAATTATTTGATTTGTATATGTTTACAGGGATTTTTCATTTGCTCAGATAGTAAAAAGTACAGCTTTCACCATGTGCGCGGCATGACGTCTGACAATTTACAGCGTCCGAATTCCAGTGTGCACAATAAGACTGCATTTCTACTTTTTCCTTTTTAGAGAATCCACAAAATATTGGTGTCAAATCTTCGCGAATTCCTTACCTTATCCATAATTACGAAAGTTTTTTCGACACCTTTAATAGAGTCGAGGCGAAATTTAACGGTATGTGGACTTGTGTTAGCTCATTTGCGGAAAATATCATGCGGCCCTAAACTGGGAAATCAGTGATATTTCACTTGTTTATAACTTTTTTCCAGTAAAAGAAATATTTTCAAAATGGGTATCAAATTGTGTGCAATTATTTGATTTGTCTATGTTTACAGGAATTTTTCATTTGCTCAAATAGTAAAAAGTACAGCTTTCACCATGTGCGCGGTATGTCGTCTGACAATTTACAGCGTCCGAAATCCAGTGTGCACAATAAGACTGCATTTGTAATTTTTCCTTTTTATCAAATCCACAATATATTGGTGTCCAATAGTCGTGAATTCCTTACCTTATCCATAATTACAAAAGTTTTTCGACACCTTGAATAGAGTCGAGGCAAAATTCAACGGTATGGGGACTAGTGTTAGCTCATTTGCGGAAATTTTCATGCGGACCTAAACTGGTTAATCAGTCATAATTCACTTTTTTTATAACTTTTTTCCAGTAAAAGAAATATTTTCAAAATGGGTATCAAATTGTGTGCAATTATTTGATTTGTCTATGTATACAGGGATTTTACATTTGCTCAGATAGTAAAAAGTACAGCTTTCACCATGTGCGCGGTATGTCGTCTGACAATTTACAGCGTCCGAATTCCAGTGTGCACAATAAGACTGCATTTGTAATTTTTCCTTTTTATCGAATCCACAATATATTGGTGTCCAATTGTCGGGCATTCCTTACCTTATCCATAATTACGAAAGTTTTTTCGACACCTTGAATAGAGTTGATTCGAAATTCAACGGTGTGGGGACTTGTGTTAGCTCATTTGTGGATATTGTCAGGCGGCCCTAAACTGGGAAATCAGTCATATATCACTTGTTTATAACTGTTTTCCAGTAAAAGAAATATTTTCAAAATGGGTATCAAATTGTGTGCAATTATTTGATATGTCTATGTTTACAGGCATTTTTCATTTGCTCAGATAGTAAAAAGTACAGCTTTCACCATGTGCGCGGCATGACGTCTGACAATTTACAGCGTCCGAATTCCAGTGTGCACAATAAGACTGCATTTGTAATTTTTCCTTTTTATAGAATCCACAAAATATTGGTGTCAAGTTGTCGTGAATTTCTTGCCTTATCCATAATTACAAAAGTTTGTTCGACACCTTGAATAGAGTCGAGGCAAAATTCAACGGTATGGGGACTAGTGTTAACTCATTTGCGGAAATTTTCATGCGGACCTAAACTGGGTAATCAGTCATAATTCACTTTTTTATAACTTTTTTCCAGTAAAAGAAATATTTTCAAAATGGGTATCAAATTGTGTGCAATTATTTGATTTGTCTATGTATACAGGGATTTTTCTTTTGCTCAGATAGTAAAAAGTACCGCTATCACCATGTGCGCGGTATGTCGTCTGGCAATTTACAGCGTCCGAATTCCAGTGTGCACAATAAGACTGCATTTGTAATTTTTCCTTTTTATCGAATCCACAATATATTGGTGTCCAATAGTCGGGAATTCCTTACCTTATCCATAATTACAAAAGTTTTTCGACACCTTGAATAGAGTCGAGGCAAAATTCAACGGTATGGGGACTAGTGTTAGCTCATTTGCGGAAATTTTCATGCGGACCTAAACTGGTTAATCAGTCATAATTCACTTTTTTTATAACTTTTTTCCAGTAAAAGAAATATTTTCAAAATGGGTATCAAATTGTGTGCAATTATTTGATTTGTCTATGTATACAGGGATTTTACATTTGCTCAGATAGTAAAAAGTACAGCTTTCACCATGTGCGCGGTATGTCGTCTGACAATTTACAGCGTCCGAATTCCAGTGTGCACAATAAGACTGCATTTGTAATTTTTCCTTTTTATCGAATCCACAATATATTGGTGTCCAATTGTCGGGCATTCCTTACCTTATCCATAATTACGAAAGTTTTTTCGACACCTTGAATAGAGTTGATTCGAAATTCAACGGTGTGGGGACTTGTGTTAGCTCATTTGTGGATATTGTCATGCGGCCCTAAACTGGGAAATCAGTCATATATCACTTGTTTATAACTGTTTTCCAGTAAAAGAAATATTTTCAAAATGGGTATCAAATTGTGTGCAATTATTTGATATGTCTATGTTTACAGGCATTTTTCATTTGCTCAGATAGTAAAAAGTACAGCTTTCACCATGTGCGCGGCATGACGTCTGACAATTTACAGCGTCCGAATTCCAGTGTGCACAATAAGACAGCATTTTTAATTTTTCCTTTTTATAGAATCCACAAAATATTGGTGTCAAGTTGTCGTGAATTTCTTGCCTTATCCATAATTACAAAAGTTTGTTCGACACCTTGAATAGAGTCGAGGCAAAATTCAACGGTATGGGGACTAGTGTTAGCTCATTTGCGGAAATTTTCATGCGGACCTAAACTGGGTAATCAGTCATAATTCACTTTTTTATAACTTTTTTCCAGTAAAAGAAATATTTTCAAAATTGGTATCAAATTGTGTGCAATTATTTGATTTGTCTATGTATACAGGGATTTTTCTTTTGCTCAGATAGTAAAATGTACAGCTTCCACCATGTGCGCGGTATGTCGTCTGACAATATACAGCGTCCGAATTCCAGTGTGCACAATAAGAATGCATTTGTAATTTTTCCTTTTTATAGAATCCACAAAATATTGCGGTCCAATTGTCGAGTATTTCTTGCCTTATCCATAATTACAAAAGCTTTTTCGACACCTTGATTAGAGTCGAGTCGAAATTCAACGGTATGGTGACTTGTGTTAGCTCATTTGCGGAAATTGTCATGCGGCCCTAAACTGGGAAATCAGTGATATTTCACATGTTTATAACTTTTTTCTAGTAAAAGAAATATTTTCAAAATGGGTATCAAATTGTGTGCAATTATTTGGTTTGTATATGTTTACAGGGATTTTTCATTTTCTCAGATAGTAAAAAGTACAGATTTCACCATGTGCCCGTTATGTCGTTTGACAATTTACAGCGTCCGAATTCCAGCGTGCACAATATGAATGCATTTCTACTTTTTCCTTTTTAGAGAATCCACAAAATATTGGTGTCAAATTGTTGGGAATTTCTTGCCATATCCATAATTTCAAAAGTTTGTTCGACACCTTGAATAGAGTCGAGGAGAAATTCAACGGTATGGGGACTTGTGTTAGCTCATTTACGGAAATTGTCATGCGGCCCTAAACTGGGAAATCAGTGATATTTCACATGTTTATAACTTTCTTCCAGTAAAAGAAATATTTTCAAAATGGGTATCAAATTGTGTGCAATTATTTGATTTGTCTATGTTTACAGGAATTTTTCATTTGCTCAGATAGTAAAAAGTACAACTTTCACCATGTTCGCGGTATGTCGTCTGACAATTTACAGCGTCCGAAATCCAGTGTGCACAATAAGACTGCATTTGTAATTTTTCCTTTTTATCAAATCCACAATATATTGGTGTCCAATTGTCGGGAATTCCTTACCATATCCATAATTACGAAAGTTTTTTCGACACCTTGAATAGAGTCGATTCGAAATTCAACGGTATGGGGACTTGTGTTAGCTCATTTGTGGAACTTGTCATGCGCCCCTAAACTGGGAAATCAGTGATATTTCACTTGTTTATAACTTTTTTCCAGTAAAAGAAATATTTTCAAAATGGGTATCAAATTGTGTGCAATTATGTGATATGTCTATGTTTACAGGGATTTTTCATTTGCTCAGATAGTAAAAAGTACAGCTTTCACCATGTGCGCGGCATGACGTCTGACAATTTACAGCGTCCGAATTCCAGTGTGCACAATAAGACTGCATTTCTACTTTTTCCTTTTTATCAAATCCACAATATATTAGTGTCCAATTGTCGGGAATTCCTTACCTTATCCATAATTACAAAAGTTTTTCGACACATTGAATAGAGTCGAGTCGAAATTCAACGGTATGAGGACTTTTGTTAGCTCATTTGCGGAAATTGTCATGCGGCCCTAAACTGGGAAATCAGTGATATTTCACTTGTTTATAACTTTTTTCCAGTAAAAGAAATATTTTCAAAATCGGTAGCAAATTGTGTGCAATTATTTGATTTGTCTATATATACAGGGATTTTTCTTTTGCTCAGATAGTAAAAAGTACAGCTTTCACCATGTGCGCGGTATGTCGTCTGACAATCTACAGCGTCCAAATTCCAGTGTGCACAATAAGACTGCATTTGTAATTTTTCCTTTTTATCGAATCCACAATATATTGGTGTCCAATTGTCGGGAATTTCTTGCCTTATCCATAATTACAAAAGTTTGTTCGACACCTTGAATAGAGTCGATTCGAAATTCAACGGTATGGGGACTTGTGTTAGCTCATTTGTGGAACTTGTCATGCGCCCCTAAACTGGGAAATCAGTCATATTTCACTTGTTTATAACTTTTTTCCAGTAAAAGAAATATTTTCAAAATGGGTATCAAATTGTGTGCAATTATTTGATATGTCTATGTTTACAGGCATTTTTCATTTGCTCAGATAGTAAAAAGTACAGCTTTCACCATGTGCGCGGCATGACGTCTGACAATTTACAGCGTCCGAATTCCAGTGTGCACAAAAAGACTGCATTTCTACTTTTTCCTTTTTATAGAAACCACAAAATATTGGTGTCAAATTGTCGGGAATTTCTTGCCTTATCCATAATTACAAAAGTTTGTTCGACACCTTGAATAGAGTCGAGGCAAAATTCAACGGTATGGGGACTAGTGTTAGCTCATTTGCCGAAATTTTCATGCGGACCTAAACTGGGTAATCAGTCATAATTCACTTTTTTATAACTTTTATCCAGTAAAAGAAATATTTTCAAAATGGGTATCAAATTGTGTGCTATTATTTGATTTGTCTATGTATACAGGGATTTTTCTTTTGCTCAGATAGTAAAAAGTACAGCTTTCACCATGTGCGTGGTATGTCGTCTGACAATCTACAACGTCCAAATTCCAGTGTGCACAATAAGACTGCATTTGTAATTTTTCCTTTTTATTGAATCCACAATATATTGGTGTCCAATTGTCGGGAATTTCTTGCCTTATCCATAATTACAAAAGTTTTTCCGACACCTTGATTAGAGTCGAGTCGAAATTCAACGGTATGGGGACTTGTGTTAGCTCATTTGCGGAAATTGTCATGCGGCCCTTATCTGGGAAATCAGTGATATTTCACATGTTTATAACTTTTTTCCAGTAAAAGAAATATTTTCAAAATGGGTATCAAATTGTGTGCAATTATTTGATTTGTCTATGTTTACAGGGATTTTTCATTTGCTCAAATAGTAAAAAGTACAGCTTTCACCATGTGCGCGTTATGTGGTCTGACAATTTACAGCGTCCGAATTCCAGTGTGCACAATAAGACTGCATTTGTAATTTTTCCTTTTTATCGAATACACAATATATTGGTGTCCAATTGTCGGGAATTCCTTACCTTATCCATAATTACAAAAGTTTGTTCGACACCTTGAATAGAGTCGAGGCAAAATTCATCGGTATATGCACTAGTGTTAGCTCATTTGCGGCAATTATCATGCTGACCTAAACTGGGTAATCAGTCATAATTCACTTTTTTATAACTTTTTTACAGTAAAAGAAATATTTTCAAAATGGGTATCAAATTGTGTGCAATTATTTGATTTGTCTATGTATACAAGGATTTTTCTTTTGCTCAGATAGTAAAAAGTACAGCTTTCACCATGTGCGCGGTATGTCGTCTGACAATATACAGCGTCCGAATTCCAGTGTGAACAATAAGAATGCATTTGTAATTTTTCCTTTTTATAGAATCCACAAAATATTGCTGTCCAATTGTCGGGAATTTCTTGCCTTATCCATAATTACAAAAGTTTGTTCGACACCTTGAATAGAGTCGAGGCAAAATTCAACGGTATGGGGACTAGTGTTAGCTCATTTGCGGAAATTTTCCTGCGGACCTAAACTGTGTAATCAGTCATAATTCACTTTTTTATAACTTTTTTCCAGTAAAAGAAATATTTTCAAAATGGGTATCAAATTGTGTGCTATTATTTGATTTGTCTATGTATACAGGGATTTTTCTTTTGCTCAGATAATAAAAAGTACAGCTTTCACCATGTGCGCGGTATGTCGTCTGACAATTTACAGCGTCCGAATTCCAGTGTGCACAATAAGACTGCATTTGTAATTTTTCCTTTTTATCGAATCCACAATATATTGGTGTCCAATTGTCGGGAATTCCTTACCATATCCATAATTACGAAAGTTTTTTCGACACCTTGAATAGAGTCGATTCGAAATTCAACGGTATGGGGAGTTGTGTTAGCTCATTTGTGGAACTTGTCATGCGCCCCTAAACTGGGAAATCAGTGATATTTCACTTGTTTATAACTTTTTTCCAGTAAAAGAAATATTTTCAAAATGGGTATCAAATTTCTGTGAAATTATTTGATTTGTCTATGTTTACAGGGATTTTTCATTTGCTCAGATAGTAAAAAGTACAGCTTTCACCATGTGCCCGGCATGACGTCTGACAATTTACAGCGACCGAATTCCAGTGTGCACAATAAGAATGCATTTCTACTTTTTCCTTTTTAGAGAATCCACAAAATATTGCTGTCCAATTGTCAGGAATTTCTTGCCTTATCCATAATTACAAAAGTTTTTTCGACACCTTGATTAGAGTCGGGTCGAAATTCAACGGTATGGGGACATGTGTTAGCTCATTTGCGGAAATTTTCATGCGGCCCTAAACTGGGAAATCAGTGATATTTCACTTATCTATAACTTTTTTCCAGCAAAAGAAATATTTTCATAATGGGTATCAAATTGTGTGAAATTATTTGATTTGTCTATGTTTACAGGGATTTTTCATTTGCTCAGATAGTAAAAAGTACAGCTTTCACCATGTGCGCGGTATGTCGTCTGACAATTTACAGCGTCCGAATTCCAGTGTGCACAATAAGACTGCATTTGTAATTTTTCCTTTTTATCGAATCCACAATATATTGGTGTCCAATTGTCGAGAATTCCTTACCTTATCCATAACTACGAAAGTTTTTTCGACACCTTGAATAGAGTCGGGTCGAAATTCAACGGTATGGGGACTTGTGTTAGCTCATTTGTGGAAATTGTCATGCGGCCCTAAACTGTGAAATCAGTCATAATTCACTTGTTTATAACTTTTTTCCAGTAAAAGAAATATTTTCAAAATGCGTATCAAATTGTGTGCAATTATTTGATTTTTATATGTTTACAGGGATTTTTCTTTTGCTCAGATAGTAAAAAGTACAGCTTTCACCATGTGCGCGGTATGTCGTTTGACAATTTACAGCTTCCGAATTGCAGTGTGCACAATAAGAATGCATTTCTAGTTTTTTCTTTTTAGAGAATCCACAAAATATTGGTGTCAAATTGTCATGAATTTCTTGCCTTATCCATAATTACAAAAGTTTTTTCGACACCTTGAATAGAGTCGAGGCAAAATTCAACGGTATGGGGACTAGTGTTAGCTCATTTGCGGAAATTTTCATGCGGACCTAAACTGGGTAATCTGTCATAATTCACATTTTTATAACTTTTTTCCAGTAAAAGAAATATTTTAAAAATGGGTATCAAATTGTCTGCAATTATTTGATTTGTCTATGTATACAAGGATTTTTCATTTGCTCAGATAGTAAAAAGTACAGCTTTCTCCATGTGCGCGGTATGTCGTCTGACAATTTACAGCGTCCGAATTCCAGTGTGCACAATAAGACTGCATTTGTAATTTTTCCTTTTTATCGAATCCACAATATATTCGTGTCAAATTGTCTAGAATTTCTTGCCTTATCCATAATTACAAAAGTTTTTCCGACACCTTGATTAGAGTCGAGTCGAAATTCAACGGTATGGGGACTTTTGTTAGCTCATTTGCGGAAATTGTCATGCGGCCCTAAACTGGGAAATCAGTGATATTTCTCTTGTTTATAACTTTTTCCACTAAAAGAAATATTTTCAAAATGGCTATCAAATTGTGTGAAATTATTTGATTTGTCTATGTTTACAGGGATTTTTCATTTGCTCAGATAGTAAAAAGTACAGCTTTCAGCATGTGCGCGGTATGTCGTCTGACAATTTACAGCGTCCGAATTCCAGTGTGCACAATAAGACTGCATTTGTAATTTTTCCTTTTTATCGAATCCACAATATATTGGTGTCCAATTGTCAGGAATTCCTTACTTTATCTATAATTACGAAAGTTTTTTCGACACCTTGAATATAGACGATTCGAAATACAACGGTATGGGGACTACTGTTAGCTCATTTGCGGAAATTTTCATGCGGACCTAAACTGGGTAATCAGTCCTAATTCACTTTTTTATAACTTTTCTTCAGTAAAAGAAATATTTTCAAAATGGGTATGAAATTGTGTGCAATTATTTGATTTGTCTATGTCTACAGGGATTTTTCTTTTGTTCAGATAGTAAAAAGTACAGCTTTCACCATGTGCGCGGTATGTCGTCTGACAATATACAGCGTCCGATTTCCAGTGTCAACAATAAGAATGCATTTGTAATTTTTCCTTTTTATAGAATCCACAAAATATTCCTGCCAATTGTCGGGAATTTCTTGCCTTATCCATAATTACAAAAGTTTATTCGACACCTTGAATAGAGTCGAGGCAAAATTCAACGGTATGGGGACTAGTGTTAGCTCATTTGCGGAAATTTTCATGCGGACCTAAACTGGGTAATCAGTCATAATTCACTTTTTTATAACTTTTTTCCAGTAAAAGAAATATTTTCAAAATGGGTATAAAAATGTGTGAAATTATTTGATTTATCTATGTTTACAGGGATGTTTCATTTGGTCAGATAGTAAAAAGTACAGCTTTCACTATGTGCGCGGTATGTCGTCTGACAATTTACAGCGTCCGAATTCCAGGGTGCGCAATAAGACTGCATTTCTAATTGTTCCTTCTTATCGAATGTAAAAGATATTGGTGTCCAATTGTCGGGAATTTCTCACGTTATCTATAATGAAAAGTTTTTCGACACTTTGAATAGAGTCGATTTGAAATTCAACGGTATGGGGACTTGTGTTAGCTCATTTGTGGAAATTGTCATGCGGCCCTAAACTGGATAATCAGTCATATTTCACTTGTTTATAACTTTTTTCCAGTAAAAGAAATATTTTCAAAATGGGTATCAAATTGTGTGCAATTATTTGATATGTCTATGTTTACAGGGATTTTTCATTTGCTCAGATAGTGAAAAGTACAGCTTTCACCATGTGCGCGGCATGACGTCTGACAATTTACAGCGACCGAATTCCAGTGTGCACAATAAGAATGCTTTTCTACTTTTTCCTTTTTAGAGAATCCACAAAATATTGGTGTCAAATTGTCGGGAATTTCTTGCCTTATCCATAATTACAAAATTTTTTCGACACGTTGAATAGAGTCGAGGCGAAATTTAACGGTATGGGGACTAGTGTTAGCTGATTTGCGGAAATTGTCATGCGGGCCTAAACTGGGAAATCAGTGATATTTCACTTGTTTATAACTTTTTTCCAGTAAAACAAATATTTTCAAAATGGGTATCAAATTGTGTGCAATTATTTGATATGTCTATGTTTACAGGGATTTTTCATTTGCTCAGATAGTAAAAAGTACAGCTTTCACCCTGTGCGCGTTTTGTCGTCTGACAATTTACAGCGTCCGAATTCCAGTGTGCACAATAAGACTGCATTTGTAATTTTTCCTTTTTATCGAATCCACAATATATTGGTGTCCAATTGTCGGGAATTCCTTACCTTATCCATAATTACGAAAGTTTGTTCGACACCTTGAATAGAGTCGAGGCAAAATTCAACGGTATGGGGACTAGTGTTAGCTCATTTGCGGAAATTTTCATGCGGACCTAAACTGGGTAATCAGTCATAATTCACTTTTTTATAACTTTTTTCCAGTAAAAGAAATATTTTCAAAATGGGTATCAAATTGTGTGCTATTATTTGATTTGTCTATGTATACAGGGATTTTTCTTTTGCTCAGATAGTAAAAAGGACAGCTTTCACCATGTGCGTGGTATGTCGTCTGACAATCTACAACGTCCAAATTCCAGTGTGCACAATAAGACTGCATTTGTAATTTTTCCTTTTTATCGAATCCACAATATATTGGTGTCCAATTGTCGGGAATTTCTTGCCTTATCCATAATTACAAAAGTTTTTCCGACACCTTGATTAGAGTCGAGTCAAAATTCAACGGTATGGGGACTTGTGTTAGCTCATTTGCGGAAATTGTCATGCGGCCCTTATCTGGGAAATCAGTGATATTTCACATGTTTATAACTTTTTTCCAGTAAAAGAAATATTTTCAAAATGGGTATCAAATTGTGTGCAATTATTTGATATGTCTATGTTTACAGGGATTTTTCATTTGCTCAAATAGTAAAAAGTACAGCTTTCACCATGTGCGCGTTATGTCGTCTGACAATTTACAGCGTCCGAATTCCAGTGTGCACAATAAGACTGCATTTGTAATTTTTCCATTTCATCGAATCCACAATATATTGGTGTCCAATTGTCGGTAATTCCTTACCTTATCCATAATTACAAAAGTTTGTTCGACACCTTGAATAGAGTCGAGGCAAAATTCAACGGTATGTGGACTAGTGTTAGCTCATTTGCGGAAATTTTCATGCGCCCCTAAACTGGGAAATCTGTGATATTTCACTTGTTTATAACTTTTTTCCAGTAAAAGAAATATTTTCAAAATGGGTATCAAATTGTGTGCAATTATTTGATATGTCTATGTTTACAGGGATTTTTCATTTGCTCAGATAGTAAAAAGTCCTGCTTTCACCATGTACGCGGCATGACGTCTGACAATATACAGCGTCCGAATTCCACTGTGCACAATAAGACTGCATTTGTAATTTTTACATTTTATAGAATCCACAAAATATTGGTGTCAAATTGTCGAGAATTTCTTGCCTTATCCATAATTACAAAAGTTTGTTCGACACCTTGAATAGAGTCGAGGCAAAATTCAACGGTATGGGGACTAGTGTTTGCTCATTTGCGGAAATTTTCATGCGGACCTAAACTGGGTAATCAGTCATAATTCACGTTTTTATAACTTTTTTCCAGTAAAAGAAATATTTTCAAAATGGTTATAAAATTGTGTGCAATTATTTGATTTGTCTATGTTTACAGGGATTTTTCATTTGCTCAAGTAGTAAAAAGTACAGCTTTCACCATGTGCGCGTTAAGTCGTCTGACAATTTACAGCGTCCGAATTCCAGTGTGCACAATAAGACTGCATTTGTAATTTTTCCTTTTTATAGAATCTTCAAAATATTGGTGTCAAATTGTCGAGAATTTCTTGCCTTATCCATAATTACAAAAGTTTGTTCGACACCTTGAATAGAGTCGATTCAAAATTCAACGGTATGGGGACTTGTGTTAGCTCATTTGTGGAAATTGTCATGCGGCCCTAAACTGGGAAATCAGTGATATTTCACTTGTCTATAACTTTTTTCCAGTAAAAGAAATATTTTCAAAATGGGTATCAAATTGTGTGAAATTATTTGATTTGTCTATGTTTACAGGGATTTTTCATTTGCTCAGATAGTAAAAAGTACAGCTTTCACCATGTGCGCGGTATGTCGTCTGACAATTTACAGCGTCCGAATTCCAGTGTGGACAATAAGACTGCATTTGTAATTTTTCCTTTTTATCGAATCCACAATATATTGGTGTCCAATTGTCGGGAATTCCTTACCTTATCCATAATTGCAAAAGTTTGTTCGACACCTTGAATAGAGTCGAGGCAAAATTCAACGGTATGGGGACTAGTGTTAGCTCATTTGCGGAAATTTTCATGCGGACCTAAACTGGGTAATCAGTCATAATTCACTTTTTTATAACTTTTTTCCAGTAAAAGAAATATTTTCAAAATGGGTATCAAATTGTGTGCTATTATTTGATTTGTCTATGTATACAGGGATTTTTCTTTTGCTCAGATAGTAAAAAGTACAGCTTTCACCATGTGCGCGGTATGTCGTCTGACAATTTACAGCGTCCGAATTCCAGTGTGCACAATAAGACTGCTTTTGTAATTTTTCCTTTTTATCGAATCCACAATATATTGGTGTCCAATTGTCGGGAATTCCTTACCATATCCATAATTACGAAAGTTTTTTCGACACCTGGAATAGAGTCGATTCGAAATTCAACGGTATAGGGGACTTGTGTTAGCTCATTTGTGGAACTTGTCATGCGCCCCTAAACTGGGAAATCAGTGATATTTCACTTGTTTATAACTTTTTTCCAGTAAAACAAATATTTTCAAAATGGGTATCAAATTGTGTGCAATTATTTGATATGTCTATGTTTACAGGGATTTTTCATTTGCTCAGATAGTAAAAAGTCCTGCTTTCACCATGTGCGCGGTATGTCGTCTGAAAATATACAGCGTCCGAATTCCAGTGTGAACAATAAGAATGCATTTGTAATTTTTCATTTTTATAGAATCCACAAAATATTGCTGTCCAATTGTCGGGAATTTCTTGCCGTATCCATAATTACAAAAGTTTGTTCGACACCTTGAATAGAGTCGAGGCAAAATTCAACGCTATGGGGACTAGTGTTAGCTCATTTGCGGAAATTTTCATGCGGTCCTAAACTGGGTAATCAGTATATAATTCACTTTTTTATAACTTTTTTCCAGTAAAAGAAATATTTTCAAAATGGGTATCAAATTGTGTGCTATTATTTGATTTGTCTATGTATACAGGGATTTTTCTTTTGCTCAGATAGTAAAAAGTACAGCTTTCACCATGTGCGCGGTATGTCGTCTGACAATCTACAGCGTCCAAATTCCAGTGTGCACAATAAGACTGCATTTGTAATTTTTCCTTTTTATCGAATCCACAAAATATTGCTGTCCAATTGTCAGGAATTTCTTGCCTTATCCATAATTACAAAAGTTTTTTCGACACCTTGATTAGAGTCGGGTCGAAATTCAACGGTATGGGGACTTGTGTTAGCTCATTTGCGGAAATTTTCAAGCGGCCCTAAACTGGGAAATCAGTGATATTTCACTTGTCTATAACTTTTTTCCAGTAAAAGAAATATTTTCAAAATGGATATCAAATTGTGTGAAATTATTTGATTTGTCTATGTTTACAGGGATTTTTCATTTGCTCAGATAGTAAAAAGTGCAGCTTTCACCATGTGCGCGGTATGTCGTCTGACAATTTACAGCGTCCGAATTCCAGAGTGCACAATAAGACTGCATTTGTAATTTTTCCTTTTTATCGAATCCACAATATATTGGTGTCCAATTGTCGGGAATTCCTTACCTTATCCATAATTACAAAAGTTTTTTCGACACCTTGAATAGAGTCGATTCGAAATTCAACGGTATGGGGACTTGTGTTAGCTCATTTGTGGAAATTGTCATGCGGCCCTAAACTGGGAAATCTGTGATATTTCACATGTTTATAACTTTTTTCCAGTAAAAGAAATATTTTCAAAATGGTTATCAAATTGTGTGCAATTATTTGATTTGTATATGTTTACAGGGATTTTTCATTTGCTCCGGTAGTAAAAAGTACAGCTTTCACCCTGTGCGCGGTATCTCGTTTGACAATTTACAGCGTCCGAATTGCAGTGTGCACAATAAGAATGCATTTCTACTTTTTTCTTTTTAGAGAATCCACAAAATATTGGTGTCAAATTGTCGTGAATTTCTTGCCTTATCCATAAATACAAAAGTTTTTTCGACACGTTGAATAGAGTCGAGACGAAATTTAACGGTATGGGGACTTGTGTTAGCTCATTTGCGGAAATTGTCATGCGGCCCTAAACTGGGAAATCAGTGATATTTCACTTGTTTATAACTTTTTTCCAGTAAAAGAAATATTTTCAAAATGGGTATCAAATTGTGTGCAATTATTTGATTTTTCTATGTTTACAGGGATGTTTCATTTGCTCAGATAATAAAAAGTACAGCTTTCACAATGTGCGCGTTATGTCGTCTGACAATTTAGAGCGTTCGAATTCCAATGTGCACAATAAGACTGCATTTGTAATTTTCCCTTTTTATCGAATCCACAATATATTGGTGTCCAATTGTCGGGAATTCCTTACCTTATCCATAATTACAAAAGTTTTTTCGACACCTTGAATAGAGTCGAGGCAAAATTCAACGGTATGGGGACTAGTGTTTGCTCATTTGCGGAAATTTTCATGCGGACCTAAACTGGAAAATCAATGATATTTCACATGTTTATAACTTTTTTCCAGTAAAAGAAATATTTTCAAAATGGGTATCAAATTGTGTGCAATTATTTGATTTGTCTATGTTTACGTGGATTTTTCATTTGCTCAGATAGTAAAAAGTACAGCTTTCACCATGTGCACGGTATGTCGTTTGACAATTTACAGCGTCCGAATTCCAGTGTGCACAATAAGAATGCTTTTCTACTTTTTCCTTTTTAGAGAATCCACAAAATATTGGTGTCAAATTGTCGGGAATTTCTTGCCTTATCCATAATTACAAAATTTTTTCGACACGTTGAATAGAGTCGAGGCGAAATTTAACGGTATGGGGACTAGTGTTAGCTGATTTGCGGAAATTGTCATGCGGCCCTAAACTGGGAAATCAGTGATATTTCACTTGTTTATAACTTTTTTCCAGTAAAAGAAATATTTTCAAAATGGGTATCAAATTGTGTGCAATTATTTGATTTATCTATGTTTGCAGGGATGTTTCATTTGGTCAGATAGTAAAAAGTACAGCTTTCACGATGTGCGCGGTATGTCGTCTGACAATATACAGCGTCCGAATTCCAGTGTGCACAATAAGAATGCATTTGTAATTTTTCCTTTTTATAGAATCCACAAAATATTGCGGTCCAATTGTCGGGAATTTCTTGCCTTATACATAATTACAAAAGTTTTTTCGACACCTTGATTAGAGTCGAGTCGAAATTCAACGGTATGTGGACTTGTGTTAGCTCATTTGCGGAAATTGTCATGCGGCCCTAAACTGGGAATTCAGTGATATTTCACATGTTTATAACTTTTTTCCAGTAAAAGAAATATTTTTAAAATGGGTATCAAATTGTGTGCAATTATTTGATTTGTCTATGTTTACAGGGATTTTTCATTTGCTCAGATAGTAAAAAGTACAGCTTTCACCATGTGCGCGTTATGTCTTCAGACGATTTACAGCGTCCGAATTCCAGTGTGCACAATAAGACTGCATTTGTAATTTTTCCTTTTTATAGAATCCACAAAATATTGGTGTCACATTGTCGGAAATTTCGTGCCTTATCCATAATTACAAAAGTTTGTTCGACACCTTGAATAGAGTCGAGGCAAAGTTCAACGGTATGGGGACTATTGTTAGCTCATTTGCGGAAATTTTCATGCGGACCGAAACTGGGTAATCAGTCATTATTCACGTTTTTATAACTTTTTTCCAGTAAAAGAAATATTTTCAAAATGGTTATCAAGTTCTGCGCAATTATTTGATATGTCTATGTTTACAGGGATTTTTCATTTGCTCAGATAGTAAAAAGTACAGCTTTCACCGTGTGCGCGGCATGACGTCTGACAATTTATAGCGTCCGAATTTCAGTGTGCACAATAAGAATGCATTTCTACTTTTTCCTTTTTAGAGAATCCACAAAATATTGGTGTCAAATTGTCGCTAATTTCTTGCCTTATCCATAATTACAAAAGTTTTTTCGACACGTTGAATGGAGTCGAGGCAAAATTCAACGGTATGGGGACTAGTGTTAGCTCATTTGCGGAAATTGTCATGCGGCCTTAAACTGGGAAATCAGTGATATTTCACTTGTTTATAACTTTTTTCCAGTGAAAGAAATATTTTCAAAATGGGTATCAAATTGTGTGAAATTATTTGATTTGTCTATGTTTACAGGGATTTTTCATTTGCACAGATAGTAAAAAGTACAGCTTTCACCATGTGCGCGGCATGACGTCTGACAATTTACAGCGTCCGAATTCCTGTGTGCACAATAAGACTGCATTTCTCCTTTTTTTTTTTATAGAATCCACAAAATATTGGTGTCAAAAATTCGCGAATTTCTTGCGTTATCCATAATTACAAAAGTTTTTTCGACACGTTGAATAGAGTCGAGGCGAAATTTAACGGTATGGGGACTTGTGTTAGCTCATTTGCGGAAATTGTCAGGCGGCCCTAAACTGGGAAATCAGTGATATTTCACTTGTTTATAACTTTTTTCCAGTAAAAGAAATATTTTCAAGATGGGTATCAAATTGTGTGAAATTATTTGATTTGTCTATGTATACAGGGATTTTTCTTTTGCTCAGATAGTAAAAAGTACAGCTTTCACCATGTGCGCGGTATGTCGTCTGAAGATTTACAGCGTCCGAATTCCAGCGTACACAATAAGACTGCATTTGTAATTTTTCCTTTTTATCGAATCCACAATATATTGGTGTCAAATTGTCGTGAATATCTTGCCTTATCCATAATTACAAAAGTTTTTTCGACACCTTGATTAGAGTCGAGTTGAAATTCAACGGTATGGGGACTTGTGTTAGCTCATTTGCGGAAATTGTCATGCGGCCCTAAACTGGGAATTCAGTGATATTTCACATGTTTATAACTTTTTTCCAGTAAAAGAAATATTTTTAAAATGGGTATCAAATTGTGTGCAATTATTTGATTTGTCTATGTTTACAGGGATTTTTCATTTGCTCAGATAGTAAAAAGTACAGCTTTCACCATGTGCGCGTTATGTCTTCAGACGATTTACAGCGTCCGAATTCCAGTGTGCACAATAAGACTGCATTTGTAATTTTTCCTTTTTATAGAATCCACAAAATATTGGTGTCACATTGTCGGAAATTTCGTGCCTTATCCATAATTACAAAAGTTTGTTCGACACCTTGAATAGAGTCGAGGCAAAGTTCAACGGTATGGGGACTATTGTTAGCTCATTTGCGGAAATTTTCATGCGGACCGAAACTGGGTAATCAGTCATTATTCACGTTTTTATAACTTTTTTCCAGTAAAAGAAATATTTTCAAAATGGGTATCAAGTTCTGCGCAATTATTTGATATGTCTATGTTTACAGGGATTTTTCATTTGCTCAGATAGTAAAAAGTACAGCTTTCACCGTGTGCGCGGCATGACGTCTGACAATTTATAGCGTCCGAATTTCAGTGTGCACAATAAGAATGCATTTGTAATTTTTCCGTTTTATCGAATCCACAATATATTGGTGTCCAATTGTCGGGAATTCCTTACCTTATCCATAATTACAAAAGTTTTTTAGACACCTTGAATAGAGTCGATTCGAAATTCAACGGTATGGGGACTTGTGTTAGCTCATTTGTGGAAATTGTCATGCGGCCCTAAACTGGGAAATCAGGCATAATTCACGTTTTTATAACGTTTTTACAGTAAAAGAAATATTTTCAAATTGGGTATAAAATTGTGTGCAATTATTTGATATGTCTATGTTTACAGGGATTTTTCATTTGCTCAGACAGTAAAAAGTACAGCTTTCACCATGTGCGCGGCATGACGTCTGACAATTTATAGCGTCCGAATTCCAGTGTGCACAATAAGAATGCATTTCTACTTTTTCCTTTTTATCGAATCCATAAAATATTGGTGTCAAATTGTCATGAATTTCTTGCCTTATCCATAATTACAAAAGTTTTTTCGACACCTTGATTAGAGTCGAGTCGAAATTCAACGGTATGGGGACTAGTGTTAGCTCATTTGCGGAAATTTTCATGCGGACCTAAACTGGGTAATCAGTCATAATTCACTTTTTTATAACTTTTTTCCAGTAAAAGAAATATTTTCAAAATGGGTATCAAATTGTGTGCAATTATTTGATTTGTCTATGTATACAGGGATTTTTCTTTTGCTCAGATAGTAAAAAGTACAGCTTTCACCATGTGCGCGGTATGTCGTCTGACAATATACAGCGTCCGAATTCAAGTGTGAACAATAAGAATGCATTTGTAATTTTTCCTTTTTATAGAATCTACAAAATATTGCTGTCCAATTGTCGGGAATTTCTTGCCTTATCCATAATTACAAAAGTTTGTTCGACACCTTGAATAGAGTCGAGGCATAATTCAACGGTATGGGGAGTAGTGTTAGCTCATTTGCGGAAATTTTCATGCGGACCTAAACTGGGTAATCAGTCATAATTCACTTTTTTATAACTTTTTTCCAGTAAAAGAAATATTTTCAAAATGGATATCAAATTGTGTACAATTATTTGATTCGTCTATGTATACAGGGGTTTTTCATTTGCTCAGATAGTAAAAAGTACAGCTTTCACCATGTGCGCAGTATGTCGTCTGACAATTTACAGCCTCCGAATTCCAGTGTGCACAATAAGACTGCATTTGTAATTTTTCCTTTTTATCGAATCCACAATATATTGGTGTCCAATTGTCGGGAATTCCTTACCTTATCCATAATTACAAAAGTTTGTTCGACACCTTGAATAGAGTCGATTCGAAATTCAACGGTATGGGGACTTGTGTTAGCTCATTTGTGGAAATTGTCATGCGGCCCTAAACTGGGAAATCAGTCATAATTCACTTGTTTATAACTGTTTTCCAGTAAAAGAAATATTTTCAAAATGGGTATCAAATTGTGTGCAATTATTTGATATGTCTATGTTTACAGGGATTTTTCATTTGCTCAGATAGTAAAAAGTACAGCTTTCACCATGTGCGCGGTATGTCGTCTGACAATTTACAGCTTCCGAATTCCAGTATGCACAATAAGACTGCATTTCTACTTTTTCCTTTTTATAGAATCCACAAAATATTGGTGTCAAATTGCAGAGAATTTCTTGCCTTATCCATAATTACAAAAGTTTTTTCGACACGTTGAATGGAGTCGAGGCAAAATTCAACGGTATGGGGACTAGTGTTAGCTCATTTGCGGAAATTGTCATGCGGCCTTAAACTGGGAAATCAGTGATATTTCACTTGTTTATAACTTTTTTCCAGTGAAAGAAATATTTTCAAAATGGGTATCAAATTGTGTGAAATTATTTGATTTGTCTATGTTTACAGGGATTTTTCATTTGCACAGATAGTAAAAAGTACAGCTTTCACCATGTGCGCGGCATGACGTCTGACAATTTACAGCGTCCGAATTCCTGTGTGCACAATAAGACTGCATTTCTCCTTTTTTTTTTTATAGAATCCACAAAATATTGGTGTCAAAAATTCGCGAATTTCTTGCGTTATCCACAATTACAAAAGTTTTTTCGACACGTTGAATAGAGTCGAGGCGAAATTTAACGGTATGGGGACTTGTGTTAGCTCATTTGCGGAAATTGTCATGCGGCCCTAAACTGGAAAATCAGTGATATTTCACTTGTTTATAACTTTTTTCCATTAAAAGAAATATTTTCAAAATGGGTATCAAATTGTGTACAATTATTTGTTTGGTCTATGTATACAGGGGTTTTCATTTGCTCAGATAGTAAAAAGTACAGCTTTCACCATGTGCGCTGTATGTCGTCTGACAATTTACAGCCTCCGAATTCCAGTGTGCACAATAAGACTGCATTTGTAATTTTTCCTTTTTATCGAATCCACAATATATTGATGTCCAATTGTCGGGAATTCCTTACCTTATCCATAATTACAAAAGATTTTTCGACACCCTGAATAGAGTCGATTCGAAATTCAACGGTATTGGGACTTGTGTTAGCTCATTTGTGGAAATTGTCATGCGGCCCTAAACTGGGAAATCAGTGATATTTCACTTGTTTATAACTTTTTTCCAGTAAAAGAAATATTTTCAAAATGGGTATCAAATTGTGTGCAATTATTTCATATGTCTATGCTTTCAGGGATTTTTCATTTGCTCCGATAGTAAAAAGTACAGCTTTCACCATGTGCGCGGCATGACGTCTGACAATTTACAGCGTCCGAATACCAGTGTGCACAATAAGACTGCATTTCTACTTTTTCCTTTTTATAGAATCCACAAAATATTGCTGTCCAATTGTCGGGAATTTCTTGCCTTATCCATAATTACAAAAGTTTTTTCGACTCATTGAATAGAGTCGAGGCGAAATTTAACGGTATTGGGACTTGTGTTAGCTCATTTGCTGAAATTGTCATCCGGACCTAAACTGGGTAATCAGTCATATTTCACTTGTTTATAACTTTTTTCCAGTAAAAGATATATTTTCAAAATGGGTATCAAATTGTGTGCAATTATTTGATATGTCTATGTTTACAGGGATTTTTCATTTGCTCAGATAGTAAAAAGTACAGCTTTCACCATGTGCGCGGCATGACGTCTGACAATTTACAGCGTCCGAATACCAGTGTGCACAATAAGACTGTATTTCTAATTTTTCCTTTTTATCGAATCCACAAAATATTGCTGTCCAATTGTCGGGAATGTCTTAACTTATCCATAATTACAAAAGTTTTATCGACACCTTGAATAGAGTCGAGGCGAAATTCAACGGTATGGGGACTTGTGTTAGCTCATTTCGGAAATTGTCATGCAGCCCTAATCTGGGAAATCAGTCATATTTCACTTGTTTATAACTTTTTTCCAGTATAAGAAATATTTTCAAAATGGATATCAAATTGTGTGCAATTATTTGATTCGTCTATGTATACAGGGGTTTTTCATTTGCTCCGATAGTAAAAAGTACAGCTTTCACCATGTGCGCGGTATGTCGTCTGACAATTTACAGCCTCCGAATTCCAGTGTGCACAATAAGACTGCATTTGTAATTTTTCCTTTTTATCGAATCCACAATATATTGCTGTTTAATTGTCGGGAATGTCTTAAATTATACATAATTACAAAAGTTTTATCGACACCTTGAATACAGTCGAGGCGAAATTCAACGGTATGGGGACTTGTGTTAGCTCATTACGGAAATTGTCATGCAGCCCTAATCTGGGAAATCAGTCATATTTCACTTGTTCATAACTTTTTTCCAGTATAAGAAATATTTTCAAAATGGGTATCAAATTGTGTGCAATTATTTGATTTGACTATGTTTACAGGGAGTTTTCATTTGGTCAGATAGTAAAAAGTACAGCTTTCAACATGAGCGCGGTATGTCGTCTGACAATTTAAAGCGTCCGAATACCAGTGTGCATAATAAGACTGCATTTCTACTTTTTCCTTTTTATAGAATCCACAAAATATTGCTGTCAAATTGTCGAGAATTTCTTGCCTTATCCATAATTACACAAGTTTTTTCGACTCATTGAATAGAGTCGAGGCGAAATTTAACGGTATTGGGACTTGTGTTAGCTCATTTGCGGAAATTGTCATGCGGACCTAAACTGGGAAATCAGTGATATTTCACTTGTTTATAACTTTTTTCCAGTAAAAGAAATATTTTCAAAATGGGTATCAAATTGTGTGCAATTATTTGATATGTCTATGCTTTCAGGGATTTTTCATTTGCTCCGATAGTATAAAGTACAGCTTTCAACATGTTCGCGGCATGACGTCTGACAATTTACAGCGTCCGAATACCAGTGTGCACAATAAGACTGCATTTCTACTTTTTCCTTTTTATAGAATCCACAAAATATTGCTGTCCAATTGTCGGGAATTTCTTGCCTTATCCATAATTACAAAAGTTTTTTCGACTCATTGAATAGAGTCGAAGCGAAATTTAACGGTATTGGGACTTGTGTTAGCTCATTTGCTGAAATTGTCATCCGGACCTAAACTGGGTAATCAGTCATATTTCACTTGTTTATAACTTTTTTCCAGTAAAAGAAATATTTTCAAAATGGGTATCAAATTGTGTGAAATTATTTGATTTATCTATGTTTACAGGGATTTTTCATTTGGTCAGATAGTAAAAAGTACAGCTTTCACCATGTGCGCGGTATGTCGTCTGACAATTTACAGCGTCCGAATTCCAGTGTGCACAATAAGACTGCATTTGTAATTTTTCCTTTTTATCGAATCCACAATATATTGGTGTCCAATTGTCGGGAATTCCTTACCTTATCCATAATTACAAAATTTTTTTCGACACCTTGAATACAGTCGAGGCGAAATTCAACGGTATGGGGACTTGTGTTAGCTCATTTGTGGAAATTGTCATGCGGCCCTAAACTGGGAAATCAGTCATATTCACTTGTTTGTAACTTTTTTCCAGTAAAAGAAATATTTTCAAAATGGGTATCAAATTGTGTACAATTATTTGGTTGGTCTATGTATACAGGGATTTTTCATTTGGTCAGATAGGAAAAAGTACAGCTTTCACCATGTGCGCGGTATGTCGTCTGACAATTTTCAGCGTCCGAATTCCAGTGTGCACAATAAGACTGTATTTCTAATTTTTCCTTTTTATCGAATCCACAAAATATTGCTGTCAAATTGTCGGGAATGTCTTAACTTATCCATAATTACAAAAGTTTTATCAACACCTTGAATAGAGTCGAGGCGAAATTCAACGGTATGGGGACTTGTGGTAGCTCATTTGCGGAAATTGTCATGCGGCCCTAAACTAGGAAATCAGTCATATTTCACTTGTTTATAACTTTTTTCCAGTATAAGAAATATTTTCAAAATGGGTATCAAATTGTGTGCAATTATTTGATTTGACTATATTTACAGGGATTTTTCATTTGGTCAGATAGTAAAAAGTACAGCTTTCAACATGAGCGCGGTATGTCGTCTGACAATTTACAGCGTCCGGATTCTAGGGTGCACAATAAGACTGCATTTGTAATTTTTCCTTTTCATAGAATCCACAAAATATTGCTGTGCAATTGTCGGGAATTCCTTACCTTATCCATAATTACAAAAGTTTTTTCGACACCTTGTATAGAGTCGAGGCAAAATTCAACGGTATGGGGACTAGTGTTAGCTCATTTGCGGAAATTTTCATGCGGACATAAACTGGGTAATCAGTCATAATTCACTTTTTTATAACTTTTTTCCAGTAAAAGAAATATTTTCAAAATGGGTATCAAATTGTGTGCAATTATTTGATTTGTCTATGTATACAGGGATTTGTCTTCTGCTCAGATAGTAAAAAGTACAGCTTTCACCATGTGCGCGGTATGTCGTCTGACAATCTACAGCGTCCGAATTCCAGTTTGCACAATATGACTGCATTTGTAATTTTTCCTTTTTATCGAATCCACAAAATATTGGTGTCCAATTGTCGGGAATTTCTTGCCTTATCCATAATTACAAATGATTTTTCGACTCATTGAATAGACTCGAGGCGAAATTTAACGGTATTGGGACTTGTGTTAGCTCATTTGCGGAAATTGTCATGCGGACCTAAACTGGGTAATCAGTGATATTTCACTTGTTTATAACTTTTTTCCAGTAAAAGAAATATTTTCAAAATGGGTATCAAATTGTGCACAATTATTTGTTTGGTCTATGTATACAGGGATTTTTCATTTGGTCAGATAGTAAAAAGTACAGCTTTCACCATGTGCGCGGTATGTCGTCTGACAATTTTCAGCGTCCGAATTCCAGTGTGCACAATAAGACCGTATTTCTAATTTGTCCTTTTTATCGAATCCACAAAATATTGCTGTCCAATTGTCGGGAATGTCTTAACTTATCCATAATTACAAAAGTTTTATCGACACCTTGAATAGAGTCGAGGCGAAATTCAACGGTATGGGGACTTGTGTTAGCTCATTTGCGGAAATTGTCATGCGGCCCTAAACTAGGAAATCAGACATATTTCAATTGTTTATAACTTTTTTCCAGTATAAGAAATATTTTCAAAATGGGTATCAAATTGTGTACAATTATTTGATTTGACTATATTTACAGGGATTTTTCATTTGGTCAGATAGTAAAAAGTACAGCTTTCAACATGAGCGCGGTATGTCGTCTGACAATTTACAGCGTCCGAATTCCAGTGTGCACAATAAGATTGCATTTGTAATTTTTCCTTTTTATAGAATCCACAAAATATTGGTGTCAAATTGTCGGGAATTTCTTGCCTTATCCATAATTACAAAAGTTTGTTCGGCACCTTGAATAGAGTCGAGGCAAAATTCAACGGTATGGGGACTAGTGTTAGCTCATTTGCGGAAATTTTCATGCGGACCTAAACTGGCTAACCAGTCATAATTCACGTTTTTATAACGTTTTTCCAGTAACAGAAATATTTTCAAAATGGGTATCAAATTGTGTGCAATTATTTGATTTGTCTATGTATACAGGGATTTTTCTTTTGCTCAGCTAGTAAAAAGTAGAGCTTTCACCATGTGCGCGGTAGGCGTCTGACAATCTACAGCGTCCGAATTCCAGTGTGCACAATAAGACTGCATTTGTAATTTTTCTTTTTTATCGAATCCACAATATATTGGTGTCAAATTGTCGGGAATTTCTTGCCTTATCCATAATTAAAAAAAGTTTTTTCGACACCTTGATTAGAGTCGAGTCGAAATTCAACGGTATGGGGACTTGTGGTAGCTCATTTGCGGAAATTGCCATGCGGCCCTAAACTGGGAAATCAGTGATATTTCACTTGTTTATAACTTTTTTCCAGTCAAAGAAATATTTTCAAAATGGGTATCAAATTGTGTGAAATTATTTGATATGTCTATGTTTACAGGGATTTTTCATTTGCTCAGATAGTAAAAAGTACAGCTTTCACCATGTGCGCGGCATGACGTCTGATAATTTACAGCGTCCGAATTCCAGTGTGCACAATAAGACTGCATTTCTACTTTTTCCTTTTTATAGAATCCACAAAATATTGGTGACAAATTGTCGAGAATTTCTTGCCTTATCCATAATTACAAAAGTTTGTTCGACACCTTGAATAGAGTCGAGGCAAAATTCAAGGTATGGGGACTAGTGTTAGCTCATTTGCGGAAATTTTCATGCGGACCTAAACTGGGCAATCAGTCATAATTCACTTTTTTATAACTTTTTTCCAGTAAAAGAAATATTTTCAAAATGGGTATCAAATTGTGTGAAATTATTTGATTTGTCTATGTTTACAGGGATTTTTCATTTGCTCAGATAGTAAAAAGTACAGCTTTCACCATGTGCGCGGCATGACGTCTGATAATTTACAGCGTCCGAATTCCAGTGTGCACAATAAGACTGCATTTCTACTTTTTCCTTTTTATAGAATCCACAAAATATTGGTGACAAATTGTCGAGAATTTCTTGCCTTATCCATAATTACAAAAGTTTGTTCGACACCTTGAATAGAGTCGAGGCAAAATTCAAGGTATGGGGACTAGTGTTAGCTCATTTGCGGAAATTTTCATGCGGACCTAAACTGGGCAATCAGTCATAATTCACTTTTTTATAACTTTTTTCCAGTAAAAGAAATATTTTCAAAATGGTTATCAAATTGTGTGAAATTATTTGATTTGTCTATGTTTACAGGGATTTTTCATTTGCTCAGATAGTAAAAAGTACAGCTTTCACGATGTGCGCGGTATGTCGTCTAACAATTTACAGCGTCCGAATTCCAGTGTGCACAATAAGACTGCATTTGTAATTTTTCCTTTTTATTGAATCCACAATATATTGGTGTCCAATTGTCGGGAATTCCTTACCTTATCCATAATTACGAAAGTTTTTTCGACACCTTGAATAGAGTCGATTCGAAATACAACGGTATGGGGACTTGTGTTAGCTCATTTGTGGAAATTGTCATGCGGCCCTAAACTGGGAAATCAGTCATATTTCACTTGTTTATAAATTTTTTCCAGTAAAAGAAATATTTTCAAAATGGGTATCAAATTGTGTGCAATTATTTGATATGTCTATGTTTACAGGGATTTTTCATTTGCTCAGATAGTGAAAAGTACAGCTTTCACCATGTGCGCGGCATGACGTCTGACAATTTACTGCGACCGTTTTCCAGTGTGCACAATAAGACTGCATTTCTACTTTTTCCTTTTTATAGAATCCACAAAATATTGGTGTCAAATTGTCGAGAATTTCTTGCCTTATCCATAATTACAAAAGTTTGTTCGACACCTTGAATAGAGTCGAGGCAAAATTCAACGGTATGGGGACTAGTGTTAGCTCATTTGCGGAAATTTTCATGCGGACATAAACTGGGTAATCAGTCATAATTCACTTTTTTATAACTTTTTTCCAGTAAAAGAAATATTTTCAAAATGGGTATCAAATTGTGTGCAATTATTTGATTTGTCTATGTATACAGGGATTTGTCTTCTGCTCAGATAGTAAAAAGTACAGCTTTCACCATGTGCGCGGTATGTCGTCTGACAATCTACAGCGTCCGAATTCCAGTGTGCACAATATGACTGCATTTGTAATTTTTCCTTTTAATCGAATCCACAATATATTCGTGTCCAATTGTTGGGAATTCCTTACCTTATCCATAATTAAAAAAGTTTTTTCGACACCTTGAATAGAGTCGAGACGAAATTCAACGGTATGGGGACATGTGTTAGCTCATTTGTGGAAATTGTCATGCGGCCCTAAACTGGGAAATCAGTCATATTTCACTTGTTTATAAATTTTTCCAGTAAAAGAAATATTTTCAAAATGGGTATCAAATTGTGTGCAATTATTTGACATGTCTATGTTTACAGGGATTTTTCATTTGCTCAGATAGTAAAAAGTACAGCTTTCACCATGTGCGCGGCATGACGTCTGACAATTTACAGCGTCCGAATTCCAGTGTGCACAATAAGACTGCATTTCTACTTTTTCCTTTTTATAGAATCCACAAAATATTGGTGTCCAATTGTCGGGAATTTCTTGCCTTATCCATAATTACAAATGATTTTTCGACTCATTGAATAGACTCGAGGCGAAATTTAACGGTATTGGGACTTGTGTTAGCTCATTTGCGGAAATTGTCATGCGGACCTAAACTGGGTAATCAGTGATATTTCACTTGTTTATAACTTTTTTCCAGTAAAAGAAGTATTTTCAAAATGGGTATCAAATTGTGTACAATTATTTGTTTGGTCTATGTATACAGGGATTTTTCATTTGGTCAGATAGTAAAAAGTACAGCTTTCACCATGTGCGCGGTATGTCGTCTGACAATTTTCAGCGTCCGAATTCCAGTGTGCACAATAAGACCGTATTTCTAATTTTTCCTTTTTATCGAATCCACAAAATATTGCTGTCCAATTGTCGGGAATGTCTTAACTTATACATAATTACAAAAGTTTTATCGACACCTTGAATAGAGTCGAGGCGAAATTCAACGGTATGGGGACTTGTGTTAGCTCATTTGCGGAAATTGTCATGCGGCCCTAAACTAGGAAATCAGACATATTTCAATTGTTTATAACTTTTTTCCAGTATAAGAAATATTTTCAAAATGGGTATCAAATTGTGTGCAATTATTAGATTTGACTATATTTACAGGGATTTTTCATTTGGTCAGATAGTAAAAAGTACAGCTTTCAACATGAGCGCGGTATGTCGTCTGACAATTTACAGCGTCCGAATTCCAGTGTGCACAATAAGATTGCATTTGTAATTTTTCCTTTTTATAGAATCCACAAAATATTGGTGTCAAATTGTCGAGAATTTCTTGCCTTATACATAATTACAAAAGTTTGTTCGGCACCTTGAATAGACTCGAGGCAAAATTCAACGGTATGGGGACTAGTGTTAGCTCATTTGCGGAAATTTTCATGCGGACATAAACTGGCTAAGCTGTCATAATTCACGTTATTATAACTTTTTTCCAGTAACAGAAATATTTTCAAATGGGTATCAAATTGTGTGCAATTATTTGATTTGTCTATGTTACAGGGATTTTTCTTTTGCTCAGCTAGTAAAAAGTAGAGCTTTCACCATGTGCGCGGTAGGCGTCTGACAATCTACAGCGTCCGAATTCCATGTGCACAATAAGACTGCATTTGTAATTTTTCTTTTTTATCGAATCCACAATATATTGGTGTCAAATTGTCGGGAATTTCTTGCCTTATCCATAATTAAAAAAAGTTTTTTCGACACCTTGAATAGACTCGAGGCAAAATTCAACGGTATGGGGACTAGTGTTAGCTCATTTGCGGAAATTTTCATGCGGACCTAAACTGGGCAATCAGTCATAATTCACTTTTTTATAACTTTTTTCCAGTAAAAGAAATATTTTCAAAATGGGTATCAAATTTTGTGAAATTATTTGATTTGTCTATGTCTACAGGGAATTTTTCATTTGCTCAGATAGTAAAAAGTACAGCTTTCACGATGTGCGCGGTATGTCGTCTAACAATTTACAGCGTCCGAATTCCAGTGTGCACAATAAGACTGCATTTGTAATTTTTCCTTTTTATTGAATCCACAATATATTGGTGTCCAATTGTCGGAAATTCCTTACCTTATCCATAATTACGAAAGTTTTTTCGACACCTAGAATAGAGTCGATTCGAAATACAACGGTATGGGGACTTCTGTTAGCTCATTTGTGGAAATTGTCATGCGGCCCTAAACTGGGAAATCAGTCATATTTCACTTGTTTATAAATTTTTTCCAGTAAAAGAAATATTTTCAAAATGGGTATCAAATTGTGTGCAATTATTTGATATGTCTATGTTTACAGGGATTTTTCATTTGCTCAGATAGTGAAAAGTACAGCTTTCACCATGTGCGCGGCATGACGTCTGACAATTTACAGCGACCGAATTCCAGTGTGCACAATAAGACTGCATTTCTACTTTTTCCTTTTTATAGAATCCACAAAATATTGGTGTCAAATTGTCGGGAATTTCTTGCCTTATCCATAATTACAAAAAATAGCTCGACACCTTGAATAGAGTCGAAGCAAAATTCAACGGTATGGGGACTAGTGTTAGCTCATTTGCGGAAATTTTCATGCGGACCTAAACTGGGTAATCAGTCATAATTCACTTTTTTATAACTTTTTTCCAGTAAAAGAAATATTTTCAAAATGGGTATCAAATTGTGTGCAATTATTTGATTTGTCTATGTATACAGGGATTTTTCTTTTGCTCAGATAGTAAAAAGTACAGCTTTGACCATGTGCGCGGTATGTCGTCTGACAATTTACAGCGTCCGAATTCCAGTGTGCACAATAAGACTGCATTTGTAATTTTTCTTTTTCATCGAATCCACAATATATTGGTGTCAAATTGTCGAGAATTTCTTGCCTTATCCATAATTACAAAAGTTTTTTCGACAACTTGATTAGAGTCGAGTCGAAATTCAACGGTATGGGGACTAGTGTTAGCTCATTTCCGGAAATTGTCATGCGGCCCTAAACTGGGAAATCAGTGATATTTCACTTGTTTATAACTTTTTTCCAGTAAAAGAAATATTTTCAAAATGGCTATCAAATTGTGTGAAATTATTTGATTTGTCAATATTTACAGGGATTTTTCATTTGCTCAGATAGTAAAAAGTACAGCTTTCAGCATGTGCGCGGTATGTCGTCTGACAATTTACAGCGTCCGAATTCCAGTGTGCACAATAAGACTGCATTTGTAATTTTTCCTTTTTATCGAATCCACAATATATTGGTGTCCAATTGTCGGGAATTCCTTACCTTATCCATAATTACGAAAGTTTTTTCGACACCTTGAATATAGACGATTCGAAATACAACGGTATGGGGACTTGTGTTAGCTCATTTGTGGAAATTGTCATGCGGCCCTAAACTGGGAAATCAGTCATATTTCACTTGTTTATAACTTTTTTCCAGTAAAAGAAATATGTTCAAAATGGGTATCAAATTGTGTGCAATTATTTGATATGTCTATGTTTACAGGGATTTTTCATTTGCTCAGATAGTAAAAAGTACAGCTTTCACCATGTGCGCGGCATGACGTCTGATAATTTACAGCGTCCGAATTCCAGTGTGCACAATAAGACTGCATTTCTGCTTTTTCCTTTTTATAGAATCCACAAAATATTGGTGACAAATTGTCGAGAATTTCTTGCCTTATCCATAATTACAAAAGTTTGTTCGACACCTTGAATAGAGTCGAGGCAAAATTCAAGGTATGGGGACTAGTGTTAGCTCATTTGCGGAAATTTTCATGCGGACCTAAACTGGGCAATCAGTCATAATTCACTTTTTTATAACTTTTTTCCAGTAAAAGAAATATTTTCAAAATGGGTATCAAATTGTGTGAAATTATTTGATTTGTCTATGTTTACAGGGATTTTTCATTTGCTCAGATAGTAAAAAGTACAGCTTTCACGATGTGCGCGGTATGTCGTCTAACAATTTACAGCGTCCGAATTCCAGTGTGCACAATAAGACTGCATTTGTAATTTTTCCTTTTTATTGAATCCACAATATATTGGTGTCCAATTGTCGGGAATTCCTTACCTTATCCATAATTACGAAAGTTTTTTCGACACCTTGAATAGAGTCGATTCGAAATACAACGGTATGGGGACTTGTGTTAGCTCATTTGTGGAAATTGTCATGCGGCCCTAAACTGGGAAATCAGTCATATTTCACTTGTTTATAAATTTTTTCCAGTAAAAGAAATATTTTCAAAATGGGTATAAATTTTTGGGGGCAATTATTTGATATGTCTATGTATACAGGGATTTTTCTTTTGCTCAAATAGTAAAATGTACAGCTTTCACCATGTGCGCGGTATGTCGTCTGACAATATACAGCGTCCGAATTCCAGTGTGCACAATAAGAATGCATTTGTAATTTTTCCTTTTTATAGAATCCACAAAACATTGCGGTCCAATTGTCGGGAATTTCTTGCCTTATCCATAATTACAAAAGTTTTTTCGACATCTTGATTAGAGTTGAGTCGAAATTCAACGGTATGGGGACTTGTGTTAGCTCATTTGCGGAAATTGTCATGCGGCCCTAAACTGGGAAATCAGTGATATTTCACATGTTTATAACTTTTTTCCAGTAAAAGAAATATTTTCAAAATGGGTATCAAATTGTGTGCAATTATTTGATTTGTATATGTTTACAGGGATTTTCCTTTGCTCAGATAGTAAAAAGTACAGCTTTCACCATGTGCGCGGTATGTCGTTTGACAATTTACAGCGTCCGAATTCCAGTGTGCACAATATGAATGCATTTCTACTTTTTCCTTTTTAGAGAATCCACAAAATATTGGTGTCAAATTGTCGAAAATTTCTTGCCTTATCCATAATTACAAAAGTTTTTTCGACACGTTGAATAGAGTCGAGGCGAAATTTAACGGTATGGGGACTTGTCTTAGCTTATTTGCGGAAATTGTCATGCGGCCCTAAACTGGGAAATCAGTGATATTTCACTTGTTTATAACTTTTTTCCAGTAAAAGAAACATTTTTAAAATGGGTATCAAATTGTGTGAAATTATTTGATTTATCTATGTTTACAGGGATGTTTCATTTGGTCAGATAGTAAAAAGTACAGCTTTCACTATGTGCGCGTTATGTCGTCTGACAATTTACAGCGTCCGAATTCCAGTGTGCACAATAAGACTGCATTTGTAATTTTTCCTTTTTATAGAATCCACAAAATATTGCTGTCCAATTGTCGGGAATTCCTTACCTTATCCATAATTACAAAAGTTTGTTCGACACATTGAATAGAGTCGAGGCAAAACTCAACGGTATGGGGACTAGTGTTAGCTCATTGGCGGAAATTTTCATACGGCCCTAAACTGGGTAATCAGTCATAATTCACGTTTTTATAACTTTTTTCCACGAAAAGAAATATTTTCAAAATGGGTATCAAATTGTGTGCAATTATTTGATATGTCTATGTTTACAGGGAATTTTCCTTTGCTCAGATAATAAAAAGAACAGCTTTCACCATGTGCGCGGTATGTCGTCTGACAATTTACAGCGTCCGAATTCCAGTGTGCACAATAAGACTGCATTTGTAATTTTTCCTTTTTATCTAATCCACTATATATTGCTGTCAAATTGTCGAGAATTTATTGCCTTATCCATAATTACAAAAGTTTTTCCGACACATTGATTAGAGTCGAGTCGAAATTCAACGGTATGGGGACTTGTGTTAGCTCATTAGCGGAAATTGTCATGCGGCCCTAAACTGGGAAATCAGTGATATTTCACTTGTTTATAACTTTTTTCCAGTAAAAGAAATATTTTCAAAATGGGTATCAAATTGTGTGCAATTATTTGATATGTCTATCTTTACAGGGATTTTTCATTTGGTCAGATAGTAAAAAGTACAGCTTTCACAATGTGCGCGGCATGACGTCTGACAATTTACAGCGTCCGAATTCCAGTGTGCACAATAAGACTGCATTTGTATTTTTTATCTTTTTATAGAATCCACAAAATATTGGTGTCAAATTGTCGAGAATTTCTTGCCTTATCCATAATTACAAAAGTTTGTTGGACACCTTGAATAGAGTCGAGGCGAAATTTAACGGTATGGGGACTTGTGTTAGCTCATTTGCGGAAATTGTCATGCGGCCCTAAACTAGGAAATCAGTGATATTTCACTTGTTTATAAATTTTTTCCAGTAAAAGCAATATTTTCAAAATGGGTATCAAATTCTGTGCAATTATTTGATTTGTCTATGTATACAGGTATTTTTCTTTTGCTCAGATAGTAAAAAGTACAGCTTTCACCATGTGCGCGGTATCTCGTCTGACAATATACAGCGTCCGAATTCCAGTGTGAACAATAAGAATGCATTTGTAATTTGTCCTTTTTATAGAATCCACAAAATATTGCTGTCCAATTGTCGTGATTTTCTTGCCTTATCCATAATTACAAAAGTTTTTTCGACACCTTGAATAGAGTCGACGCAAAAGTCAACGGTATGGGGACTAGTGTTAGCTCATTTCCGGAAATTTTCATGCGGACCTAAACTGGGTAATCAGTCATAATTCACTTTTTTATAACTTTTTTCCAGTAAAAGAAATATTTTCAAAATGGGTATCAAATTGTGTGCAATTATTTGATATGTCGTTGTTTACAGGGATTTTTCATTTGCTCAGATAGCACAAAGTACAGCTTTCACCATATGCGCGGCATGACGTCTGACAATTTACAGAGTCCGAATTCCAGTGTACACAATAAGACTGCATTTGTAATTTTTCCTTTTTATCGAATCCACACTATATTGGTGTCCTATTGTCGGGAATTCCTTACCATATCCATAATTACAAAAGTTTGTTGGACACCTTGAATAGAGTCGAGGCGAAATTTAACGGTATGGGGACTTGTGTTAGCTCATTTGCGGAAATTGTCATGCGGCCCTAAACTGGGAAATCAGTGATATTTCACTTGTTTATAACTTTTTTCCAGTAAAAGAAATATTTTCAAAATGGGTATGAAATTGTGTGAAATTATTTGATTTATCTATGTTTACAGGGATGTTTCATTTGGTCAGATAGTAAAAAGTACAGCTTTCACTACGTGCGCGGTATGTCGTCTGACAATTTACAGCGTCCGAATTCCAGTGTGCACAATAAGACAGCATTTGTAATTTTTCCTTTTTATAGAATCCAAAAAATATTGGTGTCAAATTGTCGGGAATGTCTTGCCTTATCCATAATTACAAAAGTTTGTTCGACACCTTGAATAGAGTCGAGGCAAAATTCAACGGTATGGGGACTAGTGTTAGCTCATTTGCGGAAATTTTCATGCGGACCTAAACTGGGTAGTCAGTCATAATTCACGTTTTTATAACTTTTTTCCAGTAAAAGAAATATTTTCAAAATTGGTATCAAATTGTTTGCAATTATTTGACTTGTCTATGTATACAGGGATTTTTCTTTTGCTCAGATAGTAAAAAGTACAGCTTTCACGATGTGCACGTTATGTCGTCTGAAATTATACAGCCTCCGAATTCCAGTGTGCACAATGAGAATGCATTTGTAATTTTTCCTTTTTATAGAATCCACAAAATATTGCTGTCCAATTGTCGGGAATTTCTTGCCTTATCCATAATTACAAAAGTTTGTTCGACACCGTGAATAGAGTCGAGGCAAAATTCAACGGTATGGGGACTAGTGTTAGCTCATTTGCGGAAATTTTCATGCGGACCTAAACTGGGTAATCAGTCATAATTCACTTTTTTATAACTTTTTTCCAGTAAAAGAAATATTTTCAAAATGGGTATCAAATTGTGTGCAATTATTTGATTTGTCAATTTATACAGGGATTTTTCCTTTGCTCAGATAGTAAAAAGTACAGCTTTCAACATGTGCGCGGTATGTCGTCTGACAATTTACAGCGTCCGAATTCCAGTGTGCACAATAAGACTGCATTTGTAATTTTTCCTTTTTATCGAATCCACAATATATTGCTGTCAAATTGTCGAGAATTTCTTGCCTTATCATTAATTACAAAAGTTTTTCCGACAACTTGATTAGAGTCGAGTCGAAATTCAACGGTATGGGGACTTGTGTTAGCTCATTTGCGGAAATTGTCATGCGGCCCTAAACTGGGAAATCAGTGATATTTCACTTGTTTATAACTTTTTTCCAGTAAAAGAAATATTTTCAAAATGGGTATCAAATTGTGTGCAATTATTTGATATGTCTATCTTTACAGGGATTTTTCATTTGCTCAGATAGTAAAAAGTACAGCTTTCAGCATGTGCGCGGCATGACGTCTGACAATTTACAGCGTCCGAATTCCAGTGTGCACAATAAGACTGCATTTGTATTTTTTCCTTTTTATAGAATCCACAAAATATTGGTGTCAAATTGTTGAGAATTTCTTGCCTTATCCATAATTACAAAAGTTTGTTGGACACCTTGAATAGAGTCGAGGCGAAATTTAACGGTATGGGGACTTGTGTTAGCTCATTTGCGGAAATTGTCATGCGGCCCTAAACTAGGAAATCAGTGATATTTCACTTGTTTATAAATTTTTTCCAGTAAAAGAAATATTTTCAAAATGGGTATCAAATTGTGTGAAATTATTTGATTTATCTATGTTTACAGGGTTGTTTCATTTGGTCAGATAGTAAAAAGTACAGCTTTCACTACGTGCGCGGTATGTCGTCTGACAATTTACAGCGTCCGAATTCCAGTGTGCACAATAAGACTGCATTTGTAATTTTTCCTTTTTATAGAATCCAAAAAATATTGGTGTCAAATTGTCGAGAATTTCTTGCCTTATCCATAATTACAAAAGTTTGTTCGACTCCTTCAATAGAGTCGAGGCAAAATTCAACGGTATGGGGACTAGTGTTAGCTTATTTGCTGAAATTTTCATGCGGAACTAAACTGGGTAATCAGTCATAATTCACTTTTTTATAACTTTTTTCCAGTAAAAGAAATATTTTCAAAATGGGGATCAAATTGTGTGCAATTATTTGATTTGTCTATGTATACAGGGATTTTTCTTTTGCTCAGATAGTAAAAAGTACAGCTTTCACCATGTGCGCGGTATGTCGTCTGGCAATTTACAGCGTCCGAATTCCAGTGTACACAATAAGACTGCATTTGTAATTTTTCCTTTTTATCGAATCCACAAGATATTGGTGTCCAATTGTCGGGAATTCCTTACCTTATCCATAATTACGAAAGTTTTTTCAACACCTTGAATAGAGTCGATTCGAAATTCAACGGTATGGGGACTTGTGTTAGCTCATTTTTGGAAATTTTCATGCGGCCCTAAACTGGGAAATCAGTCATATTTCACTTGTTTATAACTTTTTTCCAGTAAAAGAAATATTTTCAAAATGGGTATCAAATTGTGTGCAATTATTTGATATGTCTATGTTTACAGGGATTTTTCATTTGCTCAGATAGTAAAAAGTACAGCTTTCACAATGCGCGCGCCATGACGTCTGACAATTTGCAGTGTCTGAATTCCAGTGTGCACAATAAGACTGCATTTCTACTTTTTCCTTTTTATAGAATCCACAAAATATTGGTGTCAAATTGTCGTGAATTTCTTGCCTTATCCATAATTACAAAAGTTTTTTCGACACGTTGAATAGAGTCGAGGCGAAATTTAACAGTATGGGGACTTGTGTTAGCTCATTTGCGGAAATTGTCATGCGGCCGTAAACTGGGAAATCAGTGATATTTCACTTGTTTATAACTTTTTTCCAGTAAAAGAAATATTTTCAAAATGGGTATCAAATTGTTTGAAATTATTTGATTTATCTATGTTTACAGGGATGTTTCATTTGGTCAGATAGTAAAAAGTACAGCTTTCACTATGTGCGCGGTATGTCGTCTGACAATTTACAGCGTCAGAATTCCATTGTGCACAATAAGACTGCATTTGTAATTTTTCCTTTTTATAGAATCCACAAAATATTGGTGTCAAATTGTCGAGAATTTCTTGCCTTATCCATAATTACAAAAGTTTGTGCGACACCTAGAATAGAGTCGAGGCAAAATTCAACGGTATGGGGACTAGTGTTACCTAATTTGCGGAAATTTTCATGCGGACCTAAACTGGGTAATCAGTCATAATTCACGTTTTTATAACTTTTTTCCAGTAAAAGAAATATTTTCAAAATGGGTATCAAATTGTTTGCAATTATTTGATTTGTCTATGTATACAGGGATTTTTCTTTTGCTCAGATAGTAAAAAGTTCAGCTTTCACGATGTGCGCGGTATGTCGTCTGACAATATACAGCGTCCGAAATCCAGTGTCCACAATAAGACTGCATTTGTAATTTTTCCTTTTTATAGAATCCACAAAATATTGCTGTCCAATTGTCGAGAATTTCTTGCCTTATCCATAATTACAAAAGTTTGTTCGACACCTTGAATAGAGTCGAGGCAAAATTCAACGGTATGGGGACTAGTGTTAGCTCATTTGCGGAATTTTTCATGCGGACCTAAACTGGGTAATCAGTCATAATTCACTTTTATAAAACTTTTTTCCAGTAAAAGAAATATTTTCAAAATGTGTATCAAATTGTGTGCTATTATTTGATTTGTCTATGTATACAGGGATTTTTCTTTTGCTCAGATAGTAAAAAGTACAGCTTTCACCATGTGCGCGGTATGTCGTCTGACAATATACAGCGTCCGAATTCCAGTGTGAACAATAAGCATGCATTTGTAATTTTTCCTTTTTAGAGAATCCACAAAATATTGCTGTCAATTTTCGGGAATTTCTTGCCTTATCCTTAATTACAAAAGTTTGTTCGGCACCTTGAATAGAGTCGAGGCAAAATTCAACGGTATGGGGACTAGTGTTAGCTCATTTGCGGAAATTTTCATGCGGATCTAAACTGGGTAATCAATCATAATTCACATTTTTATAACTCTTTTCCAGTAAAAGAAATATTTTCAAAATGGGTATCAAATTGTGTGCAATTATTTGATTCGTCTATGTATACAGGGATTTTTCTTTTGCTCAGATAGTAAAAAGTACAGCTTTCACCATGTGCGCGGTATGTCGTCTGACAATTTACAGCGTCCGAATTCCAGTGTGCACAATAAGACCGCACTTGTAATTTTTCCTTTTTATCGAATCCACAATATATTTGTGTCAAATTGTCGGGAATTTCTTGCCTTATCCATAATTAGAAAAGTTTTTTCGACACCTTGATTAGAGTCGAGTCGAAATTCAACGGTATGGGGACTTGTGTTAGCTCATTTTCGGAAATTGTCATGCGGCCCTAAACTGGGAAGTCAGTCATATTTCACTTGTTTATAACTTTTTTCCAGTAAAAGAAATATTTTCAAAATGGGTATCAAATTGTGTGCAATTATTTGATATGTCTATGTTTACAGGGATTTTTCATTTGCTCAGATAGTAAAAAGTACAGCTTTCACCATGTGCGCGGCATGACGTCTGACAATTTACAGCGTCCGAATTCCAGTGTGCACAATAAGACTGCATTTCTACTTTTTCCTTTTTATAGAATCCACAAAATATTGGTGTCAAATTGTCGCGAATTTCTTGCCTTATCCATAATTACAAAGGTTTTTTCGACACGTTGAATAGAGTCGAGGCGAAATTTAACGGTATGGGGACTAGTGTTAGCTGATTTGCGGAAATTGTCATGCGGCCCTAAACTGGGAAATCAGTGATATTTCACTTGTTTATAACTTTTTTCCAGTAAAAGAAATATTTTCAAAATGGGTATCAAATTGTGTGAAATTATTTGATTTATCTATGTTTGCAGGGATGTTTCATTTGGTCAGATAGTAAAAAGTACAGCTTTCACTATGTGCGCGGTATGTCGTCTGACAATTTACAGCGTCCGAATTCCAGTGTGCAAAATAAGACTGCATTTGTAATTTTTCCTTTTTATATAATCCACAAAATATTGGTGTCAAATTGTCGAATATTTCTTGCCTTATCCATGATTACAAAAGTTTGTTCGACACCTTGAATAGAGTCGAGGCAAAATTTAACGGTATGGGGACTAGTGTTAGCTCATTTGCGGAAATGTTCATGCAGACCTAAACTGGGTAATCAGTCATAATTCACGTTTTTATAACTTTTTTCCAGTAAAAGAAATATTTTCAAAATGGGTATCAAATTGTGTGCAATTATTTGATTTGTCTATGTATACAGGGATTTTTCTTTTGCTCTGATAGTAAAAAGTACAGCTTTCACGATGTGCGCGGTATGTCGTCTGACAATATACAGCGTCCGAATTCCAGTGTGCACAATAAGAATGCATTTGTAATTTTTCCTTTTTATAGAATCCACAAAATATTGCGGTCCAATTGTCGGGAATTTCTTGCCTTATTAATAATTACAAAAAATTTTTCGACACATTGATTAGAGTCGAGTCGAAATTCAACGGTATGGGGACTTGTGTTAGCTTATTTGCGGAAATTGTCATGCGGCCCTAAACTGGGAATTCAGTGATATTTCACATGTTTATAACTTTTTTCCAGTAAAAGAAATATTTTAAAAATGGGTATCAAATTGTGTGCAATTATTTGATTTGTCTATGTATATGGGGATTTTTCATTTGCTCAGATAGTAAAAAGTACAGCTTTCACCATGTGCGCGTTATGTCGTCAGACGATTTACAGCGTCCAAATTCCAGTGTGCACAATAAGACTGCATTTGTAATTTTTCCTTTTTATCGAATCGACAATATGTTGGTGTCCAATTTTCGGGAATTCCTTACCTTATCCATAATTACAAAAGTTTTTTCGACACCTTGAATATAGTCGAGGCGAAATTCAACGGTATGGGGACGTGCTAGGTCATTTGTGGAAATTGTCATGCGGCCCTAAACTGGGAAATCAGTCATATTTCACTTGTTTATAACTTTTTTCCAGTAAAAGAAATATTTTCAAAATGGGTATCAAATTGTGTGCAATTATTTGATATGTCTATGTTTACAGGGATTTTTCATTTGCTCAGATAGTAAAAAGTACAGGTTTCACCATGTGCGCTGCATGACGTCTGACAATTTACAGCGTCCGAATTCCAGTGTGCACAATATGACTGCATTTCTATTTTTTCCTTTTTATAGAATCCACAAAATATTGGTGTCAAATTGTCGGGAATTCCTTACCTTATCCATAATTACAAAAGTTTTTTCGACACCTTGAATAGAGTCGAGGCAAAATTCAACGGTATGGGGATTAGTGTTAGCTCATTTGCGGAAATTTTCATGCGGACCTAAACTGGGTAATCAGTCATAATTCACTTTTTTATAACTTTTTTCCAGTAAAAGATATATTGTCAAAATGGGTATCAAATTGTGTGCAATTATTTGATTTGTCTATGTATACAGGGATTTTTCTTTTGCTCAGATAGTAAAAAGTACAGCTTTCACCATGTGCGCCGTATGTCGTCTGACAATATACAGCGTCCGAGTTCCAGTGTGAACAATATCAATGCATTTGTAATTTTTCCTTTTTATAGAATCCACAAAATATTGGTGTCAAATTGTCGAGAATTTCTTGCCTTATCCATAATTACAAAAGTTTGTTCGACACCTTGAATAGAGTCGAGGCAAAATTCAACGGTATGGGGACTAGTGTTAGCTCATTTGCGGAAATTTTCATGCGGACCTAAACTGGCTAATGAGTCATAATTCACGTTTTTATAACTTTTTTCCAGTAAAAGAAATATTTTCAAAATGGGTATCAAATTGTGTGCAATTATTTGATTTGTCTATGCATACAGGGATTTTTCTTTTGCTCAGATAGTAAAAAGTACAGCTTTCACCATGTGCGCGGTATGTCGTCTGACAATATACAGCGTCCGAATTCCAGTGTGAACAATAAGAATGCATTTGTAATTTTTCCTTTTTATAGAATCCACAAAATATTGCTGTCCATTTGTCAGGAATTTCTTGCCTTATCCATAATTACAAAAGTTTGTTCGGCACCTTGAATAGAGTCGAGTCGAAATTCAACGGTATGGGGACTAGAGTTAGCTCATTTGCGGAAATTTTCATGCGGACCTAAATTGGGTAATCAATCATAATTCACGTTTTTATACCTCTTTTCCAGTAAAAGAAATATTTTCAAAATGGGTATCAAATTGTGTGCAATTATTTGATTCGTCTATGTATACATGGATTTTTCTTTTGCTCAGATAGTAAAAAGTACAGCTTTCACCATGTGCGCGGTATGTCGTCTGACAATTTACAGCGTCCGAATTCCAGTGTGCACAATAAGACTGCATTTGTAATTTTTCCTTTTTATAGAATCCACAATATATTGGTGTCCAATTGTCGGGAATTCCTTACCTTCTCCATAATTACGAAAGTTTTTTTGACACCTTGAATAGAGTCGATTCGAAATACAACGGTATGGGGACTTGTGTTAGCTCATTTGTGGAAATTGTCATGCGGCCCTAAACTGAGAAATCAGTCATATTTCACTTGTTTATAACTTTTTTCAAGTAAAAGATATATTTTCAAAATGGGTATCAAATTGTGTGCAACTATTTGATATGTTTATGTTTACAGGGATTTTTCATTTGCTCAGATAGTAAAAAGTACAGCTTTCACCATGTGCGCTGCATGACGTCTGACAATTTACAGCGACCGAATTCCAGTGTGCACAATAAGACTGCATTTGTAATTTTACCTTTTTATCGAATCCACAATATATTGGTGTCCAATTGTCGGGAATTCCTTACCTTATCCATAATTACAAAAGTTTTTTCGACACCTTGAATAGAATCGAGGCAAAATTCAACGGTATGGGGATTAGTGTTAGCTCATTTGCGGAAATTTTCATGCGGACCTAAACTGGGTAATCAGTCATAATTCACTTTTTTATAACTTTTTTCCAGTAAAAGATATATTGTCAAAATGGGTATCAAATTGTGTGCAATTATTTGATTTGTCTATGTATACAGGGATTTTTCTTTTGCTCAGATAGTAAAAAGTACAGCTTTCACCATGTGCGCCGTATGTCGTCTGATAATATACAGCGTCCGAATTCCAGTGTGCACAATAAGACTGCATTTGTAATTTTTCCTTTTTATAGAATCCACAAAATATTGGTGTCAAATTGTCGCGAATTTCTTGCCTTATCCATAATTACAAAAGTTTGTTCGACACCTTGAATAGACTCGAGGCAAAATTCAACGGTATGGGGACTAGTGTTAGCTCATTTGCGGAAATTTTCATGCGGACCTAAACTGGCTAATGAGTCATAATTCACTTTTTTATAACTTTTTTCCAGTAAAAGAAATATTTTCAAAATGGGTATCAAATTGTGTGCAATTATTTGATTTGTCTATGCATACAGGGATTTTTCTTTTGCTCAGATAGTAAAAAGTACAGCTTTCACCATGTGCGCGGTATGTCGTCTGACAATATACAGCGTCCGAATTCCAGTGTGAACAATAAGTATGCATTTGTAATTTTTCCTTTTTATAGAATCCACAAAATATTGCTGTCCAATTGTCGGGAATTCCTTGCCTTATCCATAATTACAAAAGTTTGTTCGACACCTTGAATAGAGTCGAGGCAAAATTCAACGGTATGGGGAGTAGTGATAGCTCATTTGCGGAAATTTTCATGCGGACCTAAACTGTGTAATCAGTCATAATTCACTTTTTTATAACTTTTTTCCAGTAAAAGAAATATTTTCAAAATGGGTATCAAATTGTGTGCAATTATTTGATTTGTCTATGTTTACAGGGATTTTTCATTTGCTCAGATAGTAAAAAGTACAGCTTTCACCATGTGCGCGGTATGTGGTCTTACAATTTACAGCGTCCGAATTCCAGTGTGCACAATAAGAATGCATTTCTACTTTTTCCTTTTTAGAGAATCCACAAAATATTGGTGTCAAATTGTCGGGAATTTCGTGCCTTATCCATAAATACAAAAGTTTGTTCGACACCTTGAATAGAATCGAGGCAAAATTCAACGGTATAGGGACTAGTGTTAGCTCATTTGCGGAAATTTTCATGCGGACCTAAACTGGGTAATCAGTCATAATTCACGTTTTTATAACTTTTTTCCAGTAAAAGAAATATTTTCAAAATGGGTATCAAATTGTGTGCAATTATTTGATATGTCTATGTTTACAGGGATTTTTCATTTGCTCAGATAGTCAAAAGTACAGCTTTCACCATGTGCGCGGTATGTCGTCTGACAATTTACAGCGTCCGAATTCCAGTGTGCACAATAAGACTGCATTTGTAATTTTTCCTTTTTATCAAATCCACAATATATTGGTGTCCAATTGTCGGAAATTCCTTACCTTATCCATAATTACAAAAGTTTTTTCGACCCCTTGAATAGAATCGAATCGAAATTCAACGGTATGGGGACTTGTGTTAGCTCATTTGTGGAAATTGTCATGCGGCCCTAAACTGGGAAATCAGTCATATTTCACTTGTTTATAACTTTTTTCCAGTAAAAGAAATATTTTCAAAATGGGTATCAAATTGTGTGAAATTATTTGATTTATCTATGTTTACAGGGATGTTTCATTTGGTCAGATAGTAAAAAGTACAGCTTTCACTATGTTCGCGGTATATCGTCTGACAATTTAAAGCGTCCGAATTCCACTGTGCATAATAAGACTGCATTTGTAATTTTTCCTTTTTATAGAATCCACAATATATTGGTGTCAAATTGTCGCGTATTTCTTGCCTTATCCATAATTACAAAAGTTTGTTCGACACCTTGAATAGAGTCGAGGCAAAATTCAACTGTATGGGGACTTGCGTTAGCTCATTTGCGGAAATTGTCATGCGAACCAAAACTGGGTAATCAGTCATAATTCACTTTTTTATAAATTTTTCCAGTAAAAGAAATATTTTCAAAATGGGTATCAAATTGTGTGCAATTATTTGATTTGTCTATGTTTACAGGGATTTTTCATTTGCTCAGATAGTAAAAAGTACAGCTTTCACGATGTGCTCGGTATGTCGTCTGACAATTTACAGCGTCCGAAATCCAGTGTGCACAATAAGACTGCATTTGTAATTTTTCCTTTTTATCGAATACACAATATATTGGTGTCCAATTGTCGGGAATTCCTTACCTTATCCATAATTACAAAAGTTTTTTCGACACCTTGAATAGAGTCGATTCGAAATTCAACGGTATGGGGACTTGTGTTAGCTCATTTGCGGAAATTGTCATGCGGCCCTAAACTGGGAAATCAGTGATATTTCATTTGTGTATAACGTTTTTCCAGTAAAAGAAATATTTTCAAAATGGGTATCAAATTCTTTGAAATTATTTGATTTATCTATGTTTACAGGGATGTTTCATTTGGTCAGATAGTAAAAAGTACAGCTTTCACTATGTGCGCGGAATGTCGTCTGACAATTTACAGCGTCCGAATTCCAGTGTGCACAATAAGACTGCATTTGTAATTTTTCCTTTTTATCGAATCCACAATATATTGGTGTCCAATTGTCGGAAATTCCTTACCTTATCCATAATTACAAAAGTTTTTTCGACACCTTGATTAGAGTCGAGTCGAAATTCAACGGTATGGGGACTTGTGTTAGCTCATTTGCGGAAATTGTCATGCGGCCCTAAACTGGGAAATCAGTGATATTTCACTTGTTTATAACTTTTTTCCAGTAAAAGAAATATTTTCAAAATGGGTATCAAATTGTGTGCAATTATTTGATTTGTCTATGTATACAGGGATTTTTCTTTTGCTCAGATAGTACAAAGTACAGCTTTCACGATGTGCGCGGTATGTCGTTTGACAATATACAGCGTCGGAATTCCAGTGTGAACAATAAGAATGCATTTGTAATTTTTCCTTTTTATAGAATCCACAAAATATTGCAGTCCAATTGTCGGCAATTTCTTGTCTTATCCATAATTACAAAAGTTTGTTCGACACCTTGAATAGAGCCGAGGCAAAATTCAACGGTATGGGGACTTGTGTTAGCTCATTTGCGGAAATTGTCATGCGGACCAAAACTGGGTAATCAGTCATAATTCACTTTGTTATAAATTTTTCCAGTAAAAGAAATATTTTCAAAATGGGTATCAAATTGTGTGCAATTATTTGATTTGTCTATGTTTACAGGGATTTTTCATTTGCTCAGATAGTAAAAAGTACAGCTTTCAAGATGTGCGCGGTATGTCGTCTGACAATTTACAGCGTCCGAATTCCAGTGTGCACAATAAGACTGCATTTGTAATTTTTCCTTTTTATCGAATACACAATATATTGGTGTCCAATTGTCGGGAATTCCTTACCTTATCCATAATTACAAAAGTTTTTTCGACACCTTGAATAGAGTCGATTCGAAATTCAACGGTATGGGGACTTGTGTTAGCTCATTTGTGGAAATTGTCATGCGGCCCTAAACTGGGAAATCAGTCATATTTCACTTGTTTATAACTTTTTTCCAGTAAAAGAAATATTTTCAAAATGGGTATCAAATTGTGTGCAATTATTTGATATGTCTATATTTCCAGGTATTTTTCATTTGCTCAGATAGTAAAAAGTACAGCTTTCACCATGTGAGCGGCATGACGTCTGACAATTTACAGCGTCCGAATTCCAGTGTGCACAATAAGACTGCATTTCTACTTTTTCCTTTTTACAGAATCCACAAAATATTGGTGTCAAATTGTCGCGAATTTCTTGCCTTATCCATAATTACAAAGGTTTTCTCTACACGTTGAATAGAGTCGAGGCGAAATTTAACGTTATGGGGACTAGTGTTAGCTCATTTGCGGAAATTGTCATGCGGCCCTAAACTGGGAAATCAGTGATATTTCACTTGTTTATAACTTTTTTCCAGTAAAAGAAATATTTTCAAAATGGGTATAAAATTGTGTGAAATTATTTTATTTATCTATGTTTACAGGGATGTTTCATTTGGTCAGATAGTAAAAAGTACAGCTTTCACTATGTGCGCGGTATGTCGTCTGACAATTTACAGCGTCCCAATTCCAGTGTGCACTATAAGACTGCATTTGTAATTTTTCCTTTTTATAAAATCCACAAAATATTGGTGTCAAATTGTCGCGAATTTCTTGCCTTATCCATAATTACAAAATTTGTTCGACACCTTGAATAGTGTCGAGGCAAAATTCAACGGTATGGTGACTAGTGTTAACTCATTTGCGGAAATTTTCATGCGGACCTAAACTGGGTAATCAGTCATAATTCACGTTTTTATAAATTTTTCCAGTAAAAGAAATATTTTCAAAATGGGTATCAAATTGTGTGCAATTATTTGATTTGTCTATGTATACAGGGATTTTTCTTTTGCTCAGATAGTAAAAAGTACAGCTTTCACGATGTGCGCGGTATTTCGTCTGACAATATACAGCGTCCGAATTCCAGTGTGGACAATAAGAATGCATTTGTAATTTTTCTTTTTTTATAGAATCCACAAAATATTGGTGTCCAATTGTCGGTAATTTCTTGCCTTATCCATAATTACAAAAGTTTGTTAGACACCTTGAATAGAGTCGAGGCAAAATTCAACGGTATGGGGACTAGTGTTAGCTCATTTGCGGAAATTGTCATGCGGCCCTAAACTGGGAAATCAGTGATATTTCACTTGTTTATAAATTTTTTCCAGTAAAAGAAATATTTTCAAAATGGGTATCAAGTTGTGTGCAATTATTTGATATGTCTATGTTTACAGTGATTTTTCTTTTGCTCAGATAGTAAAAAGTACAGCTTTCACCATGTGAGCGGCATGACGTCTGACAATTTACAGCGTCCGACTTCCAGTGTGCACAATAAGACTGCATTTCTACTTTTTCCTTTTTATAGAATCCACAAAATATTGGTGTCAAATTGTCGCGAATTTCTTGCCTTATCCATGATTACAAAAGTTTTTTCGACACGTTGAATAGAGTCGAGGCGAAATTTAACGGTATGGGGACTAGTGTTAGCTCATTTTCGGAAATTGTCATGCGGCCCTAAACTGGGAAATCAGTGATATTTCACTTGTTTATAACTTTTTTCCAGTAAAAGAAATATTTTCAAAATGGGTATCAAATTGTGTGAAATTATTTGATTTATCTATGTTTAAAAGGATGTTTCATTTGGTCAGATAGTAAAAAGTACAGCTTTCACTATGTGCGCGGAATGTCGTCTGACAATTTACAGCGTCCGAATTCCAGTGTGCACAATAAGACTGCATTTGTAATTTTTCCTTTTTATCAAATCCACAATATATTGGTGTCCAATTGTCGGGAATTCCTTACCTTATCCATAATTACGAAAGTTTTCTCGACACCTTGAATAGAGTCTATTCGAAATTAAACGGAATGGGGACTTGTGTTAGCTCATTTGTGGAAATTTTCATGCGGCCCTAAACTGGTAAATCAGTCATATTTCACTTGTTTATAACTTTTTTCCAGTAAAAGAAATATTTTCAAAATGGGTATCAAATTGTGTGCAATTATTTGATATGTCTATGTTTACAGGGATTTTTCATTTGCTCAGATAGTAAAAAGTACAGCTTTCACCATGTGCGCTTTATGTCGTCTGACAATTTACAGCGTCCGAATTCCAGTGTGCACAATATGATTACATTTGTAATTTTTCCTTTTCATCGAATCCACAATATATTGGTGTACAATTGTCGGGAATTCCTTACCTTATCCATAATTACAAAAGTTTTTTCGACACCTTAGAGTCGAGGCGAAATTCAACGGTATGGGGACTTGTGTTAGGTCATTTGTGGAAATTGTCCTGCGGCCCTAAACTGGGAAATCAGTCATATTTCACTTGTTTATAACTGTTTTCCAGTAAAAGAAATATTTTCAAAATGGGTATCAAATTTTGTGAAATTATTTGATTTATCTATGTTTACAGGGATGTTTCATTTGGTCAGATAGTAAAAAGTACAGCTTTCACTATGTGCGCGGTATGTCGTCTGACAATTTACAACGTCCGAATTCCAGTGTGCACTATAAGACTGCATTTGTAATTTTTCCTTTTTATAGAATCCACAAAATATTGGTGTCAAATTGTCGTAAATTTCTTGCCTTATCCATAATTACAAAAGTTTGTTCGACACCTTGAATAGAGTCGAGGCAAAATTCAACGGTATGGGGACTACTGTTAGCTCATTTGCGGAAATTTTCATGCGACCTAAACTGGGTAATCAGTCATAATTCACTTTTTTATAACTTTTTTCCATTAAAAGAAATATTTTCAAAATTTGTATCAAATTGTGTGAAATTATTTGATTTGTCTATGTATACAGAGATTTTCTTTTGCTCAGATAGTAAAATGTACAGCTTTCACCATGTGCGCGGTATGTCGTCTGACAATATACAGCGTCCGAATTCCAGTGTGCACAATAAGACTGCTTTTGTAATTTTTCCTTTTTATCGAATCCACAATATATTGGTGTCCAATTGTCGGGAATTCCTTACCTTATCCATAATTACAAAAGTTTTTTCGACACCTTAAATAGAGTCGAGGCGAAATTCAACGGTATGGGGACTAGTGTTAGCTCATTTGCGGAAATTGTCATGCGGCCCTAAACTGGGAAATCAGTGATATTTCACTTGTTTATAACTTTTTTCCAGTAAAAGAAATATTTTCAAAATGGGTATAAAATTGTGTGAAATTATTTTATTTATCTATGTTTACAGGGATGTTTCATTTGGTCAGATAGTAAAAAGTACAGCTTTCACTATGTGCGCGGTATGTCGTCTGACAATTTACAGCGTCCCAATTCCAGTGTGCACTATAAGACTGCATTTGTAATTTTTCCTTTTTATAGAATCCACAAAATATTGGTGTCAAATTGTCGCGAATTTCTTGCCTTATCCATAATTACAAAAGTTTGTTCGACACCTTGAATAGAGTCGAGGCAAAATTCAACGGTATGGTGACTAGTGTTAACTCATTTGCGGAAATTTTCATGCGGACCTAAACTGGGTAATCAGTCATAATTCACGTTTTTATAACTTTTTTCCAGTAAAAGAAATATTTTCAAAATGGGTATCAAATTGTGTGCAATTATTTGATTTGTCTATGTATACAGGGATTTTTCTTTTGCTCAGATACTAAAAAGTACAGCTTTCACGATGTGCGCGGTATTTCGTCTGACAATATACAGCGTCCGAATTCCAGTGTGGACAATAAGAATGCATTTGTAATTTTTCTTTTTTTATAGAATCCACAAAATATTGGTGTCCAATTGTCGGTAATTTCTTGCCTTATCCATAATTACAAAAGTTTGTTAGACACCTTGAATAGAGTCGAGGCAAAATTCAACGGTATGGGGACTAGTGTTAGCTCATTTGCGGAAATTGTCATGCGGCCCTAAACTGGGAAATCAGTGATATTTCACTTGTTTATAAATTTTTTCCAGTAAAAGAAATATTTTCAAAATGGGTATCAAGTTGTGTGCAATTATTTGATATGTCTATGTTTACAGGGATTTTTCTTTTGCTCAGATAGTAAAAAGTACAGCTTTCACCATGTGAGCGGCATGACGTCTGACAATTTACAGCGTCCGACTTCCAGTGTGCACAATAAGACTGCATTTCTACTTTTTCCTTTTTATAGAATCCACAAAATATTGGTGTCAAATTGTCGCGAATTTCTTGCCTTATCCATAATTACAAAAGTTTTTTCGACACGTTGAATAGAGTCGAGGCGAAATTTAACGGTATGGGGACTAGTGTTAGCTCATTTTCGGAAATTGTCATGCGGCCCTAAACTGGGAAATCAGTGATATTTCACTTGTTTATAACTTTTTTCCAGTAAAAGAAATATTTTCAAAATGGGTATAAAATTGTGTGAAATTATTTTATTTATCTATGTTTACAGGGATGTTTCATTTGGTCAGATAGTAAAAATTACAGCTTTCACTATGTGCGCGGTATGTCGTCTGACAATTTACAGCGTCCCAATTCCAGTGTGCACTATAAGACTGCATTTGTAATTTTTCCTTTTTATCGAATCCACAAAATATTGGTGTCAAATTGTCGCGAATTTCTTGCCTTATCCATAATTACAAAAGTTTGTTCGACACCTTGAATAGAGTCGAGGCAAAATTCAACGGTATGGTGACTAGTGTTAGCTCATTTGCGGAAATTTTCATGCGGACCTAAACTGGGTAATCAGTCATAATTCACGTTTTTATAACTTTTTTCCAGTAAAAGAAATATTTTCAAAATGGGTATCAAATTGTGTGCAATTATTTGATTTGTCTATGTATACAGGGATTTTTCTTTTGCTCAGATAGTAAAAAGTACAGCTTTCACGATGTGCGCGGTATTTCGTCTGACAATATACAGCGTCCGAATTCCAGTGTGGACAATAAGAATGCATTTGTAATTTTTCTTTTTTTATAGAATCCACAAAATATTGGTGTCCAATTGTCGGTAATTTCTTGCCTTATCCATAATTACAAAAGTTTGTTAGACACCTTGAATAGAGTCGAGGCAAAATTCAACGGTATGGGGACTGGTGTTAGCTCATTTGCGGAAATTGTCATGCGGCCCTAAACTGGGAAATCAGTGATATTTCACTTGTTTATAAATTTTTTCCAGTAAAAGAAATATTTTCAAAATGGGTATCAAGTTGTGTGCAATTATTTGATATGTCTATGTTTACAGGGATTTTTCTTTTGCTCAGATAGTAAAAAGTACAGCTTTCACCATGTGAGCGGCATGACGTCTGACAATTTACAGCGTCCGACTTCCAGTGTGCACAATAAGACTGCATTTCTACTTTTTCCTTTTTATAGAATCCACAAAATATTGGTGTCAAATTGTCGCGAATTTCTTGCCTTATCCATAATTACAAAAGTTTTTTCGACACGTTGAATAGAGTCGAGGCGAAATTTAACGGTATGGGGACTAGTGTTAGCTCATTTTCGGAAATTGTCATGCGGCCCTAAACTGGGAAATCAGTGATATTTCACTTGTTTATAACTTTTTTCCAGTAAAAAAATATTTTCAAAATAGGTATCAAATTGTGTGAAATTATTTGATTTCTCTATGTATACAGGGATTTTTCTTTTGCCCAGATAGTAAAAAAGTACAGCTTTCACCATGTGCGCGGTATGTCGTCTGACAATTTACAGCGTCCTAATTCCAGTGTGCACAATAAGACTGAATTTCTAATTTTTCCTTTTTATCGAATCCACAATATATTGGTGTCAAATTGTCGGGAATTTCTTGCCTTATCCATAATTACAAAAGTTTTTTCGACACCTTGATTAGAGTCGAGTCGAAATTCAACGGTATGGGGACTTGTGTTAGCTCATTTGCGGAAATTGTCATGCGGCCCTAAACTGGGAAATCAGTGATATTTCACTTGTTTATAACTTTTTTCCAGTAAAAGAAATATTTTCAAAATGGGTATCAAATTGTGTGAAATTATTTGATTTGTCTATGTTTACAGGGATTTTTCATTTGCTCAGATTGTAAAAAGTACAGCTTTCACCATGTGCGCGGCATGACGACTGACAATTTACAGCGTCCGAATTCCAGTATGCACAATAAGTCTGCATTTCTACTTTTTTCTTTTTATAGAATCCACAAAATATTGGTGTCAAATTGTCGGGAATTTCTTGCCTTTTCCATAATTACAAAAGTTTGTTCGACACCTTGAATAGAGTCGAGGCAAAATTCAAAGGTATGGGGACTAGTGTTAGCTCATTTGCGGCAATTTTCATGCGGACCTAAACTGGGTAATCAGTGATATTTCACTTTTTTATAACTTTTTTCCAGTAAAAGAAATATTTTCAAAATGGGTATCAAATTTTGTGCAATTATTTGATTGGTCTATATATACAGGGATTTTTCTTTTGCTCAGATAGTAAAAAGTACAGCTTTCAGCATGTGCGCGGTATGTCGTCTGACAATATACAGCGTCCGAATTCCAGTGTGAACAATAAGAATGCATTTGTAATTTTTCCTTTTTATAGAATCCACAAAACATTGCTGTCCAATTGTTGGGAATTTCTTGCCTTATCCATAATTACAAAAGTTTTGTCGACTACTTGAATAGAGTCGAGGCAAAATTCAACGGTATGTGGACTAGTGTTAGCTCATTTGCGGCAATTTTCATGCGGACCTAAACTGGGTAATCAGTGATATTTCACTTTTTTATAACTTTTTTCCAGCAAAAGAAATATTTTCAAAATGGGTATCAAATTGTGTGCAATTATTTGATTTGTCTATATATACAGGGATTTTTCTTTTGCTCAGATAGTAAAAAGTACAGCTTTCAGCATGTGCGCGGTATGTCGTCTGACAATATACAGCGTCCGAATTCCAGTGTGAACAATAAGAATGCATTTGTAATTTTTCCTTTTTATAGAATCCACAAAACATTGCTGTCCAATTGTTGGGAATTTCTTGCCTTATCCATAATTACAAAAGTTTTGTCGACACCTTGAATAGAGTCGAGGCGAAATTCAACGGTATGTGGACTAGTGTTAGCTCATTTGCAGAAATTTTCATGCGGACCTAAACTGGGTAATCAGTCATAATTCACGTTTTTATAACTTTTTTCCAGTAAAAGAAATATTTTCAAAATGGGTATCAAATTGTGTGCAATTATTTGATTTGTATATGTTTACAGGGATTTTTCATTTGCTCAGATAGTAAAAAGTACAGCTTTCACCATGTGCGCGGTATGTCGTTTGACAATTTACAGCGTCCGAATTCCAGTGTGAACAATAGGAATGCATTTGTAATTTTTCCTTTTTATAGAATGCACAAAACATTGCTGTCCAATTGTTGGGAATTTCTTGCCTTATCCATAATTACAAAAGTTTTTTCGACACCTTGAATAGAGTCGAGGCAAAATTCAACGGTATGTGGACTAGTGTTAGCTCATTTGCGGAAATTTTCATGCGGACCTAAACTGGGTAATCAGTCATAATTCACGTTTTTATAACTTTTTTCCAGTAAAAGAAATATTTTCAAAATGGGTATCAAATGGTGTGCAAATATTTGATTTGTCTATGTATACAGGGATTTGTCTTTTGCTCAGATAGTAAAAAGTACAGCTTTCACCATGTGCGCGGTATGTCGTCTGACAATCTACAGCGTCCGAATTCCAGTGTGCACAGTAAGACTGCATTTGTAATTTTTCCTTTTTATCGAATCCACAATATATTGGTGTCCAATTGTCGGGAATTCCTTACCTTATCCCTAATTACGAAAGTTTATTCGACACCTTGAATAGAGTCGATTCGAAATTCAACGGTATGGGGACTTGTGTTAGCTCATTTGTGGAAATTCTCATGCGGCCCTTACTGGGAAATCAGTCATATTTCACTTGTTTATAACTTTTTCCGGTAAAAGAAATATTTACAAAATGGTTATCAAATTGTGTGCAATTATTTGATTTGTATATGTTTACAGGGATTTTTCATTTACTCAGATAGTAAAAAGTACAGCTTTCACCATGTGCGCGGTATGTCTTTTGACAATTTACAGCGTCCGAATTCCAGTGTGCACAATATGAATGCATTTCTACTTTTTCCTTTTTAGAGAATCCACTAAATATTGGTGTCAAATTGTCGGGAATATCTTGCCTTATCCATAATTACAAAAGTTTTTTCGAAACGTTGAATAGAGTCGAGGCAAAATTCAAGGGTATGGTGACTAGTTTTAGCTCATTTGCGGAAATTTTCATGCGGACCTAAACTGGGTAATCAGTCATAATTCACTTTTTTATAACTTTTTTCCAGTAAAAGAAATATTTTCAAAATGGGTATCAAATTGTGTGCAATTATTTGATTTGTCTATGTATACGGGGATTTTTCTTTTGCTCAGATAGTAAAAAGTACAGCTTTCACCATGTGCGCGGTATGTCGTCTGACAATATACAGCGTCCGAATTCCAGTGTGAACAATAAGAATGCATTTGTAATTTTTCCTTTTAATAGAATCCACAAAATATTGCTGTCCAATTGTCGCGAATTTCTTGCATTATCCATAATTACAAAAGTTTGTTCGACACCTTGAATTGAGTCGAAGCAAAATTCAACAGTATTGGGACTAGTGTTAGCTCATTTCCGGATTTTCATGCGGACCTAAACTTGGTAATCAGTCATAATTCACGTTTTTATAACTTTTTTCCAGTAAAAGATATATTTTCAAAATGGGTATCAAATTGTTTGCAATTATTTGATTTATCTATGTATACAGGGATTTTTCTTTTGCTCAGATAGTAAAAAGTACAGCTTTCACCATGTGCGCGGTATGTCGTTTGACAATTTACAGCGTCCGAATTCCAGTGTGCACAATATGAATGCATTTCTACTTTTTCCTTTTTAGAGAATCCACTAAATATTGGTGTCAAATTGTCACGAATTTCTTGCCTTATCCATAATTACAAAAGTTTTTTCGACACGTTGAATAGAGTCGAGGCAAAATTCAACGGTATGGGGACTAGTGTTAGCTCATTTGCGGAAATTTTCATGCGGACCTAAACTAGGAAATCAGTCATATTTCACTTGTTTATAACTTTTTTCCAGTAGAAGAAATATTTTCAAAATGGGTAGCAAATTGTGTGCAATTATTTGATATGTCTATATTAACAGGGATTTTTCATTTGCTCAGATAGTAAAAAGTACAGCTTTCACCATGTGCGCGGCATGACGTCTGACAATTTACAGCGACCGAATTCCAGTGTGCACAATATGACTGCATTTCTACTTTTTCCATTTTATAGAATCCACAAAATATTGGTGTCAATTTGTGGGGAATTTCTTGCCTTATCCATAATTACAAAAGTTTTTTCGACACCTTGAATAGAGTCGAGGCAAAATTCAACGGTATGGGGACTTGTGTTATCTCATTTGCGGAAATTGTCATGCGGCCCTAAACTGGGAAATCAGTGATATTTCACTTGTTTATAACTTTTTTCCAGTAAAAGAAATATTTTCAAAATGGGTATCAAATTGTGTGAAATTATTTGATTTATCAATGTTTACAGGGATGTTTCATTTGGTCAGATAGTAAAAAGTACAGCTTTCACTATGTGCGCGGTATGTCGTCTGACAATTTACAGCGTCAGAATTCCAGTGTGCACAATAAGACTGCATTTGTAATTTTTCCTTTTTATAGAATCCACAAAATATTGGTGTCAAATTGTCGGGAATTTCTTGCCTTATCCATAATTACAAAAGTTTGTTCGACACCTTGAATAGAGTCGAGGCAAAATTCAACGGTATGGGGACTAGTGTTAGCTCATTTGCGGATTTTCATGCGGACCTAAACTGGTTAATCAGTCATAATTCACGTTTTTATAACTTTTTTCCAGTAAAAGATATATTTTCAAAATGGGTATCAAATTGTTTGCAATTATTTGATTTGTCTATGTATACAGGGATTTTTCTTTTGCTCAGATAGTAAAAAGTACAGCTTTCACGATGTGCGCGTTATGTCGTCTGCAAATATACAGCGTCCGAATTCCAGTGTGCACAATAAGAATGCATTTGTAATTTTTCCATTTTATAGAATCCACAAAATATTGCTGTCCAATTGTCGCGAATTTCTTGCCTTATCCATAATTACAAAAGTTTTTTCGACACCTTGAATAGAGTCGAGTCGAAATTCAACGGTATGGGGACTTGTGTTAGCTCATTTGTGGAAATTGTCACGCGGCCCTAAACTGGGAAATCAGTCATATTTCACTTGTTTATACCTTTTTTCCAGTAAAAGAAATATTTTAAAAATCGTTATCAAATTATGTGCAATTATTTGATATGTCTATGTTTACAGGGATTTTTCATTTGCTCAGATAGTAAAAAGTACCTCTTTCACCATGTACGCGGCATGACGTCTGACAATTTACAGCGTCCGAATTCCAGTGTGCACAAAAAGACTGCATTTCTACTTTTTCCTTTTTATAGAATCCACAAAATATTGCTGTCCAATTGTCGGGAATTTCTTGCCTTATCCATAATTACAAAAGTTTTTTCGACACCTTGATTAGAGTCGAGTCTAAATTCAACGGTATGGGGACTTGTGTTAGCTCATTTGCGGAAATTGTCATGCGGCCCTAAACTGGGAAATCAGTGATATTTCACTTGTTTATAACTTTTTTCCAGTACAAGAAATATTTTCAAAATAGGTATCAAATTATGTGAAATTATTTGATTTGTCTATGTTTACAGGGATTTTTCATTTGCTCAGATAGTAAAATGTACAGCTTTCACCATGTGCGCCGTATGTCGTCTGACAATTAACAGCGTCCGAATTCCAGTGTGCACAATAAGACTGCATTTGTAAATTTTCCTTTTTATCGAATCCACAATATATTGCTGTTCAATTGTCGGGAATTCCTTACCTTATCCATAATTACAAAAGTTTTTTCGACACCTTGATTAGAGTCGAAGCGAAATTCAACTGTATGGGGATTGTGGAAGCTCATTTGTGGAAATTGTCATGCGGCCCTAAACTGGGAAATCAGTCATAGTTCACTTGTTTATAACTTTTTTCCAGTAAAAGAAATATTTTCAAAATGGGTATCAAATTGTGTGCAATTATTTGATATATCTATGTTTTCAGGGATTTTTCATTTGCTCCGATAGTAAAAAGTACAGCTTTCACCATGTGCGCGGCATGACGTCTGACAATTTACAGCGTCCTAATACCAGTGTGCAAAATAAGACTGCATTTCTACTTTTTCCTTTTTATAGAATCCACAAAATATTGCTCTCCAATTGTCGGGAATTTCTTGCCTTATCCATAATTACAAATGTTTTATCGACACCTTGAATAGAGTCGAGGCGAAATTCAACGGTATGGGGACTTGTGTTAGCTCATTTCGGAAATTGTCATGCAGCCCTAAACTGGGAAATCAGTTATATTTCAATTGTTTATAACTTTTTTCCAGTATAAGAAATATTTTCAAAATGGGTATCAAATTGTGTGCAATTATTTGATTTGACTATGTTTACAGGGATTTTTCATTTGGTCAGATAGTAAAAAGTACAGCTTTCTACATGTGCGCGGTATGTCGTCTGACAATTTACAGCGTCCGAATACCAGTGTGCACAATGAGACTGCATTTCTACTTTTTCCTTTTTATAGAATCCACAAAATATTGCTGCCCAATTGTCGGGAATTTCTTGCCTTATCCATAATTACAAAAGTTTTTTCGACTCATTGAATAGAGTCGAGGCGAAATTTAATGGTATTGGGACTTGTGTTAGCTCATTTGCGGAAATTGTCATGCGGACCTAAACTGGGTAATCAGTCATATTTCACTTGTTTATAACTTTTTTACAGTAAAAGAAATATTTTCAAAATGGGTATCAAATTGTATACAATTATTTGGTTGGTCTATGTATACAGGGATTTTTCATTTGGTCAGATAGTAAAAAGTACAGCTTTCACCATGTGCGCGGTATGTCGTCTGACAATTTACAGCGTCCGAATTCAAGTGTGCACATTAAGAATGCATTTGTAATTTTTCCTTTTGATAGAATCCACAGAATATTGGTGTCAAATTGTCGAGAATTTCTTGCCTTATCCATAATTACAAAAGTTTGTTCGACACCTTGAATAGATTCGAGGCAAAATTCAACGGTATGGGGACTTGTGTTAGCTCATTTGCGGAAAATTTCATGCGGACCTAAACTGGGTAATCAGTCATAATTCACTTTTTTATAACTTTTTTCCAGTAAAAGAAATATTTTCAAAATGGGTGTCAAATTGTGTGCAATTATTTGATTTGTCTATGTATACAGGGATTTTTCTTTTGCTCAGATAGTAAAAAGTACAGCTTTCACTATGTGCGCGGTATGTCGTCTGACAATTTACAGCGTCCGAATTCCAGTGTGCACAATAAGACTGCATTTGTAATTTTTCCTTTTTATAGAATCCACAAAATATTGGTGTCAAATTGTCAAGAATTTCTTGCCTTATCCATAATTACAAAAGATTGTTCGACACTTTGAATAGAGTCGAAGCAAAATTCAACGGTATGGGGACTAGTGTTAGCTCATTTGCGGAAATTTTCATGCGGACCTAAACTGGGTAATCAGTCATAATTCACTTTTTTATAACTTTTTTCCAGTAAAAGAAATATTTTCAAAATGGGTATCAAATTGTGTGCAATTATTTGATTTATCTATGTTTACAGGGATGTTTCATTTGGTCAGATAGTAAAAAGTACAGCTTTCACCATGTGCGCGGTATGTCGTCTGACAATTTACAGCGTCCGAATTCCAGTGTGCACAATAAGACTGCATTTGTAATTTTTCCTTTTTATCGAATCCACAATATATTGGTGTCCAATTGTCGGGAATTCCTTACCTTATCCATAATTACGAAATTTTTTCGACACGTTGAATTGAGTCGAGGCGAAATTTAACGGTATGGGGACTTGTGTTAGCTCATTTGCGGAAATTGTCATGCGGCCCTAAACTGGGAAATCAGTGATATTTCACTTGTTTATAACTTCTTTCCTGTAAAAGAAATATTTTCAAAATGGGTATCAAATTGTGTGCAATTATTTGATTTATCAATGTTTACAGGGATGTTTCATTTGCTCATATAGTAAAAAGTACAGCTTTCACCATGTGCGCGGCATGACGTCTGACAATTTACAGCGTCCGAATTCCAGTGTGCACAATAAGACTGCATTTGTAATTTTTCCTTTTTATAGAATCCACAAAATATTGCTGTCCAATTGTCGTGAATTTCTTGCTTTATCAATAATTACAAAAGTTTTTTCGACACTTTGATTAGAGTCTATTCGAAATTCAACGGTATGGGGACTTGTGTTAGCTTATTTGCGGTAATAGTCATGCGGCCCTAAACTCGGAAATCAGTCATATTTCACTTTTTTATAAATTTTTTCCAGTAAAAGAAATATTTTCAAAATGGGTATCAAAATGTGTGAAATTATTTGATTTATCTATGTTTACAGGGATTATTCATTTGGTCAGATAGTAAAAAGTACATCTTTCAGCATGTGCGCTGTATGTCGTCTGACAATTTACAGCGTCCGTATTCCAGTGTGCACTATAAGTCTGCATTTCTAATTTTTCGTTTTTATAGAATCCACAAAATATTGGTGTCCAATTGTCGGGAATTCCTTACCTTATCCATAATTGCAAAAGATTTTTTCGACATCTTGAATAGAGTCGAGGCGAAATTCAACGGTGTGGTGATTTGTGTTAGCTCATTTGCGGAAATTGTCATGCGGCGCTAAACTGGGAAATCAGTCATATTTCACTTGTTTATAACTTTTTTGCAGTAAAAGAAATATTTTCAAAATGGGTTGGCTTCTAGTCAATAATTTAGCGTCTTGTGTAAGATGATACACTACGTCCAGCAGCCCTGTTTCTGATCTCATGGTTTATGTTGCATATTTGAGCGTCTAATGTAAAAAGATAAACTACATCCAGCAGCATGGCCTCTGACCTGTTGGCTTCCGGTCCATACTTGAGCGTCTTGTGTAAGATGATACACTAGTTCCAGCAGCCCTGTCTCTGATCTCTTGGTTTCTGGTGCATATTTGAGCGTCTAATGTAAAAAAATAAACTACGCCCAGCAGCATGGCCTCTGATCTGTTGGTTTCCGTTCCCTATTTGAGCGTCTTGTGTCAGATGATACACTACGTCCTGCAGCCATGATTCTGAATTGGTGGTTTCTGGTGTATATTTGAGCGTCTAATGTAAAAAGATAAACTACGTCCAGCAACATGGCCTCTGAACTGTTGGTTTCTGGTCCATATTTGGGAATCTGATGTAATATTTTAGACTACGTCCAGCAGTATGGCCTCTGACCTGTTGGCTTCCGGTCAATATTTGAGCGTCTTGTGTAAGATTTCGATTATGTCCAGCAGCATGGCCTCTGACCTGTTGGATTCCGGTCCATATTTGAGCGCCTTGTGTAAGATGATACACTAAGTCCAGCAGCCATGATTCTGATCTGTTGGTTTCTGGTGCATATTTGAGCGTCTAATGTAAAAAGATAATCTACGTCCAGCAGCATGGCCTCTGATCGGTTGGTTTCCGGTCCACATTTGAGCGTCTAATGTAAGATTTTAGACTACGTCCAGCAGCATGGCGTTTGTCCTGTTGGCTTCCGGTCCATATTTGAGCGTCTTGTGTAAGATGATACACTACGTCCAGAAGCCATGTTTCTGATCTGTTGGTTTCTGGTGCATATTTGAGCGTCTAATGTAAAAAGATAAACTACGACCAGCAGCATGGCCTCTAATCTGTTGGTTTCCGTTCACTATTTGAGCGTCTTGTGTAAGATGATACACTACGTCCTGCAGCCATGATTCTGAATTGGTGGTTTCTGGTGCATATTTGAGCGTCTAATGTAAAAAGATAAACTACGTCCAGCAACATGGCCTCTGATCTGTTGGTTTCCGGTCCATATTTGAGAATCTGATGTAAGATTTTAGACTACGACCAGCAGCAGGGCCTCAGACCTCTTGGCTTTCGGTCCATATTTGAGCGTCTTGTGTAAGATGATACACAACGTCCAGCAGGCATGTTTCTGATCTCTTGGTTTCTGGTGAATATTTGAGCGTCTAATGTAAAAAGATAAACTACGTCCAGCAGAATGGCCTCAGATCTGCTGGTTTCCGGTCAATATTTGGGCGTCTAATGTAAGATTTTAGACTACATCCAGCAGCATGGCCTCTGACCTGTTGGCTTCCGGTCCATAATTGAGCGTCTTGTGTGAGATGAAACACTACGTCAAGCAGCACTGTTTCATATCTCTTGGTTTCTGGTGCATATTTGAGCGTCTAATGTAAAAAGATAAACTACGTTCAGCAGCATGGCCTCTGATCTGTTGGTTTCCGGTCAATATTTGAGCGTCTAATGTAAGATTTTAGACTACGTCCAGCAGCATGGCCACTGATCTGTTGGCTTCCGGTGCATATTTGAACGGCTTGTGTAAGTTGATACACTACGTCCAGCAGCCCTGTTTCTGATCTCTTGGTTTCTGGTGCATATTAGAGCGTCTAATGTAAAAAAATAAACTACGTCCAGCAGAATGGCCTCTGATCTGCTGGTTTCCGCTTCATATTTGAGTGTCTAATGTAAGATTTTAGAGTACGTCCAGCAGCATGGCCTCTGACATGTTAGCTTCCGGTCCATATTTGAGCGTTTTGTGTGAGATAATAAACTAAGTCCAGCAGCGATGATTCTGATCTGTTTGTTTCTGGTGCATATTTGAGCGTCTAATATAAAAGATAAACTACGTCCAGCAGCATGGTCTTTGATCTGTTGTTTTCCCGTCCATATTTGAACGTCTAATGTAAGATTTTAGGGTACGTCCAGCAGCATTGCTTCTGACCTCTTGGCTTCCGGTCCATATTTGAGCGACTTGTGTAAGATGATACACTACGTCCAGCAGGCCTATTTCTGATCTCTTGGATTCTCGTGCATATTTGAGCGTCTAATGTAAGAAGATAAACTACGTCCAGCAGCATGGACTCTGATCTATTGGTTTCCGGTCCATATTTGAGCGTCTAATGTAAGATTTTTGACTACGTCCAGCAGCATGGCCTCTGACCTCTTGGCTTCCGGTCAATATTTGAGCGTCTTGTGTAAGATGATACACTACGTCAAGCAGCCGTGATACTGATCTGTTGGTTCTGGTGCATATTTTAGCGTCTAATGTAAAAAGATAAACTACGTCCAGTAGCATGGCCTCAGATCTCTCGGTTTCCCGTCCATATTTGAGCGTCTAATGTAAGATTTTAGACTACGCCCAGTAGCATGGCCTCTGACCTGTTGGCTTCCGGTCCATATTTGAGCGTCTCGTGTAAGATGATACACTACGTCCAGCAGCCCTGTTTCTGATCTCTTGGTTTCTGGTGCATATTTGTGGGTCTAATGTAAAAAGATAAATTACGTCCAGCAGCATGGCCTCTGATCTGTTGGTTTCCAGTCCATATTTGAGCGTCTAACGTAAGATTTTTGAATACGTCCAGCAGCATGGCCTCTGAGCTGTTGGCTTCCGGTCGATATTTGAGCGTCATGTGTAAGATGATACACTACGTCCAGCAGCCATGATTCTGATCTGTTATTCTCTGGTGAATATTTGAGCCTCTAATGTAAAAAGATGAATTACGTCCAGCAGCATGGCCTCTGATCTGTTGGTTTCCGGTCCATATTTGAGCGTCTAATGTAAGATTTTAGACTACGTCCAGCAGCATGGCCTCTGAACTGTTGGCTTCCGGTCCATATTTGAGCGTCTTGAGTAAGATGATACACTACGTCCAGCAGCCATGATTCTGGTCTTTTGATTTCTGGTGCATATTTGAGCGTCTAATGTAAAAACATATACTACGTCCAGCAGCATGGCCTCTGGTCTGCTGGTTTCCGGTCCATATTTGCGCGTCTAATGTAAGATTTTAGACTACGTCCAGCAGCATGGCCTCTGACCTGTTGGCTTCCGGTCCATATTTGAGCGTCTTGTGTATGAAGATATACTACGTCCAGCAGCCATGATTCTGATCTGTTGGATTCTGGTGCATATTTGAGCGTCTAATGTAAAAGATAAAGTACGTCCAGCAGCATGGCCTCTGATAAGTTGGTTTCCGGTCGTTATTTGAGCGTCTAATGTAAGATTTTAGACTACGTCCAGCAGCATGGCCTCTGACCTGTTGGCTTCCGGTCCATATTTGAGCTTCTTGACTAAGATGATACACTACGTCCAGCAACCATGATTCTGATCTCTTGGTGTCTGGTGCATATTTGAGCTTCTAATGTAAAAAGATAAACTACGTCCAGCAGCATGGCCTCTGACCTGTTGCCTTCCGGTCCATATTTGAGCGTCTTGTGTAAGATGATACACTACGTCCAGCAGCCCTGTTTCTGATCTCTAGGTTTCGGGTGCATATTTGAGCGTCTAATACAAAAAGATAAACTACGTTCAGCAGCAAGGCCTCTTATCTGTTGGTTTCAGGTCGATGTTTGGGCGGCTAATGTAAGATTTTTGTATACGACCAGCAGCATGGCCTCTGACCTGTTGGCTTCTTTTCCATATTTGAGCGTCTTGTGTAAGATGATACACTACGTCCAGCAGCCCTGTTTCTGATCTCTTGCTTTCTGGTGCATATTTGAGCGTCTAATGTAAAAAGATAAACTACGTTCAGCAGCATGGTCTCAGATCTGTTGGTTTCCGGTCCATATTTGAGCGCCTAATGTAAGATTTTAGACTACGTCCAGCAGAATGGACTCGGACCTGTTGGCTTCCGGTCCATATTTGATCGACATGTGTAAGATGATACACTTCGTCCAGCAGCCATGATTATGGTCTCTTGGTTTCTGGTACATATTTGAGCGTCTCATGTAAAAAAATAAACTACGTCCAGCAGCATGGCCTCTGATCTGCTGGTTTCCGGTCCATATTTGCACGTCTAATGTAAGATTTTAGACTACGTCCAGGAGCATGACCTCTGACCTGTTGGCTTCCGGTCCATATTTGATTGACATGTGTAAGATGATACACTACGTCCAGCAGCCCTGTTTCTGATCTCTTGCTTTCTGGTGCATATTTGAGAGTCTAATGTAAAAAGATAAACTACGTTCAGCAGCATGGTCTCAGATCTGTTGGTTTCCGGTCCATATTTGAGCGCCTAATGTAAGATTTTAGACTACGTCCAGCAGAATGGACTCGGACCTGTTGGCTTCGGGTCCATATTTGAGAATCTTGTGTAAGATGATACACTACGTCCAGCAGCCATGATTCTGATCTGTTGGTTTCTGGTGCATATTTGAGCGTCTAATGTAAAAAGATAAATTACGTCCAGCAGCATGGCCTCTGATCAGTGGTTTTCCGGTCGATATTTGAGCGTCTAATGTAAGATTTTAGACTACGTCCAGCAGCATGGCCTCTAACCTGTTGGCTTCCGGTCCATATTTGACCTTCTTGTGTAAGATGATACACTACGTCCAGCAGACCTGTTTCTGATCTCTTAGTTTCTGGTGCATATTTGAGCGACTAATGCAAAAGATAAATTACGTCCAGCAGCATGGCCTCTGATCTGTTGGTTTCCGGTCCATATTTGAGCGTCTCTATGTAAGATTTTAGACTACGTCCAGCAGCATGGCTTCTGACCTGTTGGTTTCCGGTCCATATATGAGCGTCTTGTGTACGATGATACACTACGTCCAGCAGCCATGATTCTGATCTGTTGGTTTCTGGTGCATATTTGAGCGTCTAATGTAAAAGATAAATTACATCCAGCAGCATGGCCTCTGATCTGTTGGTTTCCGGTCGATATTTGAACGTCTAATGTAAGATTGTAGTCTACGTCCAGCAGCATGGCCTCTGACCTCTTGGCTTCCGGTCCATATTTGAGCGTCTTGTGTAAGATGATACACTACGCCCAGCAGCATGGCCTTTGATCTGTTTGTTTCCGGTACATATTTGAGCGTCTAATGTAAGATTTTACACTACGTCCAGCAGCATGGCCTCTGACCTGTTGTCTTCCGGTCCATATATGAGCGTCTTGTGTAAAACGATACACTACGTCCAGCAGCCCTGTTTCTGATCTCTAGGTTTCGGGTGCATATTTGAGCGTCTAATGTAAAAAAATAAACTACGCCCAGCAGCATGGCCTTTGATCTGCTGGATTCCGGTCCATATTTTCGCCTCTAATATAAGATTTTAGACTACGTTCAGCAGCATGGCCTCTGACCTGTTGGCTTCCGGTCCATATTTGAGCGTCTTGTGTATGAAGATACACTACGTCCAGCAGCCATGATTCTGATCTGTTGGTTTCTGGTGCATATTTGAGCGTCTAATGTAAAAAGATAAAATACGTCCAGCAGCATGGCCTCTGATATGTTGGTTTCCGGTCCATATTTGAGCGTCTAATGTTAGATTTTAGACTACGTCCAGCAGCATGGCCTCTGACCTGTTGGCTTCCGGTCCATATTTGAGCGTCTTGTGTATGAAGATATACTACGTCCAGCAGCCATGATACTGATCTGTTGGTTTCTGGTGCATATTTGAGCGTCTAATGTAAAAGATAAACTACGTCCAGCAGCATGGCCTCTGATAAGTTGGTTTCCGGTCGTTATTTGAGCGTCTAATGTAAGATTTTAGACTACGTCCAGCAGCATGGCCTCTGACCTGTTGGCTTCCGGTCCATATTTGAGCGTCTTGACTAAGATGATACACTACGTCCAGCAACCATGATTCTGATCTCTTGGTGTCTGGTGCCTATTTGAGCTTCTAATGTAAAAAGATAAACTACGTCCAGCAGCATGGCCTCTGACCTGTTGCCTTCCGGTCCATATTTGAGCGTCTTGTGTAAGATGATACACTACGTCCAGCAGCCCTGTTTCTGATCTCTAGGTTTCGGGTGCATATTTGAGCGTCTAATACAAAAAGATAAACTACGTTCAGCAGCAAGGCCTCTTATCTGTTGGTTTCAGGTCGATGTTTGGGCGGCTAATGTAAGATTTTTGTATACGACCAGCAGCATGGCCTCTGACCTGTTGGCTTCTTTTCCATATTTGAGCGTCTTGTGTAAGATGATACACTACGTCCAGCAGCCCTGTTTCTGATCTCTTGCTTTCTGGTGCATATTTGAGCGTCTAATGTAAAAACTAAGTTCAGCAGCATGGTCTCAGATCTGTTGGTTTCCGGTCCATATTTGAGCGCCTAATGTAAGATTTTAGACTACGTCCAGCAGAATGGACTCGGACCTGTTGGCTTCGGGTCCATATTTGAGAATCTTGTGTAAGATGATACACTACGTCCAGCAGCCATGATTCTGATCTGTTGGTTTCTGGTGCATATTTGAGCGTCTAATGTAAAAAGATAAACTACGTCCAGCAGCATGGCCTCTGATCAGTGGTTTTCCGGTCGATATTTGAGCGTCTAATGTAAGATTTTAGACTACGTCCAGCAGCATGGCCTCTAACCTGTTGGCTTCCGGTCCATATTTGACCTTCTTGTGTAAGATGATACACTACGTCCAGCAGACATGTTTCTGATCTCTTAGTTTCTGGTGCATATTTGAGCGACTAATGTAAAAGATAAATTACGTCCAGCAGCATGGCCTCTGATCAGTTGGTTTCCGGTCCATATTTGAGCGTCTCTATGTAAGATTTTAGACTACGCCCAGCAGCATGGCTTCTGACCTGTTGGCTTCCGGTCCATATTTTAGCGTCTTTTGTAAGATGATACACTACGTCCAGCAGCCATGATTCTGATCTCTTTGTCTCTGGTGCATATTTGAGCGTCTAATGTAAAAAGATAAACTACGTCCAGCAGCATGGCCTCTGATCTGTTGGTTTCCGGTCCATATTTGAGCGTCTAATGTCAGATTTTAGACTACGTCCAGCAGCTTGGCCTCTGACCTGTTGGCTTCCGGTCCATATTTGAGCGTCTTGACTAAGATGATACACTACGTCCAGCAACCATGATTCTGATCTCTTGGTGTCTGATGCATATTTGAGCGTCTAATGTAAAAAGATAAACTACGTCCAGCAGCATGGCCACTGATCTGTTGGTTTCCGGTCCATATTTGAGCCTCTAATGTAAGATTTTAGATTAAGTCCAGCAGCATGGCTTCTGACCTGTTGGCTTCCGGTCGATATTTGAGCGTCTTGTGTAAGATGATACACTACGTCCAGCGGCCCTGTTTCTGATCTCTTGATTTCTGGTGCATAGTTGAGCGTCTAATGTAAAAAGATAAACTACGTCTAGCAGCATGGCCTCTGATCTGTTGTTTTCCAGTCCATATTTTTGCGTCTAATGTAGGATTTTAGACTACGTCCAGCAGCATGGCCTCTGACCTATTAGCTTCCGGACCATATATGAGCGTCTTGTGTAAGATGATACACTACGTCCAGCAGCCATGATTCTGATCTGATGATTTCTGGTGCATATTTGAGCGTCTAATGTAAAAGTTAAATTACGTCCAGCAGCATGGCCTCTGATCTGTTGGTTTCCGGTCCATATTTGATCGTCTTGTGTAAGATGATACACTACGTCCAGCAGCCATGATTCTGATCTGTTGGTTTCTGGTGCATAGTTGAGCGATTATGTAAAAAGATAAACTACGTTCAGCAGCATGGCCTCTGATCTGTAGGTTTCCGGTCCATATTTGTGCGTCTAATTTAAGATATTTGTCTACGTCCAGCAGCATGGCCTCTGACCTGTTGGCTTCAGGTCCATATTTGAGCGTCTTGTGTAAGATGATACACTACGTCCAGCAGCCATGTTTCTGATCTCTTGCTTTCTGGTGCATATTTGAGCGTCTAATGTAAGATTGTAGTCTACGTCCAGCAGCATGGCCTCTGACCTCTTGGCTTCCGGTCCATATTTGAGCCTCTTGTGTAAGTTGACACACTACGCCCAGCAGCATGGCCTTTGATATGTTGGTTTCCGGTACATATTTGTGCGTCTAATGTAAAATTTTAGATTACGTCCAGCAGCATGGCCTCTGACCTGTTGGCTTCCGGTCCATATTTGAGCGTCTTGGGTAAGATGATACACGACGTCCAGCAGCCCTGTTTCTGATCTCTTGGTTTCTGGTGCATATTTGTGCGTCAAATGTAAAAAGATAAACTACGTCTAGCAGCATGGCCTCTGATCTGTTGGTTTCCGGTCCATATTTGAGCGTCTAATGTAAGATTTTACACTACGTCCAGCAGCATGGCCTCTGACCTGTTGTCTTCCGGTCCATATATGAGCGTCTTGTGTAAAACGATACACGACGTCCAGCAGCCCTGTTTCTGATCTCTTGGTTTCTGGTGCATATTTGTGCGTCAAATGTAAAAAGATAAACTACGTCTAGCAGCATGGCCTTTGATCTGCTGGATTCCGGTCCATATTTTCGCCTCTAATATAAGATTTTAGACTACGCCCAGCAGCATGGCCCCTGACCTGTTGGATTCCGGTCCATATTTGAGCGTCTTGAGTAAGATGCTACACTACGTCCAGCAAACCTGATTTTTATCTCTTGGTGTCTGGTGCATATTTGAGCGTCTAATGTAAAAAGATAAACTACGTCCAGCAGCATGGCCTCTGATCTGTTGGTTTCCGGTCCATATTTGAGCCTCTAATGTTAGATTTTAGACTACGTCCAGCAGCATGGCCTCTGACATGTTTGCTTCCGATGCATATTTGAGCGTCTTGTCTAAGATGATACACTACGTCCAGCAACCACGATTCTGATCTCTTCCTTTCTGGTGCATATTTGAGCGTCTAATGTAAATAGATCAATTACGTCTAGCAGCATGACCTCTGATCTGTTGGTTTTCGGTCCATATTTGAGCGTCTAATGTAAGATTTTAGACTACGTCCAGTAGCATGGCATATGATCTGTTTGTTTCCGGTCCATATTTGAGCGTCTAATGTAAGATTATAGAATACGTCCAGCAGAATGGCTTCTGACCTGTTGGCTTCCGGTCCATATTGGAGCGTCTTGTGTAAGATGATACACTACGTCCAGCAGCCCTGTTTCTGATCTCTTGGTTTCTGTTGCATACTTGTGCGTCTAATGTAAAAAGATAAATTACGTCCAGCAGCATGGCCTCTGATCTGTTGGTTTCTGGTTCATGTTTGAGCGTCTAATGTAAGATTTTTGATTACGTACAGCAGCATGGCCTCTGACCTGTTGGCTTCCGGTCCATATTTGAGCGTCTTGTGTAAGATGATACACTACGTCCAGCAGCCCTGTTTCTGATCTCTCGGTTTCTGGTGCATATTTGAGCGTCTAATGTAAAAAGATAAACAACGTCCAGCAGCATGGCCTCTGATCTGTTGGTTACCGGTCCATATTTGAGCGTCTAATGTAAGATTTTACACTACGTCCTGCAGCATGGATTCTGACCTGTTGGCTTCCGGTCCATATTTGAGCGTCTTGTGTAAGATGATACACTACGTCCAGCAGCCATGATTCTGATCTGTTGGTTTCTGCTGCATATTTGAGCGTCTAATGTAAAAAGATAAACTACGTCCAGCAGCATGGCCGCTGATCTGTTGGTTTCCGGTCCATATTTGAGCGTCTAATATAAGATTTAAGACTACGTCCGGCAGCATGGCCTCTGACCTGTTGGCTCCTCGTCCATATTTCAGCGTCTTGTGTAAGATGATACATTACGACCAGCAGCCCTGTTTCTGATCTCTTTGTTTATGGTGCATATTTGAGCGTCTAATGTAAAAAGAGAAACTACGTCCTGAAGCATGGCCTCTGATCTGTTGGTTTCCGGTCCATATTTGAGCGTCTAATGTAAGATTTTAGACTACGGCCAGCAGCATGGCCTCTGACCTGTTGGCTTCCGGTCCATATTTCAGCGTCTTATGTAAGATGATACACTACGTCCAGCAGCCCTGTTTCTGATGTCTTTGTTCCCGGTGCATATTTGAGCGTCTAATGTAAAAAGATAAACTACGTCCAGCAGCATGGCCTCTAATCCGTTGGCTTCCGGTCCATATTTGAACGTCTTCTGTAAGAGGATACACTACGTCCAGCAGATATGATTCTGATCTTTTGTTTTCTGGTGGATATTTGAGCGTCAAATGCAAAAAGATAAACTACGTCTAGCAGTATGGCCTCTGATCTATTAGTTTCCGGTCTATATTTGAGCGTCTAATGTAAGATTTTAGACTACGTCCACCAGCATGGCCTCTAAAAATGTTGGCTTCCGGTCCATATTTGAGCGTCTTGTGTAAGATAATACACTACGTCCAGCAGCCATGATTCTGATCTATTGTTTTGTGGTGCATATTTGAATGTCTAATGTAAAAAGATAAACTACGTCCAGCGGCATGACCTCTGATCTGTTGGTTTCCGGTCCATATTTGTGCGTCTAATGAAAGTTTTTACACTACATCCAGCAGCATGGCTTCTGACCTGTCGACTTCCGGTCCATATTTGAGCGTCTTGTGTAAGATGATACACTACGTCCAGCAGCCATGATTCTGATCTGTTGGTTTCTGGTACATATTTGAGCTTCTAATATAAATAGATAAACTACGTCCAGCAGCATGACCTGTGATCTCTTGGTTTCCCGTCCATATTTGAGCGTCTAATGTAAGATTGTTGACTACATCCAGCAGCATGGCCTCTGACCTGTTGCCTTCCGGTCCATATTTGAGCGTCCTGTGTAAGATGATACACTACGTCCAGCAGCCCTGTTTCTGATCTCTTGCTTTCTGGTGCATATTTAAAGCGTCTAATGTAAAAAGATAAACTACTTCCAGCAGCATGGCCTCTCATCTGTTGGTTTCCGGTCCATATTTGAACGTCTAATGTAAGATTGTAGTCTACGTCCAGCAGCATGGCCTCTGACCTGTTGGCTTCCGGTCCATATTTGAGCGTCTTGTGTAAGATGATACACTACGCCCAGCAGTCATGATTCTGATCTGTTGGTTTCTGGTGCATATTTGAGCGTCTAATGTAAAATTTTAGATTACGCCCAGCAGCATGGCCTCTGACCTGTTGGCTTCCCATCCATATTTGAGCGTCTTGGGTAAGAGGATACACGACGTCCAGCAGCCCTGTTTCTGATCTCTTGGTTTCTGGTGCATATTTGTGCGTCAAATGTAAAAAGATAAACTACGTCTAGCAGCATGGCCTCTGATCTGTTGGTTTCCGGTCCATATTTGGGCGTCTAATGTAAGATTTTACACTAAGTCCAGCAGCATGGCCTCTGACCTGTTGTCTTCCGGTCCATATATGAGCGTTTTGTGTAAAACGATACACTACGTCCAGCAGCCCTGTTTCTGATCTCTAGGTTTCGGGTGCATATTTGAGCGTCTAATGTAAAAAAATAAACTACGTCCAGCAGCATGGCCTTTGATCTCCTGGATTCCGGTCCATATTTTCGCCTCTAATATAAGATTTTAGACTACGCCCAGCAGCATGGCCCCTGACCTGTTGGATTCCGGTCCATATTTGAGCGTCTTGAGTAAGATGCTACACTACGTCCAGCAAACCTGATTTTTATCTCTTGGTGTCTGGTGCATATTTGAGCGTCTAATGTAAAAAGATAAACTACGTCCAGCAGCATGGCCTCTGATCTGTTGGTTTCCGGTCCATATTTGAGCCTCTAATGTTAGATTTTAGACTACGTCCAGCAGCATGTCCTCTGACATGTTTGCTTCCGATGCATATTTGAGCGTCTTGTCTAAGATGATACACTACGTCCAGCAACCACGATTCTGATCTCTTCCTTTCTGGTGCATATTTGAGCGTCTAATGTAAATAGATCAATTACGTCTAGCAGCATGACCTCTGATCTGTTGGTTTTCGGTCCATATTTGAGCGTCTAATGTAAGATTTTAGACTACGTCCAGTAGCATGGCATATGATCTGTTTGTTTCCGGTCCATATTTGAGCGTCTAATGTAAGATTATAGAATACGTCCAGCAGAATGGCTTCTGACCTGTTGGCTTCCGGTCCATATTGGAGCGTCTTGTGTAAGATGATACACTACGTCCAGCAGCCCTGTTTCTGATCTCTTGGTTTCTGTTGCATACTTGTGCGTCTAATGTAAAAAGATAAATTACGTCCAGCAGCATGGCCTCTGATCTGTTGGTTTCTGGTTCATGTTTGAGCGTCTAATGTAAGATTTTTGATTACGTACAGCAGCATGGCCTCTGACCTGTTGGCTTCCGGTCCATATTTGAGCGTCTTGTGTAAGATGATACACTACGTCCAGCAGCCCTGTTTCTGATCTCTCGGTTTCTGGTGCATATTTGAGCGTCTAATGTAAAAAGATAAACAACGTCCAGCAGCATGGCCTCTGATCTGTTGGTTACCGGTCCATATTTGAGCGTCTAATGTAAGATTTTACACTACGTCCTGCAGCATGGATTCTGACCTGTTGGCTTCCGGTCCATATTTGAGCGTCTTGTGTAAGATGATACACTACGTCCAGCAGCCATGATTCTGATCTGTTGGTTTCTGCTGCATATTTGAGCGTCTAATGTAAAAAGATAAACTACGTCCAGCAGCATGGCCGCTGATCTGTTGGTTTCCGGTCCATATTTGAGCGTCTAATATAAGATTTAAGACTACGTCCGGCAGCATGGCCTCTGACCTGTTGGCTCCTCGTCCATATTTCAGCGTCTTGTGTAAGATGATACATTACGACCAGCAGCCCTGTTTCTGATCTCTTTGTTTATGGTGCATATTTGAGCGTCTAATGTAAAAAGAGAAACTACGTCCTGAAGCATGGCCTCTGATCTGTTGGTTTCCGGTCCATATTTGAGCGTCTAATGTAAGATTTTAGACTACGGCCAGCAGCATGGCCTCTGACCTGTTGGCTTCCGGTCCATATTTCAGCGTCTTATGTAAGATGATACACTACGTCCAGCAGCCCTGTTTCTGATGTCTTTGTTCCCGGTGCATATTTGAGCGTCTAATGTAAAAAGATAAACTACGTCCAGCAGCATGGCCTCTAATCCGTTGGCTTCCGGTCCATATTTGAGCGTCTTCTGTAAGAGGATACACTACGTCCAGCAGATATGATTCTGATCTTTTGTTTTCTGGTGGATATTTGAGCGTCAAATGCAAAAAGATAAACTACGTCTAGCAGTATGGCCTCTGATCTATTAGTTTCCGGTCTATATTTGAGCGTCTAATGTAAGATTTTAGACTACGTCCACCAGCATGGCCTCTAAAAATGTTGGCTTCCGGTCCATATTTGAGCGTCTTGTGTAAGATAATACACTACGTCCAGCAGCCATGATTCTGATCTATTGTTTTGTGGTGCATATTTGAATGTCTAATGTAAAAAGATAAACTACGTCCAGCGGCATGACCTCTGATCTGTTGGTTTCCGGTCCATATTTGTGCGTCTAATGAAAGTTTTTACACTACATCCAGCAGCATGGCTTCTGACCTGTCGACTTCCGGTCCATATTTGAGCGTCTTGTGTAAGATGATACACTACGTCCAGCAGCCATGATTCTGATCTGTTGGTTTCTGGTACATATTTGAGCTTCTAATATAAATAGATAAACTACGTCCAGCAGCATGACCTGTGATCTCTTGGTTTCCCGTCCATATTTGAGCGTCTAATGTAAGATTGTTGACTACATCCAGCAGCATGGCCTCTGACCTGTTGCCTTCCGGTCCATATTTGAGCGTCCTGTGTAAGATGATACACTACGTCCAGCAGCCCTGTTTCTGATCTCTTGCTTTCTGGTGCATATTTAAAGCGTCTAATGTAAAAAGATAAACTACTTCCAGCAGCATGGCCTCTCATCTGTTGGTTTCCGGTCCATATTTGAACGTCTAATGTAAGATTGTAGTCTACGTCCAGCAGCATGGCCTCTGACCTGTTGGCTTCCGGTCCATATTTGAGCGTCTTGTGTAAGATGATACACTACGCCCAGCAGTCATGATTCTGATCTGTTGGTTTCTGGTGCATATTTGAGCGTCTAATGTAAAATTTTAGATTACGCCCAGCAGCATGGCCTCTGACCTGTTGGCTTCCCATCCATATTTGAGCGTCTTGGGTAAGAGGATACACGACGTCCAGCAGCCCTGTTTCTGATCTCTTGGTTTCTGGTGCATATTTGTGCGTCAAATGTAAAAAGATAAACTACGTCTAGCAGCATGGCCTCTGATCTGTTGGTTTCCGGTCCATATTTGGGCGTCTAATGTAAGATTTTACACTAAGTCCAGCAGCATGGCCTCTGACCTGTTGTCTTCCGGTCCATATATGAGCGTTTTGTGTAAAACGATACACTACGTCCAGCAGCCCTGTTTCTGATCTCTAGGTTTCGGGTGCATATTTGAGCGTCTAATGTAAAAAAATAAACTACGTCCAGCAGCATGGCCTTTGATCTCCTGGATTCCGGTCCATATTTTCGCCTCTAATATAAGATTTTAGACTACGCCCAGCAGCATGGCCCCTGACCTGTTGGATTCCGGTCCATATTTGAGCGTCTTGTGTAAGTTGACACACTACGTCCAGCAACCACGATTCTGATCTCTTCGTTTCTGGTGCATATTTGAGAGTCTAATGTAAATAGATAAACTACGTCCAGCAGCATGGCCTCTGATCAGTTGGTTTCCGATCCATATTTGAGCGTCTAATGTAAGATTTTAGAATTCGTCCAGCAGAATGGCCTCTGACCTGTTGGCTTCCGGTCGATATTGGAGCGTCTTGTGTAAGATGATACACTACGTCCAGCAGCCGTTTTTCTGATCTCTTGGTTTCTGTTGCATACTTTGCGTCTAATGTAAAAAGATAAATTACGTCCAGCAGAATGGCCTCTGATCTGTTGATTGCTGGTTCATGTTTGAGCGTTTAATGTAAGATTTTTGATTACGTACAGCTGCATGGCCTCTGACCTGTAGGCTTCCGTTTCATATATGAGCGTCTTGTGTAATATGACACACTACCTCCAGTAGCCCAGTTTCTGATCTCTTGGTTTCTGGTGCATATTTGAGCGTTTAATGTAGAAAGATAAACTACGTCCAGCAGTATGGCCTCAGATTTGTTGGTTTCCGTTCGATATTTGAGCCTCTAATGTAGGATTTTAGACTACGTCCGGCAGTATGGCCTCTGACCTGTTGTTTTCCGGTCCATATTTGAGCGTCTTGAGTAAGATGCTACACTACGTCCAGCAAACCTGATTTTTATCTCTTGGTGTCTGGAGCATATTTGAGTGTCTAATGTAAAAAGATAAACTACGTCCAGCAGCATGGCCTCTGATCAGTTGGTTTCCGGTCCATATTTGAGCGTCTAATGGAAGATTATTAGACTACGTCCAGCATCATGGCCTGAGCTGTTGGCTTCCGGTCCATATTTGAGCGTTTTGAGTAAGAAGATACACGACGTCCAGCAGCCCTGTTTCTGATCTCTTGGTTTCTGGTGCATATTTGAGCGTCTAATGTAAAAAGATAATCTACGTCCAGTAGCATGGCCTCTGATCTGTTGGTTTCCGGTCCATATTTGTGCGTCTAATGTAAGATTTTAGACTACGTCCAGCAGCATGGCCTCTGACCTGTTGACTTCCGGTCCCTATTTGAGCAACTTGTGTAAGATGGTACACTACGTCCAGCAGCCCTGTTTCTGATCTCTTGGTTTCTGGTGCATATTTGAGCGTCTAATGTAAAAAGATAAACTACGTCCAGCAGCATGGCCTCTGATCTGTTGTTTTCCAGTCCATATTTGTGCATCTAATGTAGGATTTTACACTACGTCCAGCAGCATGGCCTCTGACCTGTTGGCTTCCGGTCCATATTTGAGCGTCTTGTGTAAGATGATACACTACGTCCAGCAGTCATGATACTGACCTGTTGGTTTCTGGTGCATGTTTGTGCGTCTAATGTAAAATGATAAACTACGTCCATTAGCATGGCCTCTGATCTGTTGGTTTCCGGTCCACATTTGAGCGTCTAATATAAGATTTTAGACTAAGTCCAGCAGCATGGCCTCTGACCTGTTGGCTTCTGTTTCATATATGAGCGTCTACTGTAATATGACACACTACTTCCAGCAGCGCTGTTTCTGATCTCTTGGTTTCTGGTGCATATTTGAGAGTTTAATGTAGAAAGATAAACTACGTCCAGTAGTATGTCCTCTGATTTGTTGGTTTCCGTTCGATATTTGAGCGTCTAATGTAAGATTTTAGACTACGTCCGGCAGCATGGCCACTGACCTGTTGTTTTCCGGTCCATATATGAGCGTCTTGAGTAAGATGCTACACTACGTCCAGCAAACCTGATTTTTATCTCTTGGTGTCTGGTGCATATTTGAGCGTCTAATATAAAAAGATAAACTACGTCCAGCAGCATGGCCTCTGATCTGTTGGTTTCCGGTCCATATTTGAGCCTCTAATGTAAGATTTTAGACTACGTCCAGCAGCATGGCCTCTGACATGTTTGCTTCCGATGCATATTTGAGCGTCTTGTCTAAGATGATACACTACGTCCAGCAACCAAGATTCTGATCTCTTCCTTTCTGGTGCATATCTGAGCGTCTAATGTAAATAGATCAATTACGTCTAGCAGCATGACCTCTGATCTGTTGGTTTTCGGTCCATATTTGAGCGTCTAATGTAAGATTTTAGACTACGTCCAGTAGCATGGCCTATGATCTGTTTGTTTCCGGTCCATATTTGAGCCTCTAATGTAAGATTATAGAATACGTCCTGCAGAATGGCCTCTGACCTGTTGGCTTCCGGTCCATATTGGAGCGTCTTCTGTAAGAGGATACACTACGTCCAGCAGATATGATTCTGATCTTTTGTTTTCTGGTGGATATTTGAGCGTCAAATGCAAAAAGATAAACTACGTCTAGCAGTATGGCCTCTGATCTATTAGTTTCCGGTCTATATTTGAGCGTCTAATGTAAGATTTTAGACTACGTCCACCAGCATGGCCTCTAAAAATGTTGGCTTCCGGTCCATATTTGAGCGTCTTGTGTAAGATAATACACTACGTCCAGCAGCCATGATTCTGATCTATTGTTTTGTGGTGCATATTTGAATGTCTAATGTAAAAAGATAAACTACGTCCAGCGGCATGACCTCTGATCTGTTGGTTTCCGGTCCATATTTGTGCGTCTAATGAAAGTTTTTACACTACATCCAGCAGCATGGCTTCTGACCTGTCGACTTCCGGTCCATATTTGAGCGTCTTGTGTAAGATGATACACTACGTCCAGCAGCCATGATTCTGATCTGTTGGTTTCTGGTACATATTTGAGCTTCTAATATAAATAGATAAACTACGTCCAGCAGCATGACCTGTGATCTCTTGGTTTCCCGTCCATATTTGAGCGTCTAATGTAAGATTGTTGACTACATCCAGCAGCATGGCCTCTGACCTGTTGCCTTCCGGTCCATATTTGAGCGTCCTGTGTAAGATGATACACTACGTCCAGCAGCCCTGTTTCTGATCTCTTGCTTTCTGGTGCATATTTAAAGCGTCTAATGTAAAAAGATAAACTACTTCCAGCAGCATGGCCTCTCATCTGTTGGTTTCCGGTCCATATTTGAACGTCTAATGTAAGATTGTAGTCTACGTCCAGCAGCATGGCCTCTGACCTGTTGGCTTCCGGTCCATATTTGAGCGTCTTGTGTAAGATGATACACTACGCCCAGCAGTCATGATTCTGATCTGTTGGTTTCTGGTGCATATTTGAGCGTCTAATGTAAAATTTTAGATTACGCCCAGCAGCATGGCCTCTGACCTGTTGGTTTCCCATCCATATTTGAGCGTCTTGGGTAAGAGGATACACGACGTCCAGCAGCCCTGTTTCTGATCTCTTGGTTTCTGGTGCATATTTGTGCGTCAAATGTAAAAAGATAAACTACGTCTAGCAGCATGGCCTCTGATCTGTTGGTTTCCGGTCCATATTTGGGCGTCTAATGTAAGATTTTACACTAAGTCCAGCAGCATGGCCTCTGACCTGTTGTCTTCCGGTCCATATATGAGCGTTTTGTGTAAAACGATACACTACGTCCAGCAGCCCTGTTTCTGATCTCTAGGTTTCGGGTGCATATTTGAGCGTCTAATGTAAAAAAATAAACTACGTCCAGCAGCATGGCCTTTGATCTCCTGGATTCCGGTCCATATTTTCGCCTCTAATATAAGATTTTAGACTACGCCCAGCAGCATGGCCCCTGACCTGTTGGATTCCGGTCCATATTTGAGCGTCTTGAGTAAGATGCTACACTACGTCCAGCAAACCTGATTTTTATCTCTTGGTGTCTGGTGCATATTTGAGCGTCTAATGTAAAAAGATAAACTACGTCCAGCAGCATGGCCTCTGATCTGTTGGTTTCCGGTCCATATTTGAGCCTCTAATGTTAGATTTTAGACTACGTCCAGCAGCATGGCCTCTGACATGTTTGCTTCCGATGCATATTTGAGCGTCTTGTCTAAGATGATACACTACGTCCAGCAACCACGATTCTGATCTCTTCCTTTCTGGTGCATATTTGAGCGTCTAATGTAAATAGATCAATTACGTCTAGCAGCATGACCTCTGATCTGTTGGTTTTCGGTCCATATTTGAGCGTCTAATGTAAGATTTTAGACTACGTCCAGTAGCATGGCATATGATCTGTTTGTTTCCGGTCCATATTTGAGCGTCTAATGTAAGATTATAGAATACGTCCAGCAGAATGGCTTCTGACCTGTTGGCTTCCGGTCCATATTGGAGCGTCTTGTGTAAGATGATACACTACGTCCAGCAGCCCTGTTTCTGATCTCTTGGTTTCTGTTGCATACTTGTGCGTCTAATGTAAAAAGATAAATTACGTCCAGCAGCATGGCCTCTGATCTGTTGGTTTCTGGTTCATGTTTGAGCGTCTAATGTAAGATTTTTGATTACGTACAGCAGCATGGCCTCTGACCTGTTGGCTTCCGGTCCATATTTGAGCGTCTTGTGTAAGATGATACACTACGTCCAGCAGCCCTGTTTCTGATCTCTCGGTTTCTGGTGCATATTTGAGCGTCTAATGTAAAAAGATAAACAACGTCCAGCAGCATGGCCTCTGATCTGTTGGTTACCGGTCCATATTTGAGCGTCTAATGTAAGATTTTACACTACGTCCTGCAGCATGGATTCTGACCTGTTGGCTTCCGGTCCATATTTGAGCGTCTTGTGTAAGATGATACACTACGTCCAGCAGCCATGATTCTGATCTGTTGGTTTCTGCTGCATATTTGAGCGTCTAATGTAAAAAGATAAACTACGTCCAGCAGCATGGCCGCTGATCTGTTGGTTTCCGGTCCATATTTGAGCGTCTAATATAAGATTTAAGACTACGTCCGGCAGCATGGCCTCTGACCTGTTGGCTCCTCGTCCATATTTCAGCGTCTTGTGTAAGATGATACATTACGACCAGCAGCCCTGTTTCTGATCTCTTTGTTTATGGTGCATATTTGAGCGTCTAATGTAAAAAGAGAAACTACGTCCTGAAGCATGGCCTCTGATCTGTTGGTTTCCGGTCCATATTTGAGCGTCTAATGTAAGATTTTAGACTACGGCCAGCAGCATGGCCTCTGACCTGTTGGCTTCCGGTCCATATTTCAGCGTCTTATGTAAGATGATACACTACGTCCAGCAGCCCTGTTTCTGATGTCTTTGTTCCCGGTGCATATTTGAGCGTCTAATGTAAAAAGATAAACTACGTCCAGCAGCATGGCCTCTAATCCGTTGGCTTCCGGTCCATATTTGAGCGTCTTCTGTAAGAGGATACACTACGTCCAGCAGATATGATTCTGATCTTTTGTTTTCTGGTGGATATTTGAGCGTCAAATGCAAAAAGATAAACTACGTCTAGCAGTATGGCCTCTGATCTATTAGTTTCCGGTCTATATTTGAGCGTCTAATGTAAGATTTTAGACTACGTCCACCAGCATGGCCTCTAAAAATGTTGGCTTCCGGTCCATATTTGAGCGTCTTGTGTAAGATAATACACTACGTCCAGCAGCCATGATTCTGATCTATTGTTTTGTGGTGCATATTTGAATGTCTAATGTAAAAAGATAAACTACGTCCAGCGGCATGACCTCTGATCTGTTGGTTTCCGGTCCATATTTGTGCGTCTAATGAAAGTTTTTACACTACATCCAGCAGCATGGCTTCTGACCTGTCGACTTCCGGTCCATATTTGAGCGTCTTGTGTAAGATGATACACTACGTCCAGCAGCCATGATTCTGATCTGTTGGTTTCTGGTACATATTTGAGCTTCTAATATAAATAGATAAACTACGTCCAGCAGCATGACCTGTGATCTCTTGGTTTCCCGTCCATATTTGAGCGTCTAATGTAAGATTGTTGACTACATCCAGCAGCATGGCCTCTGACCTGTTGCCTTCCGGTCCATATTTGAGCGTCCTGTGTAAGATGATACACTACGTCCAGCAGCCCTGTTTCTGATCTCTTGCTTTCTGGTGCATATTTAAAGCGTCTAATGTAAAAAGATAAACTACTTCCAGCAGCATGGCCTCTCATCTGTTGGTTTCCGGTCCATATTTGAACGTCTAATGTAAGATTGTAGTCTACGTCCAGCAGCATGGCCTCTGACCTGTTGGCTTCCGGTCCATATTTGAGCGTCTTGTGTAAGATGATACACTACGCCCAGCAGTCATGATTCTGATCTGTTGGTTTCTGGTGCATATTTGAGCGTCTAATGTAAAATTTTAGATTACGCCCAGCAGCATGGCCTCTGACCTGTTGGCTTCCCATCCATATTTGAGCGTCTTGGGTAAGAGGATACACGACGTCCAGCAGCCCTGTTTCTGATCTCTTGGTTTCTGGTGCATATTTGTGCGTCAAATGTAAAAAGATAAACTACGTCTAGCAGCATGGCCTCTGATCTGTTGGTTTCCGGTCCATATTTGGGCGTCTAATGTAAGATTTTACACTAAGTCCAGCAGCATGGCCTCTGACCTGTTGTCTTCCGGTCCATATATGAGCGTTTTGTGTAAAACGATACACTACGTCCAGCAGCCCTGTTTCTGATCTCTAGGTTTCGGGTGCATATTTGAGCGTCTAATGTAAAAAAATAAACTACGTCCAGCAGCATGGCCTTTGATCTCCTGGATTCCGGTCCATATTTTCGCCTCTAATATAAGATTTTAGACTACGCCCAGCAGCATGGCCCCTGACCTGTTGGATTCCGGTCCATATTTGAGCGTCTTGTGTAAGTTGACACACTACGTCCAGCAACCACGATTCTGATCTCTTCGTTTCTGGTGCATATTTGAGAGTCTAATGTAAATAGATAAACTACGTCCAGCAGCATGGCCTCTGATCAGTTGGTTTCCGATCCATATTTGAGCGTCTAATGTAAGATTTTAGAATTCGTCCAGCAGAATGGCCTCTGACCTGTTGGCTTCCGGTCGATATTGGAGCGTCTTGTGTAAGATGATACACTACGTCCAGCAGCCGTTTTTCTGATCTCTTGGTTTCTGTTGCATACTTTGCGTCTAATGTAAAAAGATAAATTACGTCCAGCAGAATGGCCTCTGATCTGTTGATTGCTGGTTCATGTTTGAGCGTTTAATGTAAGATTTTTGATTACGTACAGCTGCATGGCCTCTGACCTGTAGGCTTCCGTTTCATATATGAGCGTCTTGTGTAATATGACACACTACCTCCAGTAGCCCAGTTTCTGATCTCTTGGTTTCTGGTGCATATTTGAGCGTTTAATGTAGAAAGATAAACTACGTCCAGCAGTATGGCCTCAGATTTGTTGGTTTCCGTTCGATATTTGAGCCTCTAATGTAGGATTTTAGACTACGTCCGGCAGTATGGCCTCTGACCTGTTGTTTTCCGGTCCATATTTGAGCGTCTTGAGTAAGATGCTACACTACGTCCAGCAAACCTGATTTTTATCTCTTGGTGTCTGGAGCATATTTGAGTGTCTAATGTAAAAAGATAAACTACGTCCAGCAGCATGGCCTCTGATCAGTTGGTTTCCGGTCCATATTTGAGCGTCTAATGGAAGATTATTAGACTACGTCCAGCATCATGGCCTGAGCTGTTGGCTTCCGGTCCATATTTGAGCGTTTTGAGTAAGAAGATACACGACGTCCAGCAGCCCTGTTTCTGATCTCTTGGTTTCTGGTGCATATTTGAGCGTCTAATGTAAAAAGATAATCTACGTCCAGTAGCATGGCCTCTGATCTGTTGGTTTCCGGTCCATATTTGTGCGTCTAATGTAAGATTTTAGACTACGTCCAGCAGCATGGCCTCTGACCTGTTGACTTCCGGTCCCTATTTGAGCAACTTGTGTAAGATGGTACACTACGTCCAGCAGCCCTGTTTCTGATCTCTTGGTTTCTGGTGCATATTTGAGCGTCTAATGTAAAAAGATAAACTACGTCCAGCAGCATGGCCTCTGATCTGTTGTTTTCCAGTCCATATTTGTGCATCTAATGTAGGATTTTACACTACGTCCAGCAGCATGGCCTCTGACCTGTTGGCTTCCGGTCCATATTTGAGCGTCTTGTGTAAGATGATACACTACGTCCAGCAGTCATGATACTGACCTGTTGGTTTCTGGTGCATGTTTGTGCGTCTAATGTAAAATGATAAACTACGTCCATTAGCATGGCCTCTGATCTGTTGGTTTCCGGTCCACATTTGAGCGTCTAATATAAGATTTTAGACTAAGTCCAGCAGCATGGCCTCTGACCTGTTGGCTTCTGTTTCATATATGAGCGTCTACTGTAATATGACACACTACTTCCAGCAGCGCTGTTTCTGATCTCTTGGTTTCTGGTGCATATTTGAGAGTTTAATGTAGAAAGATAAACTACGTCCAGTAGTATGTCCTCTGATTTGTTGGTTTCCGTTCGATATTTGAGCGTCTAATGTAAGATTTTAGACTACGTCCGGCAGCATGGCCACTGACCTGTTGTTTTCCGGTCCATATATGAGCGTCTTGAGTAAGATGCTACACTACGTCCAGCAAACCTGATTTTTATCTCTTGGTGTCTGGTGCATATTTGAGCGTCTAATATAAAAAGATAAACTACGTCCAGCAGCATGGCCTCTGATCTGTTGGTTTCCGGTCCATATTTGAGCCTCTAATGTAAGATTTTAGACTACGTCCAGCAGCATGGCCTCTGACATGTTTGCTTCCGATGCATATTTGAGCGTCTTGTCTAAGATGATACACTACGTCCAGCAACCAAGATTCTGATCTCTTCCTTTCTGGTGCATATCTGAGCGTCTAATGTAAATAGATCAATTACGTCTAGCAGCATGACCTCTGATCTGTTGGTTTTCGGTCCATATTTGAGCGTCTAATGTAAGATTTTAGACTACGTCCAGTAGCATGGCCTATGATCTGTTTGTTTCCGGTCCATATTTGAGCCTCTAATGTAAGATTATAGAATACGTCCTGCAGAATGGCCTCTGACCTGTTGGCTTCCGGTCCATATTGGAGCGTCTTCTGTAAGAGGATACACTACGTCCAGCAGATATGATTCTGATCTTTTGTTTTCTGGTGGATATTTGAGCGTCAAATGCAAAAAGATAAACTACGTCTAGCAGTATGGCCTCTGATCTATTAGTTTCCGGTCTATATTTGAGCGTCTAATGTAAGATTTTAGACTACGTCCACCAGCATGGCCTCTAAAAATGTTGGCTTCCGGTCCATATTTGAGCGTCTTGTGTAAGATAATACACTACGTCCAGCAGCCATGATTCTGATCTATTGTTTTGTGGTGCATATTTGAATGTCTAATGTAAAAAGATAAACTACGTCCAGCGGCATGACCTCTGATCTGTTGGTTTCCGGTCCATATTTGTGCGTCTAATGAAAGTTTTTACACTACATCCAGCAGCATGGCTTCTGACCTGTCGACTTCCGGTCCATATTTGAGCGTCTTGTGTAAGATGATACACTACGTCCAGCAGCCATGATTCTGATCTGTTGGTTTCTGGTACATATTTGAGCTTCTAATATAAATAGATAAACTACGTCCAGCAGCATGACCTGTGATCTCTTGGTTTCCCGTCCATATTTGAGCGTCTAATGTAAGATTGTTGACTACATCCAGCAGCATGGCCTCTGACCTGTTGCCTTCCGGTCCATATTTGAGCGTCCTGTGTAAGATGATACACTACGTCCAGCAGCCCTGTTTCTGATCTCTTGCTTTCTGGTGCATATTTAAAGCGTCTAATGTAAAAAGATAAACTACTTCCAGCAGCATGGCCTCTCATCTGTTGGTTTCCGGTCCATATTTGAACGTCTAATGTAAGATTGTAGTCTACGTCCAGCAGCATGGCCTCTGACCTGTTGGCTTCCGGTCCATATTTGAGCGTCTTGTGTAAGATGATACACTACGCCCAGCAGTCATGATTCTGATCTGTTGGTTTCTGGTGCATATTTGAGCGTCTAATGTAAAATTTTAGATTACGCCCAGCAGCATGGCCTCTGACCTGTTGGCTTCCCATCCATATTTGAGCGTCTTGGGTAAGAGGATACACGACGTCCAGCAGCCCTGTTTCTGATCTCTTGGTTTCTGGTGCATATTTGTGCGTCAAATGTAAAAAGATAAACTACGTCTAGCAGCATGGCCTCTGATCTGTTGGTTTCCGGTCCATATTTGGGCGTCTAATGTAAGATTTTACACTAAGTCCAGCAGCATGGCCTCTGACCTGTTGTCTTCCGGTCCATATATGAGCGTTTTGTGTAAAACGATACACTACGTCCAGCAGCCCTGTTTCTGATCTCTAGGTTTCGGGTGCATATTTGAGCGTCTAATGTAAAAAAATAAACTACGTCCAGCAGCATGGCCTTTGATCTCCTGGATTCCGGTCCATATTTTCGCCTCTAATATAAGATTTTAGACTACGCCCAGCAGCATGGCCCCTGACCTGTTGGATTCCGGTCCATATTTGAGCGTCTTGTGTAAGTTGACACACTACGTCCAGCAGCCATGATTCTGATCTGTTGGTTTCTGGTGCATATTTGAGCGTCTAATGTAAATAGATAAACTACGTCCAGCAGCATGGCCTCTGATCAGTTGGTTTCCGATCCATATTTGAGCGTCTAATGTAAGATTTTAGACTACGTCCAGCTGCATGGCCTCTGACCTGTTTGCTTCCGATGCATATTTGTGCGTCTTGTCTAAGATGATACACTACGTCCAGCAGCCACGATTCTGATCTCTTCGTTTCTGGTGCATATTTGAGAGTCTAATGTAAATAGATAAACTACGTCCAGCAGCATGGCCTCTGATCAGTTGGTTTCCGATCCATATTTGAGCGTCTAATGTAAGATTTTAGAATTCGTCCAGCAGAATGGCCTCTGACCTGTTGGCTTCCGGTCGATATTGGAGCGTCTTGTGTAAGATGATACACTACGTCCAGCAGCCGTTTTTCTGATCTCTTGGTTTCTGTTGCATACTTTGCGTCTAATGTAAAAAGATAAATTACGTCCAGCAGAATGGCCTCTGATCTGTTGATTGCTGGTTCATGTTTGAGCGTTTAATGTAAGATTTTTGATTACGTACAGCTGCATGGCCTCTGACCTGTAGGCTTCCGTTTCATATATGAGCGTCTTGTGTAATATGACACACTACCTCCAGTAGCCCAGTTTCTGATCTCTTGGTTTCTGGTGCATATTTGAGCGTTTAATGTAGAAAGATAAACTACGTCCAGCAGTATGGCCTCAGATTTGTTGGTTTCCGTTCGATATTTGAGCCTCTAATGTAGGATTTTAGACTACGTCCGGCAGTATGGCCTCTGACCTGTTGTTTTCCGGTCCATATTTGAGCGTCTTGAGTAAGATGCTACACTACGTCCAGCAAACCTGATTTTTATCTCTTGGTGTCTGGAGCATATTTGAGTGTCTAATGTAAAAAGATAAACTACGTCCAGCAGCATGGCCTCTGATCAGTTGGTTTCCGGTCCATATTTGAGCGTCTAATGGAAGATTATTAGACTACGTCCAGCATCATGGCCTGAGCTGTTGGCTTCCGGTCCATATTTGAGCGTTTTGAGTAAGAAGATACACGACGTCCAGCAGCCCTGTTTCTGATCTCTTGGTTTCTGGTGCATATTTGAGCGTCTAATGTAAAAAGATAATCTACGTCCAGTAGCATGGCCTCTGATCTGTTGGTTTCCGGTCCATATTTGTGCGTCTAATGTAAGATTTTAGACTACGTCCAGCAGCATGGCCTCTGACCTGTTGACTTCCGGTCCCTATTTGAGCAACTTGTGTAAGATGGTACACTACGTCCAGCAGCCCTGTTTCTGATCTCTTGGTTTCTGGTGCATATTTCAGCGTCTAATGTAAAAAGATAAACTACGTCCAGCAGCATGGCCTCTGATCTGTTGTTTTCCAGTCCATATTTGTGCATCTAATGTAGGATTTTACACTACGTCCAGCAGCATGGCCTCTGACCTGTTGGCTTCCGGTCCATATTTGAGCGTCTTGTGTAAGATGATACACTACGTCCAGCAGTCATGATACTGACCTGTTGGTTTCTGGTGCATGTTTGTGCGTCTAATGTAAAATGATAAACTACGTCCATTAGCATGGCCTCTGATCTGTTGGTTTCCGGTCCACATTTGAGCGTCTAATATAAGATTTTAGACTAAGTCCAGCAGCATGGCCTCTGACCTGTTGGCTTCTGTTTCATATATGAGCGTCTACTGTAATATGACACACTACTTCCAGCAGCGCTGTTTCTGATCTCTTGGTTTCTGGTGCATATTTGAGAGTTTAATGTAGAAAGATAAACTACGTCCAGTAGTATGTCCTCTGATTTGTTGGTTTCCGTTCGATATTTGAGCGTCTAATGTAAGATTTTAGACTACGTCCGGCAGCATGGCCACTGACCTGTTGTTTTCCGGTCCATATATGAGCGTCTTGAGTAAGATGCTACACTACGTCCAGCAAACCTGATTTTTATCTCTTGGTGTCTGGTGCATATTTGAGCGTCTAATATAAAAAGATAAACTACGTCCAGCAGCATGGCCTCTGATCTGTTGGTTTCCGGTCCATATTTGAGCCTCTAATGTAAGATTTTAGACTACGTCCAGCAGCATGGCCTCTGACATGTTTGCTTCCGATGCATATTTGAGCGTCTTGTCTAAGATGATACACTACGTCCAGCAACCAAGATTCTGATCTCTTCCTTTCTGGTGCATATCTGAGCGTCTAATGTAAATAGATCAATTACGTCTAGCAGCATGACCTCTGATCTGTTGGTTTTCGGTCCATATTTGAGCGTCTAATGTAAGATTTTAGACTACGTCCAGTAGCATGGCCTATGATCTGTTTGTTTCCGGTCCATATTTGAGCCTCTAATGTAAGATTATAGAATACGTCCTGCAGAATGGCCTCAGACCTGTTGGCTTCCGGTCCATATTGGAGCGTCTTGTGTAAGATGATACACTACGTCCAGCAGCCCTGTTTCTGATCTCTTGGTTTCTGTTGCATACTTGTGCGTCTAATGTAAAAAGATAAATTACGTCCAGCAGCATGGCCTCTGATCTGTTGGTTTCTGGTTCATGTTTGAGCGTCTAATGTAAGATTTTTGATTACGTACAGCAGCATGGCCTCTGACCTGTTGGCTTCCGGTCCATATTTGAGCGTCTTGTGTAAGATGATACACTACGTCCAGCAGCCCTGTTTCTGATCTCTCGGTTTCTGGTGCATATTTGAGCGTCTAATGTAAAAAGATAAACTACGTCCAGCAGCATGGCCTCTGATCTGTTGGTTACCGGTCCATATTTGAGCGTCTAATGTAAGATTTTACACTACGTCCTGCAGCATGGATTCTGACCTGTTGGCTTCCGGTCCATATTTGAGCGTCTTGTGTAAGATGATACACTACGTCCAGCAGCCATGATTCTGAGCTGTTGGTTTCTGCTGCATATTTGAGCGTCTAATGTAAAAAGATAAACTACGTCCAGCAGCATGGCCTCTGAACTGTTGGTTTCCGGTCCATATTTGAGCGTCTTGTGTAAGATGATACATTACGACCAGCAGCCCTGTTTCTGATCTCTTTGTTTATGGTGCATATTTGAGCGTCTAATGTAAAAAGAGAAACTACGTCCTGAAGCATGGCCTCTGATCTGTTGGTTTCCGGTCCATATTTGAGCGTCTAATGTAAGATTTTAGACTACGGCCAGCAGCATGGCCTCTGACCTGTTGGCTTCCGGTCCATATTTCAGCGTCTTATGTAAGATGATACACTACGTCCAGCAGCCCTGTTTCTGATGTCATGGTTTCTGGTGCATATTTGAGCGTCTAATGTAAAAAGATAAACTACGTCCAGCAGCATGGCCTCTAATCCGTTGGCTTCCGGTCCATATTTGAGCGTCTTCTGTAAGAGGATACACTACGTCCAGCAGATATGATTCTGATCTTTTGTTTTCTGGTGGATATTTGAGCGTCAAATGAAAAAAGATAAACTACGTCTAGCAGTATGGCCTCTGATCTATTGGTTTCCGGTCTATATTTGAGCGTCTAATGTAAGATTTTAGACTACGTCCACCAGCATGGCCTCTAAAAATGTTGGCTTCCGGTCCATATTTGAGCGTCTTGTGTAAGATGATACACTACGTCCAGCAGCCATGATTCTGATCTATTGTTTTGTGGTGCATATTTGAATGTCAAATCTAAAAAGATAAACTACGTCCAGCAGCATGACCTCTGATCTGTTGATTTCCGGTCCATATTTGAGCGTCTAATGAAAAATTTTACACTACATCCAGCAGCATGGCTTCTGACCTGTCGGCTTCCGGTCCATATTTGAGCGTCTTGTGTAAGATGATACACTATGTCCAGCAGCCATGATTCTGATCTGTTGGTTTCTGGTACATATTTGAGCTTCTAATATAAATAGATAAACTACGTCCAGCAGCATGACCTCTGATCTCTTGGTTTCCCGTCCATATTTGAGCGTCTAATGTAAGATTGTTGACTACATCTAGCAGCATGGCCTCTGACCTGTTGCCTTCCGGTCCATATTTGAGCGTCCTGTGTAAGATGATACACTACGTCCAGCAGCCCTGTTTCTGATCTCTTGCTTTCTGGTGCATATTTAAGCGTCTAATGTAAAAAGATAAACTACTTCCAGCAGCATGGCCTCTCATCTGTTGGTTTCCGGTCCATATTTGAACGTCTAATGTAAGATTGTAGTCTACGTCCAGCAGCATGGCCTCTGACCTGTTGGCTTCCGGTCCATATTTGAGCGTCTTGTGTAAGATGATACACTACGTCCAGCAGTCATGATTCTGATCTGTTGGTTTCTGGTGCATATTTGAGCGTCTAATGTAAAATGATAAACTACGCCCAGCAGCATGGCCTCTGATCTGTTGGTTTCCGGTACATATTTGTGCGTCTAATGTAAAATTTTAGATTACGCCCAGCAGCATGGCCTCTGACCTGTTGGCTTCCCATCCATATTTGAGCGTCTTGGGTAAGAGGATACACGGCGTCCAGCAGCCCTGTTTCTGATCTCTTGGTTTCTGGTGCATATTTGTGCGTCAAATGTAAAAAGATAAACTACGTCTAGCAGCATGGCCTCTGATCTGTTGGTTTCCGGTCCATATTTGGGCGTCTAATGTAAGATTTTACACTACGTCCAGCAGCATGGCCTCTGACATGTTGTCTTCCGGTCCATATATGAGCGTCTTGTGTAAAACGATACACTACGTCCAGCAGCCCTGTTTCTGATCTCTAGGTTTCGGGTACATATTTGAGCGTCTAATGTAAAAAAATAAACTACGTCCAGCAGCATGGCCTTTGATCTGCTGGATTCCGGTCCATATTTTCGGCTCTAATGTAAGATTTTAGACTACGACCAGCAGCATGGCCCCAGACCTGTTGGATTCCGGTCCATATTTGAGCGTCTTGTGTAAGATGTTACACTACGTCCAGCAGTCATGATTCTGATCTGTTGGTTTCTGGTGCGTATTTGAGCGTCTAATGTAAATAGATAAACTACGTCCAGCAGCATGGCATCTGATCAGTTGGTTTCCGGTCCATATTTGAGCGTCTAATGTAAGATTTTAGACTACGTCCAGCAGCATGGCCTCTGACATGTTTGCTTCCGATGCATATTTCTGCGTCTTGTCTAAGATGACACACTACGTCCAGCAACCACGATTCTGATCTCTTCGTTTCTGGTGCATATTTGAGCGTCTAATGTAAAAAGATCAACTACGTTTAGCAGCATGACCTCTGATCTGTTGGTCTTCGGTCCATATTTGAGCGTATAATGTAAGATTTTAGACTACGTCCAGTACAATGGCCTATGATCTGTTTGTTTCCGGTCCATATTTGAGCGTCTAATGTAAGATTTTAGAATTCGTCCAGCAGAATGGCCTCTGACCTGTTGGCTTCCTGTCCATATTGGAGCGTCTTGTGTAAGATGATACACAACGTCCAGCAGCCCTGTTTCTGATCTCTTGGTTTCTGTTGCATACTTTGCGTCTAATGTAAAAAGATAAATTACGTCCAGCAGAATGGCCTCTGATCTGTTGGTTCCTGTTCATGTTTGAGCGTTTAATGTAAGATTATTGATTACGTACAGCAGCATGGCCTCTGACCTGTTGGCTTCCGGTCCATATTTGAGCGTCTTGTGTAAGATGATACACTACGTCCAGCAGCCATGATTCTGATCTCTTGCTTTCTGGTGCATATTTGAGCGTCTAATGTAAAAAGATAAACTACGTTCAGCAGCATGGCTTCAGATCTGTTGGTTACCGGTCCATATTTGACGATCTTATGTAAGATTTTACACTACGTCCAGCAGCATGGCCTCTGACCTGTTGGCTTCCGGATCATATTTGAGCGTCTTGTGTAAAATGATACACTACGTCCAGCAGCCATGATTCTGGTCTCTTGGTTTCTGGTGCATATTTGAGCGTCTAATGTAAAAAGATAAACTACGTCCATTAGCATGGCCTCTGATCTGTTGTTTTCCGGTCCACATTTGAGCGTCTAATATAAGATTTTAGACTACGTCCAGCAGCATGGCCTCTGACCTGTTGGCTTCCGTTTCATATATGAGCGTCTTGTGTAATATGACACACTACTTCCAGCAGCCCTGTTTCTGATCTCTTGGTTTCTGGTGCATATTTGAGAGTTTAATGTAGAAAGATAAACTACGTCCAGTAGTATGTCCTCTGATTTTTTGATTTCCGTTCGATATTTGAGCGTCTAATGTAAGATTTTACACTACGTCCAGCAGCATGACCTCTGACATGTTGTCTTCCGGTCCATATATGAGCGTATTGTGTAAAACGATACACTACGTCCAGCAGCCCTGTTTCTGATCTCTAGGTTTCGGGTACATATTTGAGCGTCTAATGTAAAAAAATAAACTACGTCCAGCAGCATGGCCTTTCATCTGCTGGATTCCGGTCCATATTTTCGGCTCTAATGTAAGATTTTAGACTACGACCAGCAGCATGGCCCCAGACCTGTTGGATTCCGGTCCATATTTGAGCGTCTTGTGTAAGATGTTACACTACGTCCAGCAGTCATGATTCTGATCTGTTGGTTTCTGGTGCGTATTTGAGCGTCTAATGTAAATAGATAAACTACGCCCAGCAGCATGGCATCTGATCAGTTGGTTTCCGGTCCATATTTGAGCGTCTAATGTAAGATTTTAGACTACGTCCAGCAGCATGGCCTCTGACATGTTTGCTTCCGATGCATATTTCTGCGTCTTGTCTAAGATGACACACTACGTCCAGCAACCACGATTCTGATCTCTTCGTTTCTGGTGCATATTTGAGCGTCTAATGTAAAAAGATCAACTACGTTTAGCAGCATGACCTCTGATCTGTTGGTCTTCGGTCCATATTTGAGCGTATAATGTAAGATTTTAGACTACGTCCAGTACAATGGCCTATGATCTGTTTGTTTCCGGTCCATATTTGAGCGTCTAATGTAAGATTTTAGAATTCGTCCAGCAGAATGGCCTCTGACCTGTTGGCTTCCTGTCCATATTGGAGCGTCTTGTGTAAGATGATACACAACGTCCAGCAGCCCTGTTTCTGATCTCTTGGTTTCTGTTGCATACTTTGCGTCTAATGTAAAAAGATAAATTACGTCCAGCAGAATGGCCTCTGATCTGTTGGTTCCTGTTCATGTTTGAGCGTTTAATGTAAGATTATTGATTACGTACAGCAGCATGGCCTCTGACGTGTTGGCTTCCGGTCTATATTTGAGCGTCTTGTGTAAGATGATACACTACGTCCAGCAGCCATGATTCTGATCTCTTGCTTTCTGGTGCATATTTGAGCGTCTAATGTAAAAAGATAAACTACGTTCAGCAGCATGGCTTCAGATCTGTTGGTTACCGGTCCATATTTGACGATCTTATGTAAGATTTTACACTACGTCCAGCAGCATGGCCTCTGACCTGTTGGCTTCCGGATCATATTTGAGCGTCTTGTGTAAAATGATACACTACGTCCAGCAGCCATGATTCTGGTCTCTTGGTTTCTGGTGCATATTTGAGCGTCTAATGTAAAAAGATAAACTACGTCCATTAGCATGGCCTCTAATCTGTTGTTTTCCGGTCCACATTTGAGCGTCTAATATAAGATTTTAGACTACGTCCAGCAGCATGGCCTCTGACCTGTTGGCTTCCGTTTCATATATGAGCGTCTTGTGTAATATGACACACTACTTCCAGCAGCCCTGTTTCTGATCTCTGGGTTTCTGGTGCATATTTGAGAGTTTAATGTAGAAAGATAAACTACGTCCAGTAGTATGTCCTCTGATTTTTTGGTTTCCGTTCGATATTTGAGCGTCTAATGTAAGATTTTAGACTATGTCCGGCAGCATGGCCACTGACCTGTTGTTTTCCGGTCCATATTTGAGCGTCTTGAGTAAGATGCTACACTACGTCCAGCAAACCTGATTATTATCTCTTGGTGTCTGGTGCATTTTTGAGCGTCTAATGTAAAAAGATAAACCACGTCCAGCAGCATGGCCTCTGATCTGTTGTTTTCCGGTCCATATTTGAGCCTCTAATGTAAGATTTTAGACTACGTCCAGCCGCATGGCCCCTGACCTGTTGGATTCCGGTCCATATTTGAGCGTCTTGTGTAAGATGATACACTACGTCCAGCAGCCATGATTCTGATCTGTTGGTTTCTGGTGCATATTTGAGCGTCTAATGTAAATAGATAAACTACGTCCAGCAGCATGGCCTCTGATCAGTTGGTTTCCGGTCCATATTTGAGTGTCTAATGTAAGATTTTAGACTACGTCCAGCAGCATGGCCTCTGACCTGTTTGCTTCCGATGCATATTTGAGCGTCTTGTCTAAGATGATACACTACGTCCAGCAACCACGATTCTGATCTCTTCCTTTCTGGTGCATATTTGAGCGTCTAATGTAAAAAGATAAACTACGTTCAGCAGCATGGCCTCTGATCTGTAGGTTTCCGGTCCATATTTGAGCGTCTAATGTAAGATTTTGTGAAAGTCCAGCAGCATGGCCTCTGACCTGTTGGCTTCCGGTCCATATTTGAGCGTCTTGTGTAAGATGATACACAACGTCCAGCAGCCCTGTTTCTGATCACTTGCTTTCTGGTGCATATTTGAGCGTCTAATGTAAAAAGTTAAACTACGTTCAGCAGCATGGCCTCTGATCTGTTGGTTACCGGTCCATATTTGACCGTCTTATGTAAGATTTTACACTACGTCCAGCAGCATGGCCTCTGACCTGTTGGCTTCCGGTCCATATTTGAGCGTCTTGTGTAAGATGATACACTACGGCCAGCAGCAATGATTCTGGTCTCTTGGTTTCTGGTGCATATTTGAGCGTCTAATGTAAAAAGATAAACTACGTCCATTAGCATGGCCTCTGATCTGTTAGTTTACGGTCCACATTTGAGCGTCTAATATAAGATTTTAGAGTACGTCCAGCAGTATGGCCTCTGACCTGTTGGCTTCCGTTTCATATATGAGCGTCTTGTGTAATATGACACACTACTTCCAGCAGCCCTGTTTCTGATCTCTTGGTTTCTGGTACATATTTGAGCGTTTAATGTAGAAAGATAAACTACGTCCAGCAGTATGGCCTCTGATTTGTTGGTTTGCGTTCGATATTTGAGCGTCTAATGTAAGATTTTAGACTACGTCCGGCAGCATGGCCTCTGACCTGTTGTTTTCCGGTCCATATTTGAGCGTCTTGAGTAAGATGCTACACTACATCCAGCAAACCTGATTTATCTCTCTTGGTGTCTGGTGCATATTTGAGTGTCTAATGTAAAAAGATAAACTACGTCCAGCAGCATGGCCTCTGATCTGTTGGTTTCCGGTCCATATTTGAGCGTCTAATTGAAGATTATTAGACTACGTCCAGCAGCATGGCCTCTGAGCTGTTGGCTTCCGGTCCATATTTGAGCGTTTTGAGTAAGAAGATACACTACGTCCAGCAGCCCTGTTTCTGATCTCTTGGTTTCTGGTGCTTATTTGAGCGTCTAATGGAAAAAGATAAACTACGTCCAGCAGCATGGCCTCTGATCTGTTGGTTTCCGGGCCATATTTGGGCGTCTAATGTAAGATTTTAGACTACGTCCAGCAGCATGGCCTCTGACCTGTTGGCTTCCGGTCCATATTTGAGCGACTTGTGTAAGATGGTACACTACGTCCAGCAGCCCTGTTTCTGATCTCTTGGTTTCTGGTGCATATATGAGCGTCTAATATAAAAAGATAAACTACGTCCAGCAGCATGGCCTCTGATCTGTTATTTTCCAGTCCATATTTGTGCGTTTAATATAGGATTTTTGACTACGTCCAGCAGCATGGCCTCTGACCTATTGGCTTCCGGTCCATATATGAGCGTCTTGTGTAAGATGATACACTACGTCCAGCAGCCATGATTCTGATCTGTTGGTTTCTGGTGCATATTTGAGCGTCTAATGTAAAAGATAAATTACGTCCAGCAGCATGGCCTCTGATCTGTTGGTTTCCGGTCCATATTTGAGCGTCTTGTGTAAGATGATACACTACGTCCAGCAGCCATGATTCTGATCTGTTGGTTTCTGGTGCATATTTGAGCGTCTAATGTAAAAAGATAAACTACGTTCAGCAGCATGGCCTCTGATGTGTAGGTTTCCGGTACATATTTGTGCGTCTAATGTAAGATTTTTGTCTACGTCCACAGCATGGCCTCTGTCCTGTTGGCTTCAGGTCCATATTTGAGCGTCTTGTGTAAGATGATACACTACGTCCAGCAGCCCTGTTTCTGATCTCTTGCTTTCCGGTGCATATTTAGCGTCTAATGTAAAAAGATAAATTACGTCCAGTAGCATGGCCTCTCATCTGTTGGTTTCCGGTCCATATTTGAGCGTCTAATGTAAGATTCTTGTCTACGTCCAGCTGCATGGCCTCTGACCTGTTGGCTTCCGGTCCATATTTGAGCGTTTTGAATAAGAAGATACACTACGTCCAGCAGCCCTGTTTCTGATCTCTTGCTTTCCGGTGCATATTTGAGCGTCTAATGTAAAAAGATCAACTACGTTTAGCAGCATGACCTCTGATCTGTTGGTCTTCGGTCCATATTTGAGCGTATAATGTAAGATTTTAGACTACGTCCAGTACAATGGCCTATGATCTGTTTGTTTCCGGTCCATATTTGAGCGTCTAATGTAAGATTTTAGAATTCGTCCAGCAGAATGGCCTCTGACCTGTTGGCTTCCGGTCCATATTGGAGCGTCTTGTGTAAGATGATACACAACGTCCAGCAGCCCTGTTTCTGATCTCTTGGTTTCTGTTGCATACTTTGCGTCTAATGTAAAAAGATAAATTACGTCAAGCTGAATGGCCTCTGATCTGTTGGTTCCTGTTCATGTTTGAGCGTTTAATGTAAGATTATTGATTACGTACAGCAGCATGGCCTCTGACCTGTTCGCCTCCGGTCCATATTTGAGCGTCTTGTGTAAGATGATACACTACGTCCAGCAGCCATGATTCTGATCTCTTGCTTTCTGGTGCATATTTGAGCGTCTAATGTAAAAAGATAAACTACGTTCAGCAGCATGGCCTCAGATCTGTTGGTTACCGGTCCATATTTGACGATCTTATGTAAGATTTTACACTACGTCCAGCAGCATGGCCTCTGACCTGTTGGCTTCCGGATCATATTTGAGCGTCTTGTGTAAAATGATACACTACGTCCAGCAGCCATGATTCTGGTCTCTTGGTTTCTGGTGCATATTTGAGCGTCCAATGTAAAAAGATAAACTACGTCCATTAGCATGGCCTCTGATCTGTTGGTTTCCGGTCCACATTTGAGCGTCTAATATAAGATTTTAGACTACGTCCAGCAGCATGGCCTCTGACCTGTTGGCTTCCGTTTCATATATGAGCGTCTTGTGTAATATGACACACTACTTCCAGCAGCCCTGTTTCTGATCTCTTGGTTTCTGGTGCATATTTGAGAGTTTAATGTAGAAAGATAAACTACGTCCAGTAGTATGTCCTCTGATTTTTTGATTTCCGTTCGATATTTGAGCGTCTAATGTAAGATTTTACACTACGTCCAGCAGCATGACCTCTGACATGTTGTCTTCCGGTCCATATATGAGCGTATTGTGTAAAACGATACACTACGTCCAGCAGCCCTGTTTCTGATCTCTAGGTTTCGGGTACATATTTGAGCGTCTAATGTAAAAAAATAAACTACGTCCAGCAGCATGGCCTTTGATCTGCTGGATTCCGGTCCATATTTTCGGCTCTAATGTAAGATTTTAGACTACGACCAGCAGCATGGCCCCAGACCTGTTGGATTCCGGTCCATATTTGAGCGTCTTGTGTAAGATGTTACACTACGTCCAGCAGTCATGATTCTGATCTGTTGGTTTCTGGTGCGTATTTGAGCGTCTAATGTAAATAGATAAACTACGCCCAGCAGCATGGCATCTGATCAGTTGGTTTCCGGTCCATATTTGAGCGTCTAATGTAAGATTTTAGACTACGTCCAGCAGCATGGCCTCTGACATGTTTGCTTCCGATGCATATTTCTGCGTCTTGTCTAAGATGACACACTACGTCCAGCAACCACGATTCTGATCTCTTCGTTTCTGGTGCATATTTGAGCGTCTAATGTAAAAAGATCAACTACGTTTAGCAGCATGACCTCTGATCTGTTGGTCTTCGGTCCATATTTGAGCGTATAATGTAAGATTTTAGACTACGTCCAGTACAATGGCCTATGATCTGTTTGTTTCCGGTCCATATTTGAGCGTCTAATGTAAGATTTTAGAATTCGTCCAGCAGAATGGCCTCTGACCTGTTGGCTTCCTGTCCATATTGGAGCGTCTTGTGTAAGATGATACACAACGTCCAGCAGCCCTGTTTCTGATCTCTTGGTTTCTGTTGCATACTTTGCGTCTAATGTAAAAAGATAAATTACGTCCAGCAGAATGGCCTCTGATCTGTTGGTTCCTGTTCATGTTTGAGCGTTTAATGTAAGATTATTGATTACGTACAGCAGCATGGCCTCTGACCTGTTGGCTTCCGGTCCATATTTGAGCGTCTTGTGTAAGATGATACACTACGTCCAGCAGCCATGATTCTGATCTCTTGCTTTCTGGTGCATATTTGAGCGTCTAATGTAAAAAGATAAACTACGTTCAGCAGCATGGCTTCAGATCTGTTGGTTACCGGTCCATATTTGACGATCTTATGTAAGATTTTACACTACGTCCAGCAGCATGGCCTCTGACCTGTTGGCTTCCGGATCATATTTGAGCGTCTTGTGTAAAATGATACACTACGTCCAGCAGCCATGATTCTGGTCTCTTGGTTTCTGGTGCATATTTGAGCGTCTAATGTAAAAAGATAAACTACGTCCATTAGCATGGCCTCTGATCTGTTGTTTTCCGGTCCACATTTGAGCGTCTAATATAAGATTTTAGACTACGTCCAGCAGCATGGCCTCTGACCTGTTGGCTTCCGTTTCATATATGAGCGTCTTGTGTAATATGACACACTACTTCCAGCAGCCCTGTTTCTGATCTCTTGGTTTCTGGTGCATATTTGAGAGTTTAATGTAGAAAGATAAACTACGTCCAGTAGTATGTCCTCTGATTTTTTGGTTTCCGTTCGATATTTGAGCGTCTAATGTAAGATTTTAGACTATGTCCGGCAGCATGGCCACTGACCTGTTGTTTTCCGGTCCATATTTGAGCGTCTTGAGTAAGATGCTACACTACGTCCAGCAAACCTGATTATTATCTCTTGGTGTCTGGTGCATTTTTGAGCGTCTAATGTAAAAAGATAAACCACGTCCAGCAGCATGGCCTCTGATCTGTTGTTTTCCGGTCCATATTTGAGCCTCTAATGTAAGATTTTAGACTACGTCCAGCCGCATGGCCCCTGACCTGTTGGATTCCGGTCCATATTTGAGCGTCTTGTGTAAGATGATACACTACGTCCAGCAGCCATGATTCTGATCTGTTGGTTTCTGGTGCATATTTGAGCGTCTAATGTAAATAGATAAACTACGTCCAGCAGCATGGCCTCTGATCAGTTGGTTTCCGGTCCATATTTGAGAGTCTAATGTAAGATTTTAGACTACGTCCAGCAGCATGGCCTCTGACCTGTTTGCTTCCGATGCATATTTGAGCGTCTTGTCTAAGATGATACACTACGTCCAGCAACCACGATTCTGATCTCTTCCTTTCTGGTGCATATTTGAGCGTCTAATGTAAAAAGATAAACTACGTTCAGCAGCATGGCCTCTGATCTGTAGGTTTCCGGTCCATATTTGAGCGTCTAATGTAAGATTTTGTGAAAGTCCAGCAGCATGGCCTCTGACCTGTTGGCTTCCGGTCCATATTTGAGCGTCTTGTGTAAGATGATACACAACGTCCAGCAGCCCTGTTTCTGATCACTTGCTTTCTGGTGCATATTTGAGCGTCTAATGTAAAAAGTTAAACTACGTTCAGCAGCATGGCCTCTGATCTGTTGGTTACCGGTCCATATTTGACCGTCTTATGTAAGATTTTACCCTACGTCCAGCAGCATGGCCTCTGACCTGTTGGCTTCCGGTCCATATTTGAGCGTCTTGTGTAAGATGATACACTACGGCCAGCAGCAATGATTCTGGTCTCTTGGTTTCTGGTGCATATTTGAGCGTCTAATGTAAAAAGATAAACTACGTCCATTAGCATGGCCTCTGATCTGTTAGTTTACGGTCCACATTTGAGCGTCTAATATAAGATTTTAGAGTACGTCCAGCAGTATGGCCTCTGACCTGTTGGCTTCCGTTTCATATATGAGCGTCTTGTGTAATATGACACACTACTTCCAGCAGCCCTGTTTCTGATCTCTTGGTTTCTGGTACATATTTGAGCGTTTAATGTAGAAAGATAAACTACGTCCAGCAGTATGGCCTCTGATTTGTTGGTTTGCGTTCGATATTTGAGCGTCTAATGTAAGATTTTAGACTACGTCCGGCAGCATGGCCTCTGACCTGTTGTTTTCCGGTCCATATTTGAGCGTCTTGAGTAAGATGCTACACTACATCCAGCAAACCTGATTTATCTCTCTTGGTGTCTGGTGCATATTTGAGTGTCTAATGTAAAAAGATAAACTACGTCCAGCAGCATGGCCTCTGATCTGTTGGTTTCCGGTCCATATTTGAGCGTCTAATTGAAGATTATTAGACTACGTCCAGCAGCATGGCCTCTGAGCTGTTGGCTTCCGGTCCATATTTGAGCGTTTTGAGTAAGAAGATACACTACGTCCAGCAGCCCTGTTTCTGATCTCTTGGTTTCTGGTGCATATTTGAGCGTCTAATGGAAAAAGATAAACTACGTCCAGCAGCATGGCCTCTGATCTGTTGGTTTCCGGGCCATATTTGGGCGTCTAATGTAAGATTTTAGACTACGTCCAGCAGCATGGCCTCTGACCTGTTGGCTTCCGGTCCATATTTGAGCGACTTGTGTAAGATGGTACACTACGTCCAGCAGCCCTGTTTCTGATCTCTTGGTTTCTGGTGCATATATGAGCGTCTAATATAAAAAGATAAACTACGTCCAGCAGCATGGCCTCTGATCTGTTATTTTCCAGTCCATATTTGTGCGTTTAATATAGGATTTTTGACTACGTCCAGCAGCATGGCCTCTGACCTATTGGCTTCCGGTCCATATATGAGCGTCTTGTGTAAGATGATACACTACGTCCAGCAGCCATGATTCTGATCTGTTGGTTTCTGGTGCATATTTGAGCGTCTAATGTAAAAGATAAATTACGTCCAGCAGCATGGCCTCTGATCTGTTGGTTTCCGGTCCATATTTGAGCGTCTTGTGTAAGATGATACACTACGTCCAGCAGCCATGATTCTGATCTGTTGGTTTCTGGTGCATATTTGAGCGTCTAATGTAAAAAGATAAACTACGTTCAGCAGCATGGCCTCTGATGTGTAGGTTTCCGGTACATATTTGTGCGTCTAATGTAAGATTTTTGTCTACGTCCACAGCATGGCCTCTGTCCTGTTGGCTTCAGGTCCATATTTGAGCGTCTTGTGTAAGATGATACACTACGTCCAGCAGCCCTGTTTCTGATCTCTTGCTTTCCGGTGCATATTTAGCGTCTAATGTAAAAAGATAAATTACGTCCAGTAGCATGGCCTCTCATCTGTTGGTTTCCGGTCCATATTTGAGCGTCTAATGTAAGATTCTTGTCTACGTCCAGCTGCATGGCCTCTGACCTGTTGGCTCCCGGTCCATATTTGAGCGTTTTGAATAAGAAGATACACTACGTCCAGCAGCCCTGTTTCTGATCTCTTGCTTTCCGGTGCATATTTGAGCGTCTAATGTAAAAAGATCAACTACGTTTAGCAGCATGACCTCTGATCTGTTGGTCTTCGGTCCATATTTGAGCGTATAATGTAAGATTTTAGACTACGTCCAGTACAATGGCCTATGATCTGTTTGTTTCCGGTCCATATTTGAGCGTCTAATGTAAGATTTTAGAATTCGTCCAGCAGAATGGCCTCTGACCTGTTGGCTTCCGGTCCATATTGGAGCGTCTTGTGTAAGATGATACACAACGTCCAGCAGCCCTGTTTCTGATCTCTTGGTTTCTGTTGCATACTTTGCGTCTAATGTAAAAAGATAAATTACGTCCAGCTGAATGGCCTCTGATCTGTTGGTTCCTGTTCATGTTTGAGCGTTTAATGTAAGATTATTGATTACGTACAGCAGCATGGCCTCTGACCTGTTCGCCTCCGGTCCATATTTGAGCGTCTTGTGTAAGATGATACACTACGTCCAGCAGCCATGATTCTGATCTCTTGCTTTCTGGTGCATATTTGAGCGTCTAATGTAAAAAGATAAACTACGTTCAGCAGCATGGCCTCAGATCTGTTGGTTACCGGTCCATATTTGACGATCTTATGTAAGATTTTACACTACGTCCAGCAGCATGGCCTCTGACCTGTTGGCTTCCGGATCATATTTGAGCGTCTTGTGTAAAATGATACACTACGTCCAGCAGCCATGATTCTGGTCTCTTGGTTTCTGGTGCATATTTGAGCGTCCAATGTAAAAAGATAAACTACGTCCATTAGCATGGCCTCTGATCTGTTGGTTTCCGGTCCACATTTGAGCGTCTAATATAAGATTTTAGACTACGTCCAGCAGCATGGCCTCTGACCTGTTGGCTTCCGTTTCATATATGAGCGTCTTGTTTAATATGACACACTACTTCCAACAGCCCTGTTTCTGATCTCTTGGTTTCTGGTGCATATTTGAGAGTTTAATGTAGAAAGATAAACTACGTCCAGTAGTATGTCCTCTGATTTTTTGGTTACCGTTCGATATTTGAGCGTCTAATGTAAGATTTTAGACTATGTCCGGCAGCATGGCCACTGACCTGTTGTTTTCCGGTCCATATTTGAGCGTCTTGAGTAAGATGCTACACTACGTCCAGCAAACCTGATTTTTATCTCTTGGTGTCTGGTGCATATTTGAGCGTCTAATGTAAAAAGATAAACCACGTCCAGCAGCATGGCCTCTGATCTGTGGGTTTCCGGTCCATATTTGAGCCTCTAATGTAAGATTTTAGACTACGTCCAGCCGCATGGCCCCTGACCTGTTGGATTCCGGTCCATATTTGAGCGTCTTGTGTAAGATGATACACTACGTCCAGCAGCCATGATTCTGATCTGTTGGTTTCTGGTGCATATTTGAGCGTCTAATGTAAATAGATAAACTACGTCCAGCAGCATGGCCTCTGATCAGTTGGTTTCCGGTCCATATTTGAGTGTCTAATGTAAGATTTTAGACTACGTCCAGCAGCATGTCCTCTGACCTGTTTGCTTCCGATGCATATTTGAGCGTCTTGTCTAAGATGATACACTACGTCCAGCAACCACGATTCTGATCTCTTCCTTTCTGGTGCATATTTGAGCGTCTAATGTAAAAAGATAAACTACGTTCAGCAGCATGGCTTCTGATCTGTAGGTTTCCGGTCCATATTTGAGCGTCTAATGTAAGATTTTTGTGAAAGTCCAGCAGCATGGCCTCTGACCTGTTGGCTTCCGGTCCATATTTGAGCGTCTTGTGTAAGATGATACACTACGTCCAGCAGCCATGATTCTGATCTGTTGGTTTCTGGTGCATATTTGAACGTCTAATGTAAAAAGATAAACTACGTCCAGCAGCATGGCCTCTGATCTGTTGGTTTCCGGTCCATATTTGAGCGTCTAATGTAAGATTTTAGTCTACGTCCAGCAGCATGGCCTCTGACCTGTTGGCTTCCGGTCCATATTTGAGCGTCTAATTGAAGATTATTAGACTACGTCCAGCAGCATGGCCTCTGAGCTGTTGGCTTCCGGTCCATATTTGAGCGTTTTGAGTAAGAAGATACACTACGTCCAGCAGCCCTGTTTCTGATCTCTTGGTTTCTGGTGCATATTTGAGCGTCTAATGGAAAAAGATAAACTACGTCCAGCAGCATGGCCTCTGATCTGTTGGTTTCCGGGCCATATTTGGGCGTCTAATGTAAGATTTTAGACTACGTCCAGCAGCATGGCCTCTGACCTGTTGGCTTCCGGTCCATATTTGAGCGTCTTGTTAAGATGATACACTACGTCCAGCAGCCCTTTTCTGATCTCTTGGTTTCTGGTGCCTATCTGTGCGTCTAATGTAAAAAGATAAATTACGTCCAGAAGCATGGCCTCTGATCTGTTGGTTTCCGGTCCATATTTGAGCGTCTAATGTAAGATTTTAGACTACGTTCAGCAGCATGGCCTCTGAGTTGTTGGCTTCCAGTCCATATTTGAGCGTCTTGTGCAAGATTATACACAACGTCCAGCAGCCTTGTTTCTGACCTCTTGGTTTCTGGTGCATATTTGAGCATCTAATGTAGAAAGATAAACTACGTCCAGCAGCATGGCCTCTGATTTGTAGGATTCCGGTCGATATTTGAGCGTCTAATGTAAGATTTTAGACTACGACCAGCAGCATGGCCTCTGACCTGTTGGCTCCTCGTCCATATTTCAGCGTCTTGTGTAAGATGATACATTACGACCTTCAGCCCTGTTTCTGATCTCTTGCTTTATGGTGCATATTTGAGAGTCTAATGCAAAAAGATAAATTACGTCCTGAAGCATGGCCTCTGATCTGTTGGTTTCTGTTCCATATTTGAGCGTCTAATGTAAGATTTTAGACTACGGCCAGCAGCATGGCCTCTGACCTGTTGGCTTCCGGTCCATATTTGAGCGTCTTATGTAAGATGATACACTACGTCCAGCAGCCCTATTTCTGATGTCTTGGTTTCTGGTGCATATTTGAGCGTCTAATGTAAAAAGATAAAATACGTCCAGCAGCATGGCCTCTAATCCGTTGGCTTCCGGTCCATATTTAAGCGTCTTCTGTAAGAGGATACACTACGTCCAGCAGATATGATTCTGATCTTTTGGTTTCTGGCGGATATTTGAGCGTCTAATGCAAAAAGATAAACTACGTCTAGCAGTATGGCCTCTGATCTATTGGTTTCCGGTCTATATTTGAGCGTCTAATGTAAGATTTTAGACTACGTCCACCAGCATGGCCTCTAAAAATGTTGGCTTCCGGTCCATATTTGAGCGTCTTGTGTGAGATGATACACTACGTCCAGCAGCCATCATTCTGATCTGTTGTTTTGTGGTGCATATTTGAATGTCTAATGTAAAAAGATAAACTACGTCCAGCAGCATGGCCTCTGATCTGTTGGTTTCCGGTCCATATTTGAGCGTCTAATGAAAGATTTTACACTATATCCAGCAGCATGGCTTCTGACCTGTTGGCTTCCGATCCATATTTGAGCGTCTTGTGTAAGATGATACACTACGTTCAGCAGCCATGATTCTGATCTGTTGGTTTCTGGTACATATTTGAGCTTCTAATATAAATAGATAAACTACGTCCAGCAGCATGGCCTCTGATCTCTTGGTTTCCCGTCCATATTTGAGCGTCTAATGTAAGATTTTAGACTACAACCAGCAGCATGGCCTCTGACCTGTTGCCTTCCGGTCCATATTTGAGCGTCTTGTGTAAGAGGACACACTACGTCCAGCAGCCATGATTCTGATCTGTTGGTTTCTGGTGCATATTTGAGCGTCTAATGTAAAAAGATAAACTACGACCAGCAGCATGGCCTCTGATCTGTTGGTTTCCGGTCCATATTTGAGCGTCTAATGTAAGATTTTAGTCTACGTCCAGCAGCATGGCCTCTGACCTGTTGGCTTCCGGTCCATATTTGAGCGTCTTGTTAAGATGATACATTACGTCCAGCAGCCCTTTTCTGATCTCTTGGTTTCTGGTGCCTATCTCTGCGTCTAATGTAAAAAGATAAATTACGTCCAGAAGCATGGCCTCTGATCTGTTAGTTTCCGGTCCATATTTGAGCGTCTAATGTAAGATTTTAGACTACGTCCAGCAGCATGGCCTCTGAGTTGTTGGCTTCCAGTCCATATTTGAGCGTCTTGTGCCAGATTATACACAACGTCCAGCAGCCCTGTTTCTGACCTCTTGGTTTCTGGTGCATATTTGAGCATCTAATGTAGAAAGATAAACTACGTCCAGCAGCATGGCCTCTGATTTGTTGGATTCCGGTCGATATTTTAGCGTCTAATGTAAGATTTTAGACTACGACCAGCAGCATGGCCTCTGACCTGTTGGGTCCTCGTCAATATTTCAGCGTCTTGTGTAAGATGATACATTACGACCTTCAGCCCTGTTTCTGATCTCTTGGTTTATGGTGCATATTTGAGAGTCTAATGCAAAAAGATAAACTACGTCCTGAAGCATGGCCTCTGGTCTGTTAGTTTCCGTTCCATATTTGAGCGTCTAATGTAAGATTTTAGACTACGGCCAGCAGCATGGCCTCTGACCTGTTGGCTTCCGGTCCATATTTGAGCGTCTTATGTAAGATGATACACAACGTCCAGCAGCCCTCTTTCTGATGTCTTGGTTTCTGGTGCATATTTGAGCGTCTAATGTAAAAAGATAAACTACGTCCAGCAGCATGGCCTCTAATCCGTTGGCTTCCGGTCCATATTTAAGCGTCTTCTGTAAGAGGATACACTACGTCCAGCAGATATGATTCTGATCTTTTGGTTTCTGGCGGATATTTGAGCGTCTAATGCAAAAAGATAAACTACGTCTAGCAGTATGGCCTCTGATCTATTGGTTTCCGGTCTATATTTGACCGTCTAATGTAAGATTTTAGACTACGTCCACCAGCATGGCTTCTAAAAATGTTGGCTTCCGGTCCATATTTGAGCGTCTTGTGTAAGATGATACACTACGTCCAGCAGCCATGATTCTGATCTGTTGTTTTGTGGTGCATATTTGAATGTCTAATGTAAAAAGATAAACTACGTCCAGCAGCATGGCCTCTGATCTCTTGGTTTCCCGTCCATATTTGAGCGTCTAATGTAAGATTTTAGACTACAACCAGCAGCATGGCCTCTGACCTGTTGCCTTCCGGTCCATATTTGAGCGTCTTGTGTAAGAGGACACACTACGTCCAGCAGCCATGATTCTGATCTGTTGGTTTCTGGTGCATATTTGAGCGTCTAATGTAAAAAGATAAACTACGACCAGCAGCATGGCCTCTGATCTGTTGGTTTCCGGTCCATATTTGAGCGTCTAATGTAAGATTTTAGTCTACGTCCAGCAGCATGGCCTCTGACCTGTTGGCTTCCGGTCCATATTTGAGCGTCTTGTTAAGATGATACATTACGTCCAGCAGCCCTTTTCTGATCTCTTGGTTTCTGGTGCCTATCTCTGCGTCTAATGTAAAAAGATAAATTACGTCCAGAAGCATGGCCTCTGATCTGTTAGTTTCCGGTCCATATTTGAGCGTCTAATGTAAGATTTTAGACTACGTCCAGCAGCATGGCCTCTGAGTTGTTGGCTTCCAGTCCATATTTGAGCGTCTTGTGCCAGATTATACACAACGTCCAGCAGCCCTGTTTCTGACCTCTTGGTTTCTGGTGCATATTTGAGCATCTTATGTAGAAAGATAAACTACGTCCAGCAGCATGGCCTCTGATTTGTTGGATTCCGGTCGATATTTTAGCGTCTAATGTAAGATTTTAGACTACGACCAGCAGCATGGCCTCTGACCTGTTGGGTCCTCGTCCATATTTCAGCGTCTTGTGTAAGATGATACATTACGACCTTCAGCCCTGTTTCTGATCTCTTGGTTTATGGTGCATATTTGAGAGTCTAATGCAAAAAGATAAACTACGTCCTGAAGCATGGCCTCTGGTCTGTTAGTTTCCGTTCCATATTTGAGCGTCTAATGTAAGATTTTAGACTACGGCCAGCAGCATGGCCTCTGACCTGTTGGCTTCCGGTCCATATTTGAGCGTCTTATGTAAGATGATACACTACGTCCAGCAGCCCTCTTTCTGATGTCTTGGTTTCTGGTGCATATTTGAGCGTCTAATGTAAAAAGATAAACTACGTCCAGCAGCATGGCCTCTAATCCGTTGGCTTCCGGTCCATATTTAAGCGTCTTCTGTAAGAGGATACACTACGTCCAGCAGATATGATTCTGATCTTTTGGTTTCTGGCGGATATTTGAGCGTCTAATGCAAAAAGATAAACTACGTCTAGCAGTATGGCCTCTGATCTATTGGTTTCCGGTCTATATTTGACCGTCTAATGTAAGATTTTAGACTACGTCCACCAGCATGGCTTCTAAAAATGTTGGCTTCCGGTCCATATTTGAGCGTCTTGTGTAAGATGATACACTACGTCCAGCAGCCATGATTCTGATCTGTTGTTTTGTGGTGCATATTTGAATGTCTAATGTAAAAAGATAAACTACGTCCAGCAGCATGACGTCTGATCTGTTGGTTTCCGGTCCATATTTGAGCGTCTAATGAAAGATGATTCACTACGTCCAGCAGCCATGATTCTGATCTGTTTGTTTCTGGTACATATTTGAGCTTCTAATATAAATAGACAAACTAGGTCCAGCAGCATGGCCTCTGATCTCTTGGTTTCCCGTCCATATTTGAGCGTCTAATGTAAGATTTTAGACTACAACCAGCAGCATGGCCTCTGACCTGTTGCCTTCCGGTCCATATTTGAGCGTCTTGTGTAAGATGACACACTACGTCCAGCAGCCATGATTCTGATCTGTTGGTTTCTGGTGCATATTTGAGCGTCTAATGTAAAAAGATAAACTACGTCCAGCAGCATGGCCTCTGATCTGTTGGTTTCCGGTCCATATTTGAGCGTCTAATGTGAGATTTTAGTCTACGTCCAGCAGCATGGCCTCTGACCTGTTGGCTTCCGGTCCATATTTGAGCGTCTTGTGTAAGATGATACACTACGTCCAGCAGCCCTGTTTCTGATCTCTTGGTTTCTGGTGCCTATCTGTGCGTCTAATGTAAAAAGATAAATTACGTCCAGAAGCATGGCCTCTGATCTGTTGGTTTCCGGTCCATATTTGAGCGTCTAATGTAAGATTTTAGACTACGTCCAGCAGCATGGCCTCTGAGTTGTCGGCTTCCGGTCCATATTTGAGCGTCTTGTGTAAGATGACACACAACGTCCAGCAGCCCTGTTTCTGACCTCTTGGTTTCTGCTGCATATTTGAGCGTCTAATGTAAAATGATAAACTACGCCCAGCAGCATGGCCTCTGATCTGTTGGTTTCCGGTCCATATTTGTGCGTCTAATGTAAGATTTTAGACTACGGCCAGCAGCATGGCCTCTGACCTGTTGGCTTCCGGTCCATATTTGAGCGTCTCGTGTAAAATGAGACATTACATCCAGCAGAACTGTTTCTGATCTCTTGGTTTGTGGTTCATATTTGTGCTCTAATGTAAAAAGATAAACTACGTCTAGCAGCATGGCCTCTGATCTTTTGGTTTCCGGTCCATATTTGAGCGTCAAATGTAAGATTTTAGACTACGTCCAGCAGCATGACCTCTGACCTGTTGGATTCCGGTCCATATTTGAGCGTCTTGTGTAAGATGATACACTACGTCCAGCAGACCTGTTTCTGATCTCTTGGTTTCTGGTGAATATTTGAGCGTCTAATGTACAAAGATAAACTACGTCCAGTAGCATGGCCTCTGATCTGTTTCTTTCCGGTCCATATTTGAGAGTCTAATGTAAGATTTTAGACTACGTCCAGCAGAATGGCCTCTGACCTGTTGTCTTCCGGTCCATATTGGTGAGTCTTGTGTAAGATGATACACTACGTCCAGCAGCCCTGTTTCTGATCTCTTGGTTTCTGGTGCATATTTGTGCGTCTAATGTAAAAAGATAAATTACGTCAAGCAGCCCGTCCTCTGATCTGTTGGCTTCCGGTCCATATTTGAGCGTGTAATATAAGATTTTAGATTACGTCCAGCAGCATGGCCTCTGACCTGTTGGCTTCCGGTCCATATTTGAGCGTCTCGTGTAAAATGATACATTACGTCCAGCAGAACTGTTTCTGATCTCTTGGTTTCTGGTGCATATTTGTGCTCTAATGTAAGATTTTAGACTACGTCCAGCAGAATGGCCTCTGACCTGTTGTCTTCCGGTCCATATTGGTGAGTTTTGTGTAAGATGATACATTACGTCCAGCAGCCCTGTTTCTGATCTCTTGGTTTCTGGTGCATATTTGTGCGTCTAATGTAAAAAGATAAATTACGTCAAGCAGCCCGTTCTCTGATCTGTTGGTTTCTGGTCAATATTTGAGCGTCTAATGTAAGATATTTGACTACGTCCAGCAGCATGGCCGGGACCCTTTGATTCTGGTGCATATTTGAGCGTCTAATGTAAAAAGATAAACTACGTCCAGCAGCATGACCACTGATCTGTTGGTTTCCGGTTCATATTTGAGCGTCTAATGAAAGATTTTACACTACGTCCAGCAGCATGGCCTCTGACCTGTTGGCTTCCGGTCCATATTTGAGCGTCTTGTGTAAGATGATACACTACGTCCAGCAGCCATGATTCTGATCTGTTGGTTTCTGGTACATATTTGAGCTTCTAATATAAATAGATAAACTACGTCCAGCAGCATGGCCTCTGATCTCTTGGTTTCCCGTCCATATTTGAGCGTCTAATGTAAGATTTTAGACTACGTCCAGCAGCATGGCCTCTGACCTGTTGGCTTCCGGTCCATATTCCAGCGTCTTGTGTAAGATGATACATTACGACCAGCAGACCTGTTTCTGATCTCTTGGTTTCTGGTGCATATTTGAGCGTCTAATGTAAAAAGATAAACTACGTCCTGAAGCATGGCCTCTGATCTGTTGGTTTCTTGTCCATATTTGAGCGTCTAATGTAAGATTTTAGTCTAAGTCCAGCAGCATGGCCTCTGACCTGTTGGCTTCCGGTCCATATTTGAGCGTCTTGTGTAAGATGATACACTACGTCCAGCAGCCCTGTTTCTGATCTCTTGGTTTCTGGTGCCTATCTGTGCGTCTAATGTAAAAAGATAAATTACGTCCAGAAGCATGGCCTCTGACCTGTTGGCTTCCGGTCCATATTTGAGCGTCTTGTGTAAGATGATACACTACGTCCAGCAGCCATGATTCTGATCTGTTGGTTTCTGGTGCATATTTGAGCGTCTAATGTAAAAAGATAAACTACGTCCAGCAGCATGGCCTCTGATCTGTTTGTTTCCGGTCCATATTTGAGCGTCTAATGTAAGATTTTAGAGTACGGCCAGTAGCATGGCCTCTGTCCTGTTGGCTTCAGGTCCATATTTGTGCGTCTTGTGTAAGATGATACACTAAGTCCAGCAGCCATGATTCTGATCTGTTGGTTTCTGGTGCATATTTGAGCGTCTAATGTAAAAAGATAAACTACGTCCAGCAGCATGGCCTCTGATCTGTTGGTTTCCGGTCCATATTTGAGCGTCTAATGTAAGATTTCAGACTATGACCAGCAGCATGGCCTCTGACCTGTTGGCTTCCGCTCCATATTTGAGCGTCTTGTGTAAGATGATACACTACGACCAGCAGCCCTGTTTAGGATCTCTTGGTTTCTGGTGCATATTTGAGCGTCTAATATAAAAAGATAAACTACGTCCTGTAGCATGGGCTCTGAACTGTTGGTTTCCGGTCCATATTTGAGCGTCTAATGTAAGATTTTAGACTACGGCCAGCAGCATGGCCTCTGACCTGTTGGCTTCCGGTCCATATTGGAGCGTCTTATGTAAGATGATACACTACGTCCAGCAGCCCTGTTTCTGATGTCTTGGTTTCTGGTGCATATTTGAGCGTCTAATGTAAAAAGATAAACTACGTCCAGCAGCATGGCCTCTAATCCGTTGGCTTCCGGTCCATATGTGAGCGTCTTCTGTAAGATGATACACTACGTCCAGCAGATATGATTCTGATCTTTTGGTTTCTGGTGCATATTTGAGCGTCTAATGTAAAAAGATAAATTACGTCCAGAAGCATGGCCTCTGATCTGTTGGTTTCCGGTCCATATTTGAGCGTCTAATGTAAGATTTTAGACTACGTCCAGCAGCATGGCCTCTGAGTTGTTGGCTTCCGGTCCATATTTGAGCGTCTTGTGCAAGATTATACACAACGTCCAGCAGCCCTGTTTCTGACCTCTTGGTTTCTGGTGCATATTTGAGCATCTAATGTAGAAAGATAAACTACGTCCAGCAGCATGGCCTCTGATTTGTTGGATTCCGGTCGATATTTGAGCGTCTAATGTAAGATTTTAGACTACGTCCAGCAGCATGGCCTCTGACCTGTTGGCTCCTCGTCCATATTTCAGCGTCTTGTTTAAGATGATACATTACGTTCTTCAGCCCTGTTTCTGATGTCTTGGTTTCTGATGCATATTTGAGCGTCTAATGTAAAAAGATAAACTACGTCCAGCAGCATGGCCTCTAATCCGTTGGCTTCCGGTCCATATTTAAGCGTCTTCTGTAAGAGGATACACTACGTCCAGCAGATATGATTCTGATCTTTTGGTTTCTGGCGGATATTTGAGCGTCTAATGCAAAAAGATAAACTACGTCTAGCAGTATGGCCTCTGATCTATTGGTTTCCGGTCTATATTTGAGCGTCTAATGTAAGATTTTAGACTACGTCCACCAGCATGGCCTCTAAAAATTTTGGCTTGCGGTCCATATTTGAGCGTCTTGTGTAAGATGATACACTACGTCCAGCAGCCATGATTCTGATCTGTTGTTTTGTGGTGCATATTTGAATGTCTAATGTAAAAAGATAAACTACGTCCAGCAGCATGACCTCTGATCTGTTGGTATCCGGTCCATATTTGAGCGTCTAATGAAAGATTTTACACTACATCCAGCAGCATGGCTTCTGACCTGTTGGCTTCCGGTCCATATTTGAGCGTCTTGTGTAAGATGATACACTACGTCCAGCAGCCATGATTCTGATCTGTTGGTTTCTGGTACATATTTGAGCTTCTAATATAAATAGATAAACTACGTCCAGCAGCATGGCCTCTGATCTCTTGGTTTCCCGTCCATATTTGAGCGTCTAATGTAAGATTTTAGACTACAACCAGCAGCATGGCTTCTGACCTGTTGCCTTCCGGTCCATATTTGAGCGTCTTGTGTAAGATGACACATTACGTCCAGCAGCCATGATTCTGATCTGTTGGTTTCTGGTGCATATTTGAGCGTCTAATGTAAAAAGATAAACTACGTCCAGCAGCATGGCCTCTGATCGGTTGGTTTCCGGTCCATATTTGAGCGTCTAATGTAAGATTTTAGTCTACGTCCAGCAGCATGGCCTCTGACCTGTTGGCTTCTGGTCCATATTTGAGCGTCTTGTGTAGATGATACACTACGTCCAGCAGCCCTGTTTCTCATCTCTTGGTTTCTGGTGCCTATCTGAGCGTCTAATGTAAAAAGATAAATTAAGTCCAGAAGCATGGCCTCTGATCTGTTTGTTTTCCGGTCCATATTTGAGCGTCTAATGTAAGATTTTAGACTACGTCCAGCAGCATGGCCTCTGAGTTGTTGGCTTCCGGTCCATATTTGAGCGTCTTGTGTAAGATTATACACAACGTCCAGCAGCCCTGTTTCTGACCTCTTGGTTTCTGGTGCATATTTGAGCATCTAATGTAGAAAGATAAACTACGCCCAGCAGCATGGCCTCTGATTTGTTGGATTCCGGTCGATATTTGAGCGTCTAATGTAAGATTTTAGACTACGTCCGGCACCATGGCCTCTGACCTGTTGTTTTCCGGTCCATATTTGAGCGTCTTTTGTAAGATGATACACTACGACCAGCAGCCCTGTTTCTGATCTCCTGGATTATGGTGCATAATTGAGCGTCTAATGTAAAAAGATAAACTACGCCCAGCAGCATGTCCACTGATCTGTTGGTTTCCGGTCCATATTTGAGCGTCTATTGTAAAATATTAGACTACGACCAGCAGCATGGCCTCTGACCTGTTGGCTTCCGGTCCATATTTGAGCGTCTTGTGTAAGATGATACACTACGTCCAGCAGCCCTGATTATGATCTGTTGGTTTCTGGTGCATATTTGAGCGTCTAATGTAAAATGATAAACTACGCCCAGCAGCATGGCCTCTGATCTGTTGGTTTCCGGTCCATATTTGTGCGTCTAATGTAAGATTTTAGATTACGTCCAGCAGCATGGCCTCTGACCTGTTGGCTTCCGGTCCATATTTGAGCGTCTCGTGTAAAATGATACATTACGTCCAGCAGAACTCTTTCTGATCTCTTGGTTTCTGGTGAATATTTGAGCTTCTAATGTACAAAGATAAACTACGTCCAGTAGCATGGCCTCTGCTCTGTTTCTTTCCGGTCCATATTTGAGCGTCTAATGTAAGATTTTAGACTACGTCCAGCAGAATGGCCTCTGACCTGTTGTCTTCCGGTCCATATTGGTGAGTCTTGTGTAAGATGATACACTACGTCCAGCAGCCCTGTTTCTGATCTCTTGGTTTCTGGTGCATATTTGTGCGTCTAATGTAAAAAGATAAATTACGTCAAGCAGCCCGTCCTCTGATCTGTTGGTTTCCGGTCAATATTTGAGCGTCTAATGTAAGATATTTGACTACGACCAGCAGCATGGCCGGGACTCTTGGATTCTGGTGCATATTTGAGCGTCTAATGTAAAAAGATAAACTACGTCCAGCAGCATGACCACTGATCTGTTGGATTCCGGTCGATATTTGAGCGTCTAATGTAAGATTTTAGACTACGTCCAGCAGCATGGCCTCTGACCTGTTGGCTCCTCGTCCATATTTCAGCGTCTTGTGTAAGATGATACATTACGACCTTCAGCCCTGTTTCTGATCTCTTGGTTTATGGTGCATATTTGAGCGTCTAATGCAAAAAGATAAACTACGTCCTGAAGCATGGCCTCTGATCTGTTGGTTTCCGGTCCATATTTGAGCGTCTAATGTAAGATTTTAGACTACGGCCAGCAGCATGGCCTCTGACCTGTTGGCTTCCGGTCCATATTTGAGCTTCTTATGTAAGATGATACACTACGTCCAGCAGCCCTGTTTCTGATGTCTTGGTTTCTGGTGCATATTTGAGCGTCTAATGCAAAAAGATAAACTACGTCTAGCAGTATGGCCTCTGATCTATTGGTTTCCGGTACATATTTGAGCGTCTAATGTAAGATATTAGACTACGTCAAGCAGCATGGCCTCTGTCCTGTTGGCTTCAGGTCCATATTTGTGCGTCTTGTGTAAGATGATACACTAGGTCCAGCAGCCATGATTCTGATCTGTTGGTTTCTGCTGCATATTTGAGCGTCTAATGTAAAAAGATAAATTACGTCCAGCAGCACGGCCTCTGATCTGTTGGTTTCCGGTCAATATTTGAGCGTCTAATGTAAGATTTTAGACTACGTCCAGCAGCATGGCCTCTGACCTGTTGGCTTCCGGTCCATATTTGAGCGTCTTGTGTAAGATGATACACTACGTCCAGCAGCCATGATTCGGAACTCTTGGATTCTGGTGCATATTTGAGCGTCTAATGTAAAAAGATAAACTACGTCCAGCAGCATGGCCTCTAATCCGTTGGCTTCCGGTCTATATTTGAGCGTCTTCTGTAAGATGATACACTACGTCCAGCAGATATGATTCTGATCATTTGGTTTCTGGTGCATATTTGAGCGTCTAATGTAAAAAGGTGAACTACGTCTAGCAGTATGGCCTCTGATCTATTGGTTTCCGGTCCATATTTGAGCGTCTAATGTAAGATTTTAGACTACGTCCACCAGCATGGCCTCTGACATGTTGGCTTCCGGTCCATATTTGAGCGTCTTGTGTAAGATGATACACTACGTCCAGCAGCCATAATTCTGATCTGTTGTTTTGTGGTGCATATTTGAATGTCTAATGTAAGATTTTAGACTACGTCCAGCAGCATGGCCTCTGACCTGTTAGCTTCCGGTCCATATTTGAGCGTCTTGTGTAAGATGATGCACTACGTCCAGCAGCCATGATTCTGATATCTTGGTTTCTGGTGCATATATGAGCGTCTAATGTAAAATGATAAACTACGCCCAGCTGCATGGCCTCTGATCTGTTGGTTTCCGGTCAATATTTGTGCGTCTAATGTAAGATTTTAGATTACGTCCAGCAGCATGGCCTCTGACCTCTTGGCTTCCGCTCCATATTTGAGCGTCTCGTGTAAGATGATACACTACGTCCAACAGATCTGTTTCAGATCTCTTGGTTTCTGGTGCATATTTGTGCGTCTCATGTAAAAAGATAAACTACGTCTAGCAGCATGGCCACTGATCTGTTTGTTTCCGGTCCATATTTGAGCGTCTAATGTAAGATTTTAGATTACGTCCTGCAGAATGGCCTCTGACCTGTTGGCTTCAGGTCCATATTGGAGCGTCTTGTGTAAGATGATACACTACGTCCAGCAGCCCTGTTTCTGATCTCTTGGTTTCTGGTGCATATTTGTGCGTCTAATGTAAAAAGATAAATTACGTCCAGCAGCACGGCCTCTGATCTGTTGGTTTCCGGTCAATATTTGAGCGTCTAATGTAAGATATTTGACTACGTCCAGCAGCATGGCCTCTGACCTGTTGGATTCCGGTCCATATTTGAGCGTCTTGTGTAAGATGATACACTACGTCCATCAGCCATGATTCGGATCTCTTGGATTCTGGTGCATATTTGAGCGTCTAATGTAAAAAGATAAACTACGTCCAGCCTCATGACCTCTGATCTGTTGGTTTCCGGTCCATATTTGAGAGTCTAATGAAAGATTTTACACTACGTCCAGCAGCATGGCCTCTGACCTGTTGGCTTCCGGTCCATATTTGAGCGTCTTGTGGAAGATGATACACTACGTCCAGCAGCCATTATTCTGATCTGTTGGTTTGTGGTGCATATTTGAGCGTCTAATGTAAAAAGATAAACTACGACCAGCAGCATGGCCTCTGATCTGTTGGTTTCTGGTACATATTTGAGCGTCTAATGTAAGATTTTAGACTACGTCCAGCAGCATGGCCTCTGACCTGTTAGCTTCCGGTCCATATTTGAGCGTCTTGTGTAAGATGATGCACTACGTCCAGCAGCCCTGTTTCTGATATCTTGGTTTCTGGTGCATATATGAGCGTCTAATCTAAAATGATAAACTACGCCCAGCAGCATGGCCTGTGATCTGTTGGTTTCCGGTCAATATTTGTGCGTCTAATGTAAGATTTTAGATTACGTCCAGCAGCATGGCCTCTGACCTCTTGGCTTCCGGTCCATATTTAAGCGTCTCGTGTAAGATGATACACTACGTCCAGCAGACCTGTTTCAGATCTCTTGGTTTCTGGTGCATATTTGTGCGTCTAATATAAAAAGATAAACTACGTCTAGCAGCATGGCCACTGATCTGTTTGTTTCCGGTCCATATTTGAGCATCTAATGTAAGATTTTAGACTACGTCCTGCAGAATAGCCTCTGACCTGTTGGCTTCCGGTCCATAGTGGAGCGTCTTGTGTAAGATGATACACTACGTCCAGCAGCCCTGCTTCTGATCTCTTGGTTTCTGGTGCATATTTGTGCGTCTAATGTAAAAAGATGAATTACGTCCAGCAGCACGGCCTCTGATCTGTTGGTTTCCGGTCAATATTTGAGCGTCTTGTGTAAGATGATACACTACGTCCAGCAGCCATGATTCTGATCTGTTGGTTTCTGGTACATATTTGAGCTTCTAATGTAAAAAGATAAACTACGTCCAGCAGCATGGCCTCTGATATGTTGTTTTCCGGTCCATATTTGAGCGTCTAATATAAGATTTTAGACTACGTCCAGCAGCATGGTCTCTGACCTGTAGGCTTCCGGTCCATATTTGAGACTCTTGTGTAAGATGATACACTACGTTCAGCAGCCATGATTCTGATCTCTTGGATTCTGGTGCATATTTGAGCGTCTAATGTAAAAAGATAAACTACGTCCAGCAGCATGGCCTCTGATCTGTTCGTTTCCGGTCCATATTTGAGCGTCTAATGTAAGATTTTAGACTACGTCCAGCAGCATGGCCTCTGACCTGTTGGCTTCCGGTCCATATTTGAGCGTCTTGTGTAAGATGATACACTACGTCCAGCAGCCATGTTTCTAATCTGTTGGTTTCTGGTACATACTTGAGCTTCTAATGTAAAAATATAAACTACGACTAGCAGCATGGCCTCTGATGTGTTGTTTTCCGGTCCATATTTGAGCGTCTAATGTAAGATTTTAGACTACGTCCAGCAGCATGGCCTCTGACCGGTAGGCTTCCGGTCCATATTTGAGCCTCATGTGTAAGATGATACACTACGTCCAGCAGCCATGATTCTGATCTCTTGGATTCTGGTGCATATTTGAGCGTCTAATGTAAAAAGATAAACTACGTCCAGCAGCATGGCCGCTGACCTGTTGGCTTCCGGTCAATATTTGACGGTATTGTGTAAGATGATACACTACGTACAGCAGCCATGATTCTGTTCTGTTTTTTTTCTGGTGTATATTAGAGCGTCTAATGTAAAAAGATAAACTACGTCCAGCAGCATGGCCTCTGACCTGCTACTTTCCCGTCCATATTTTAGCGTCTAATGTAAGATTTTAGACTACGCCCAGCAGCATGGCCTCTGACCTGTTGGATTCCGGTCCATATTGTAAGGTGTTGTGTAAGATGATACACTACGTCCAGCAGCCCTGTTTCTGATCTCTTGGTTTCTGGTTCATATTTGAGCGTCTAATGTAAAAAGATAAACAAGGCCCAGCAGCATGACCTCTGATCTGTTGGTTTCCGGTCCATATTTGAGCGTCTAATGTAAGATTTTAGACTACGTCCAGCAGCACGGCCTCTGACCTGTTGGCTTCCGGTCCATATTTGAGCGTCTTGTGTAAGATGATACACTACGTCCATCAGCCCTGTTTCTGATCTCTTGGTTTCTGGTGCATATTTGAGTGTATATTGTAAAAAGATAAACTACGTCCAGCAGCATGGCCTCTGATCAGTTGGTTACCGGTCCATATTTGAGCGTCTAATGTAAGATTTTACACTACGTCCAGCAACATGGCCTCTGACCTGTTGGCTTCCGGTCCATATTTGAGCGTCTTGTGTAAGATGATACACTACGTCTAGCAGGCATGATTCTGATCTGTTGGTTTCCCGTCCATATTTGAGAGTCTAATGTAAAATTTTAGAGTACGTCCAGCAGCATGGCCTCTGTCCTGTTGGCTTCCGATCCATATTTGAGCCTACTTGTGTAAGATGATACACTACGACCAGCAGCCCTGCTTCTGATCTGTTGGTTTCTGGTGCATATTTGAGCCTCTAATGTAAAAAGATAAACTACGTCCAGGAGCATGGCCTCTGATCTGTTTGTTTCCAGTCCATATTTGAGGGTCTAATGTAAGATTTTAGAGTACGACCAGCAGCATGGCTTCTGACCGGTTGGTTTCAGGTCCATATTTGAGCGTCTTGTGTAAGATGATACACTACGTCCAGCAGCCTTGTTTCTGATCTCTAAGTTTCTGGTGCATATTTGAGCGTCTAATGTAAAAAGATAAACTACGCCCAGCAGCATGGCATCTGATCTGTTGTTTTCCGGTCCATATTTGAGCGTCTAATGTAAGATTTTATACTACGTCCCGAAGCATGGCCTCTGACCTGTAGGCTTCCGGTCCATATTTGAGCCTCTTGTGTAAGATGTTACACTACGTCCAGCAGCCATGATTCTGATCTCTTGGTTTCTGGTGCATATTTGACCGTCTAATGTCAAAAGAAAAACTACGTCCAGCAGCATGGAATCTTATCTGTTGGTTTCCGGTCCATATTTGAGCGGCTAATGTAAGATTTCAGACTACGTCCAGCAGCATGGCCTCTGATCTGTTGGTGTGAAATTGTCGGGAATTTCTTACTTTATCCATAATTATAAAAGATTTCTCGACACCTTGTATAGCGTCGAGGCGAAATTCAACGGTATGGGGACTTGTGTTACCTCGTTTGCAGAAATTATCATGCGGCCTAAACTGGGAAATCAGTCCTATTTCACTTGTTTATAATTGTTTTCCAGTAAAAGAAATATTTTCAAAATGGGTATCAAATTGTGTGCAATTATTTGATTTGTCTATATATACTGGGATTTTTCATTTCCTCAGATAGTAAAAAGTAGAGTTTTCACCAGGTCCGCATTATGTCGTCTGACAATTTACAGCGTCCGAATTCCAGTGTGCACAATAAATATTCATTTTGAATTTTTCCTTTTTAAAGAATCCACAAAATATTGCTGTCCAATTGTCGAGAATTTCTTGCCTCATCCATAATTACAAAAGCTTCTTCGACACCTTGAATAGAGTCGAGTCGAAATTCAACGGTATGGGCACTTGTGTTAGCTCATTTGCGGAAATTTCATGCGTCCCTCAACTGGGAAATCAGTCATATTTCACTTGTTTATAACTTTTTTCCAGCAAAAGAAATATTTTCAAAATGATTATCAAATTGTGTGCAATTATTTGATTTGTCTATGTTTACAGGGATTTTTCATTCGGTCAGATAGTAAAAAGTACAGCTTACACCATGTGCGCGGTATGTCGTCTGACAATTTACATCGTCCGAATTCCAGTGTGCACAATAAGACTGAATTTCTAATTTTTCCTTTTTATAGAATCAACAAAATATTGCTGTCCCATTGTAGGGAATTTCTTGCCTTATCCATAATTACAAATGTTTTTTCGACACTTTGATTAGTGTCGAGTCGAAATTCAACGGTATGGGGAATTGTGTTAGTTCATTTGCGGAAAATGTCATGCGGCCCTAAACTGGGAAATAAATCATATTCCACTTGTTTATAACTTTTTTCCAGTAAAACAAATATTTTCAAAATTGGTATCAAATTGTGTGCAATTATTTGATTTGTCTATGTATACAGGGATTTGTCATTTGCTCCGATAGTAAAAAGTAGAGCTTTCACCAGGTGCGCGGTATGTCGTCTGACAATTTACAGCCTCCGAATTCCAGTGTGCACAATAAGAATGCATTTCTAATTTTTCATTTTTATCGAATCCTCAAAATATTGGTGTGAAATTTTCGAGAATTTCGTGCCTTATCCATAAAAACAAAAGTTTTTTCGACAGGTTGAATAGAGTCGAGGCGAAATTCAACGGTATGGGGACTTATGTTAGCTAATTTGCGGAAATTATCATGCGACAGTAAACTGGGAAATCAGTCATATTTCACTTGTTTATAATTTTTTCCAGTAAAAGAAATATTTTCACGATGGATAACAAGTTGTGTGCAATTATTTGATTTGTCTATGTATACAGGGATTTTTCATTTGCTCAGATAGTAAAAAGTACAGCTTTCACCATGTGCGCGGTATGTCGTCTGACAATTTACAGTGTCCGAATTCCAGTGTGCACAATAAGACTGCATTTCTACTTTTTCCTTTTTATAGAATCCACAAAATATTGGTGTCAAATCGTCGGGAATTTCTTGCCTTTTCCATAATTACAAAAGTTTGTTCGACACCTTGAATTGAGTCGAGGCAAAATTCAAAGGTATGGGGACTAGTGTTAGCTCATTTGCGGAAATTTTCATGCGGACCTAAACTGGGTAATCAGTGATATTTCACTTTTTTATAACTTTTTTCCAGCAAAAGAAATATTTTCAAAATGGGTATCAAATTGTGTGCAATTATTTGATTTGTCTATATATACAGGGATTTTTCTTTTGCTCACATAGTAAAAAGTACAGCTTTCAGCATGTGCGCGGTATGTCGTCTGACAATATACAGCGTCCGAATTCCAGTGTGCACAATAAGACTGCATTTGTAATTTATCCTTTTTATCGAATCCACAATATATTGGTGTCCAATTGTCGGGAATTCCTTACCTTATCCATAATTACAAAAGTTTTTTCGACACCTTGAATAGAGTCGATTCGAAATTCAACGGTATGGGTACTTGTGTTAGTTCATTTGTGGAAATTGTCATGCGGCCCTAAACTGTGAAATCAGTCATAATTCACTTGTTTATAACTTTTTTCCAGTAAAAGAAATATTTTCAAAATCGTAATCAAATTGTGTGCAATTATGTGATATGTCTATGTTTACAGGGATTTTTCATTTACTCAGATAGTAAAAAGTACAGCTTTCACCATGTGCGCGGTATGTCGTCTGACAATTTACAGCGTCCGAATTCCAGTGTGCACAATAAGACTGCATTTGTAATTTTTCATTTTTATCGAATCCACAATATATTGGTGTCCAATTGTCGGGAATTCCTTACCTTATCCATAATTACGAAAGTTTTTTCGACACCTTGAATAGAGTCGATTCGAAATACAACGGTATGGGGACTTGTGTTAGCTCATTTGCGGAAATTGTCATGCGGCCCTAAACTGGGAAATCAGTGATATTTCACTTGTTTATAACTTTTTTCCAGTAAAAGAAATATTTTCAAATTGGGTATCAAATTGTTTGCAATTATTTGATATGTCTATTTTTACAGGGATTTTTCAATTGCTCAGATAGTGAAAAATACAGCTTTCACAATGTGCGCGGCATGACGTCTGACAATTTACAGCGACCGAATTCCAGTGTGCACAATAAGACTGCATTTTTATTTTTCCTTTTTATAGAATCCACAAAATATTGGTGTCAAATTGTCGAGAATTTCTTGCCTTATCCATAATTACAAAAGTTTGTTCGACACCTTGAATAGAGTCGAGGCAAAATTCAACGGTATGGGGATTAGTGTTAGCTCATTTGCGGAAATTGTCATGCGGCCCTAAACTGGGAAATCAGTCATATTTCACTTGTTTATAACTTTTTTCCAGTAAAACAAATATTTTCAAAATGGGTATCAAATTGTGTGCAATTATTTGATATGACTATGTTTACAGGGATTTTTCATTTGCTCAGATAGTAAAATGTACAGCTTTCACCATGTGCGCGGCATGACGTCTGACAATATACAGCGTCCGAATTCCAGTCTGCACAATAAGAATGCATTTGTAATTTTTCCTTTTTATAGAATCCACAAAATATTGCTGTCCAATTGTCGGGAATTTCATGCCTTATCCATAATTACAAAAGTTTTTTCGACACCTTGAATAGAGTCGAGTCGAAATTCAACGGTATGGGGACTTGTGTTAGCTCATTTACGGAAATTGTCATGCGGCCCTAAACTGGGAAATCAGTGATATTTCACTTGTTTATAAATTTTTCCAGTAAAAGATATATTTTCAAAATGGGTATCAAATTGTGTGAAATTATTTGGTTTGTCTATGTTTACAGGGATTTTTCATTTGCTCAGATAGTAAAAAGTACAGCTTTCACCATGTGCGCGGTATGTCGTGTGACAATTTACAGCTTCCGAATTCCAGTGTGCACAATAAGACTGCATTTGTAATTTTTCCTTTTTATCGAATCCACAATATATTGGTGTCCAATTGTCGGGAATTCCTTACCTTATCCATAATTACAAAACTTTTTTCGACTCCTTGAATAGAGTCGAGGCAAAATTCAACGGTATGGGGACTAGTGTTAGCTCATTTGCGGAAATTTTCATGCGGACCTAAACTGGGTAATCAGTCAAAATTCTCTTTTTTATAACTTTTTTCCAGTAAAAGAAATATTTTCAAAATGGGTATCAAATTGTGTGCAATTATTTGATTTGTCTATGTATACAGGGATTTTTCTTTTGCTCAGACAGTAAAAAGTACACCTTTCACCATGTGCGCGGTATGTCGTCTGACAATATACAGCGTCCGAATTCCAGTGTGAACAATAAGAATGCATTTGTAATTTTTCCTTTTTATAGAATCCACAAAATATTGCTGTCCAATTGTCGGGAATTTCTTGCCTTATCCATAATTACAAAAGTTTTTTCGACACCTTGAATAGAGTCGAGGCAAAATTCAACGGTATGGGGACTAGTGTTAGCTCATTCGCGAAATTGTCATGCGGCCCTAAACTGGGAAATCAGTGATATTTCACATGTTTATAACTTTTTTCCAGTAAAAGAAATATTTTCAAAATGGGTATCAAATTGTGTGAAATTATTTGATTTGTCTATGTTTACAGGGATTTTTCATTTGCTCAGATAGTAAAAAGTACAGCTTTCACCATGTGCGCGGTATGTCGTCTGACAATTTACAGCGTCCGAATTCCAGTGTGCACAATAAGACTGCATTTGTAATTTTTCCTTTTTATCGAATCCACAAGATATTGGTGTCCAATTGTCGGGAATTCCTTACCTTATCCATAATTACGAAAGTTTTTTCAACACCTTGAATAGAGTCGATTCGAAATTCAACGGTATGGGGACTTGTGTTAGCTCCTTTGTGGAAATTGTCATGCGGCCCTAAACTGGGAAATCAGTCATATTTCACTTGTTTATAACTTTTTTCCAGTAAAAGAAATATTTTCAAAATGGGTATCAAATTGTGTGCAATTATTTGATATGTCTATGTTTACAGGGATTTTTCATTTGCTCAGATAGTAAAAAGTACAGCTTTCACAATGCGCGCGCCATGACGTCTGACAATTTGCAGTGTCTGAATTCCAGTGTGCACAATAAGACTGCATTTCTACTTTTTCCTTTTTATAGAATCCACAAAATATTGGTGTCAAATTGTCGTGAATTTCTTGCCTTATCCATAATTACAAAAGTTTTTTCGACACGTTGAATAGAGTCGAGGCGAAATTTAACGGTATGGGGACTTGTGTTAGCTAATTTGCGGAAATTTTCATGCGGACCTAAACTGGGTAATCAGTCATAATTCACTTGTTTATAACTTTTTTCCAGTAAAAGAAATATTTTCAAAATGGGTATCAAATTGTTTGAAATTATTTGATTTATCTATGTTTACAGGGATGTTTCATTTAGTCAGATAGTAAAAAGTACAGCTTTCACTATGTGCGCGGTATGTCGTCTGACAATTTACAGCGTCAGAATTCCATTGTGCACAATAAGACTGCATTTGTAATTTTTCCTTTTTATAGAATCCACAAAATATTGGTGTCAAATTGTCGAGAATTTCTTGCCTTATCCATAATTACAAAAGTTTGTTCGACACCTAGAATAGAGTCGAGGCAAAATTCAACGGTATGGGGACTAGTGTTACCTAATTTGCGGAAATTTTCATGCGGACCTAAACTGGGTAATCAGTCATAATTCACGTTTTTATAACTTTTTTCCAGTAAAAGAAATATTTTCAAAATCGGTATCAAATTGTTTGCAATTATTTGATTTGTCTATGTATACAGGGATTTTTCTTTTGCTCAGATAGTAAAAAGTACAGCTTTCACCATGTGCGCGGTATGTCGTCTGACAATATACAGCGTCCGATATCCAGTGTCCACAATAAGACTGCATTTGTAATTTTTCCTTTTTATAGAATCCACAAAATATTGCTGTCCAATTGTCGAGAATTTCTTGCCTTATCCATAATTACAAAAGTTTGTTCGACACCTTGAATAGAGTCGAGGCAAAATTCAACGGTATGGGGACTTGTGTTAGCTCATTTGCGGAAATTGTCATGCGGCCCTAAACTGGGAAGTCAGTCATATTTCACTTGTTTATAAATTTTTTCCAGTAAAAGAAATATTTTCAAAATGGGTATCAAATTGTGTGCAATTATTTGATATGTCTATGTTTACAGGGATTTTTCATTTGCTCAGATAGTAAAAAGTACAGCTTTCACCATGTGCGCGGCATGACGTCTGACAATTTACAGCGTCCGAATTCCAGTGTGCACAATAAGACTGCATTTCTACTTTTTCCTTTTTAGAGAATCCACAAAATATTGGTGTCAAATTGTCGCGAATTTCTTGCCTTATCCATAATTACAAAGGTTTTTTCGACACGTTGAATAGAGTCGAGGCGAAATTTAACGGTATGGGGACTAGTGTTAGCTGATTTGCGGAAAATGTCATGCGGCCCTAAACTGGGAAATCAGTGATATTTCACTTGTTTATAACTTTTTTCCAGTAAAAGAAATATTTTCAAAATGGGTATCAAATTGTGTGAAATTATTTGATTTATCTATGTTTGCAGGGATGTTTCATTTGGTCAGATAGTAAAAAGTACAGCTTTCACTATGTGCGCGGTATGTCGTCTGACAATTTACAGCGTCCGAATTCCAGTGTGCACAATAAGACTGCATTTGTAATTTTTCCTTTTTATATAATCCACAAAATATTGGTGTCAAATTATCGAATATTTCTTGCCTTATCCATGATTACAAAAGTTTGTTCGACACCTTGAATAGAGTCGAGGCAAAATTTAACGGTATGGGGACTAGTGTTAGCTCATTTGCGGAAATTTTCATGCAGACCTAAACTGGGTAATCAGTCATAATTCACGTTTTTATAACTTTTTTCCAGTAAAAGAAATATTTTCAAAATGGGTATCAAATTGTGTGCAATTATTTGATTTGTCTATGTATACAGGGATTTTTCTTTTGCTCTGATAGTAAAAAGTACAGCTTTCACGATGTGCGCGGTATGTCGTCTGACAATATTCAGCGTCCGAATTCCAGTGTGCACAATAAGAATGCATTTGTAATTTTTCCTTTTTATAGAATCCACAATATATTGGTGTCCAATTGTCGGGAATTCCTTACCTTCTCCATAATTACGAAAGTTTTTTTGACACCTTGAATAGAGTCGATTCGAAATACAACGGTATGGGGACTTGTGTTAGCTCATTTGTGGAAATTGTCATGCGGCCCTAAACTGAGAAATCAGTCATATTTCACTTGTTTATAACTTTTTTCCAGTAAAAGATATATTTTCAAAATGGGTATCTAATTGTGTGCAACTATTTGATATGTCTATGTTTACAGGGATTTTTCATTTGCTCAGATAGTAAAAAGTACAGTTTCACCATGTGCGCGGCACGACGTCTGACAATTTACAGCGACCGAATTCCAGTGTGCACAATAAGACTGCATTTGTAATTTTTCCTTTTTATAGAATCCACAAAATATTGGTGTCAAATTGTCGGGAATTTCTTGCCTTATCCATAATTACAAAAGTTTGTTCGACACCTTGAATAGAGTCGAGGCAAAATTCAACGGTATGGGGACTAGTGTTAGCTCATTTGCGGAAATTTTCATGCGGACCTAAACTGGCTAATGAGTCATAATTCACGTTTTTATAACTTTTTTCCAGTAAAAGAAATATTTTCAAAATGGGTATCAAATTGTGTGCAATTATTTCATTTGTCTATGCATACAGGGATTTTTCTTTTGCTCAGATAGTAAAAAGTACAGCTTTCACCATGTGCGCGGTATGTCGTCTGACAATATACAGCGTCCGAATTCCAGTGTGAACAATAAGAATGCATTTGTAATTTTTCCTTTTTATAGAATCCACAAAATATTGCTGTCCAATTGTCGGGAATTCCTTGCCTTATCCATAATTACAAAAGTTTGTTCGACACCTTGAATAGAGTCGAGGCATAATTCAACGGTATGGGGAGTAGTGATAGCTCATTTGCGGAAATTTTCATGCGGACCTAAACTGGGTAATCAGTTATAATTCACTTTTTTATAACTTTTTTCCAGTAAAAGAAATATTTTCAAAATGGGTATCAAATTGTGTGCAATTATTTGATTTGTCTATGTTTACAGGGATTTTTCATTTGCTCAGATAGTAAAAAGTACAGCTTTCACCATGTGCGCGGTATGTCGTCTGACAATTTACAGCGTCCGAATTCCAGTGTGCACAATAAGACTGCATTTGTAATTTTTCCTTTTTATCGAATCCACAATATATTGGTGTCCAATTGTCGGGAATTCCTTACCTTATCCATAATTACAAAAGATTTTTCGACACCTTGAATAGAGTCGATTCGAAATTCAACGGTATGGGGACTTGTGTTAGCTCATTTGTGGAAATTTTCATGCGGCCCTAAACTGGGAAATCAGTCATATTTCACTTGTTTATAACTTTTTTTCCAGTAAAAGAAATATTTTCAAAATGGGTATCAAATTGTGTGCAATTATTTGATATGTCTATGTTTACAGGGATTTTTCATTTGCTCAGATAGTAAAAAGTACAGCTTTCACCATGTGCGAGGCATGACGTCTGACAATTTACAGCGTCCGAATTCCAGTATTCACAATAAGACTGCATTTCTACTTTTTACTTTTTATAGAATCCACAAAATATTGGTGTCAAATTGTCGATAATTTCTTGCCTTATCCATAATTACACAAGTTTTTTCGACACGTTGAATAGAGTCGAGGCGAAATTTAACGGTATGGGGACGTGTGTTAGCTCATTTGCGGAAATTGTCATGCGGCCCTAAACTGGGAAATCAGTGATATTTCACTTGTTTATGACTTTTTTCCAGTAAAAGAAATATTTTCAAAAGGAGTATCAAATTTTGTGAAATTATTTGATTTATCTATGTTTACAGGGATGATTCATTTGGTCAGATAATAAAAAGTACAGCTTTCACTATGTGCGCCGTATGTCGTCTGACAATTTACAGCGTCCTATTTCCAGTGTGCACAATAAGACTGCATTTGTAATTTTTCCTTTTTATAGAATCCACAAAATATTGGTGTCAAATTGTCGGGAATTTCGTGCCTTATCCAGAATTACAAAATTTGTTCGACACCTTGAATAGAGTCGAGGCAAAATTCAACGGTATGGGGACTAGTGTTAGCTCATTTGCGGAAATTTTCATGCGGACCTAAACTGGGTAATCAGTCATAATTCACGTTTTTATAACTTTTTTCCAGTAAAAGAAATATTTTCAAAATGGGTATCAAATTGTGTGCAATTATTTGATATGTCTATTTTTACAGGGATTTTTCATTTGCTCAGACAGTAAAAAGTACAGCTTTCACCATGTGCGCGGCATGACGTCTGACAATTTATAGCGTCCGAATTCCAGTGTGCACAATAAGAATGCATTTCTACTTTTTCCTTTTTAGAAAATCCACAAAATATTGGTGTCAAATTGTCGAGAATATCGTGCCTTATCCATAATTACAAAAGTTTTTTCGACACGTTGAATAGAGTCGAGGAGAAATTTAACGGTATGGGGACTTGTGTTAGCTCATTTGCGGAAATTGTCATGCGGCCCTATACTGGGAAATCAGTGATATTTCACTTGTTTATAACTTTTTTCCAGTAAAAGAAATATTTTCAAAATGGGTATCAAATTGTGTGAAATTATTTGATTTATCTATGTTTACAGGGATGTTTCATTTGGTCAGATAGTAAAAAGTACAGCTTTCACTATGTGCGCGGTATGTCGTCTGACCATTTACAGCTTCCGAATTCGAGTGAGCACAATAAGACTGCATTTGTAATTTTTCCTTTTTATAGAATCCACAAAATATTGGTGTCAAATTGTCGAGAATTTCGTGCCTTATCCATAATTACAAAAGTTTTTTCGACACCTTGAATAGAATCGAATCGAAATTCAACGGTATGGGGACTTGTGTTAGCTCATTTGTGGAAAATGTCATGCGGCCCTAAACTGGGAAATCAGTCATATTTCACTTGTTTATAACTTTTTTCCAGTAAAAGAAATATTTTCAAAATGGGTATCAAATTGTGTGAAATTATTTGATTTTTATATGTTTACAGGGATTTTTCATTTGCTCAGATAGTAAAAAGTACAGCTTTCACCATGTGCGCGGTATGTCGTCTGACAATTTACAGCGTCCGAATTCCAGTGTGCACAATAAGACTGCATTTGCAATTTTTCCTTTTTATCGAATCCACAATATATCGGTGTCCAATTGTCGAGAATTCCTTACCTTAACCATAATTACAAGTTTTTTCGACACCTTGAATAGAGTCGATTCGAAATTCAACGGTATGTGGACTTGAGTTAGCTCATTTGTGGAAATTGTCATGCGGCCCTAAACTGGGAAATCAGTCATATTTCACTTGTTTATAACTTTTTTCCAGTAAAAGAAATATTTTCAAAATGGGTATCAAATTGTGTGCAATTATTTGATTTGTCTATGCATACAGGGATTTTTCTTTTGCTCAGATAGTAAAAAGTACAGCTTTCACCATGTGCGCGGTATGTCGTCTGACAATATACAGCGTCCGAATTCCAGTGTGAACAATAAGAATGCATTTGTAATTTTTCCTTTTTATAGAATCCACAAAATATTGCTGTCCAATTGTCGGGAATTCCTTGCCTTATCCATAATTACAAAAGTTTGTTCGACACCTTGAATAGAGTCGAGGCATAATTCAACGGTATGGGGAGTAGTGATAGCTCATTTGCGGAAATTTTCATGCGGACCTAAACTGGGTAATCAGTTATAATTCACTTTTTTATAACTTTTTTCCAGTAAAAGAAATATTTTCAAAATGGGTATCAAATTGTGTGCAATTATTTGATTTGTCTATGTTTACAGGGATTTTTCATTTGCTCAGATAGTAAAAAGTACAGCTTTCACCATGTGCGCGGTATGTCGTCTGACAATT